>CM042399.1:15148062-15569146 GCA_023634145.1 Thymallus thymallus
ATGTTGTCTCATGGTCAGACTGGCCACTGACAGTAGATACTAAGAGCTAACGAAACAGTACACGGTCATATCCATTGTTTACACTACAAACATCAGTACTGTTGCATGACTCTGTTATATAATTAACTTAAGCCCGGATCCGCAGTTGTTTTTCAACAATTTAGTTGCAGGGTTTGGCCCAGCTACAGCCGCTGGGCTGGCCTTGGGGAAAGGTGTGCCTTTGCGCTAAATCCAGCCCACTCGACAACCTTCATTGTGTCTCGCTCTAGGAGCCAGTGGAGTGAGAGGAAGTGAAGGTTCTCTAGCTGCTACTACTGCCGCCAGACTTAAAACACAGCAGACACAGCCAACACTCACTGACAAGTGACAAAGTCCAAATAAATGGCCAACATTCACCTGTTCAGGTCAGTGTTGACATTGTTGCCTTTATAATCAAGTTAGCCTTCTAGCTACTTGCTATCTATCGTTAGCTCCTAACCTTTGTGTGTTCGACAATGTGGCTATAAGCAAACGTTAGCTAGCTAGCTTGCATCTTGCATTTTGATTGTTTTGTACTTACTAATAAGGAGTCTACTCTAGCTAGCTAGCCACATCGTCTATGCATCCAGCTATAAAATGTGGTATTTCAAGAGAACCTGAGGCTGTTGTGGTGATGTAAAACTCAACATTGAAAGAGCGGTAAGAAATGCTATATGTTTTTTTTTTTTTAATGCTTTGTGATTCAATAGTTATGGTTTGTAATAGACCAAAATAGTTTGCTATGTTTGCCCTTTCAGCACATACAGCATTGATTCCTAGTGTGCTAACGTTTGCTTGTAAAGCCTTAGGTTCCCTCAAAATCAGACTCAACCAGATCCCTAAGAAATACATGTTTGTGTGATGTTACTGTATCAAAGCGGAAAGCGAAAAAAGGCTGCCAAACACTTAGCTAGCTAGCATTATCATCAACAAACCATACATACTGTCATGTCAACAATCTGCACATCTAGCTTTAGCTAGCTAGTTAACTTTGGTTAAAACAAAGCATTAGGGCATCTTGTGAGGTTCATGCATTTTAGACAATGTAGCTAGCTAGAGTAGACTCCTTATTAGTAAGTATAAAACAGAATACAAGACGCAAGCTAGCTAGCTAACGTTTGATTATAGCTACATTGACAAACTCATATTTTTTCACTCTCACAACACAAGCAGTGGGACGGCTTCTGTTGTGAAAAGCAATTGCGGATCCGGGCTTTAAGATTATTATATAACAGAGTCATGCAACAGTACTGATGTTTGTAGTGTAAACAATGGATATGACCGTGTACTGTTTCGTTAGCTCTTAGTATCTGCTGTCAGTGGCCAGTCTGACCATGAGACAACATTTAAACATCCTCTGACTAACATCTAACCATCCTTGCAGCTCACCCTTTAAGTCAATTACAATCATGACCAAAATGAAAATACAATCCAACCAAATGGGCTTAAGTTAAAACGAGGGAAGGATGAGCAGGCAGGCAGACAGGAATGCACTAATGTAAATCGTTCTGGATAAGAGCGTCTGCTAAATGACTACAATTTCAAATTTTATCTTAATTATGGTTACTTGAACAGAACTAGGAAGGAAATGGAGAATCTGTCCAGGTGTTAAATTAACTGGGTATTGTGATGTCCAAACACACTAGGCCACACCATTAATCCAATGTACAGCTCACTTCCTGAACAGAGCAGTTGAGTGGAGAAAGGTAAACAAAGATATTAACATTAAGATGTCAGCTTCATTCACACGTTGTAACATTGTCGACATTTGGAGTAGACTTCCCCCCTCTAGCCAGACAGTTGAGGTGCAGGGGTGCAACCAGAGCCAACTCAGCTGTTCGGAGTGTTTGGTCAGAAGGGGTCTGTGTGATCTCAATCTGCAGCTGCCTGCTCAGAGAGCCTGATTCCTTGTTTCCTCCTCACCTCGTCAGTAACACTAGACACCTGACACACACAGAGAGAGAAACACGCATACTGTACATGCACGCAGGCACACATACACACACGCACTAGCGGACACACACACTCACTTAACCCCCCCACCTCCCACCCAAACACACACACACACATCTTCACATCAAAACCCCCAGCTGACACTTAATACCAGTCTCAAAGAACCAGCTCCCTCACTCCAGCCTCCCAGCTCCTCAAACAAATAAACTTTATCCTGCTTCAAATAAAGCCCTGTAGTTCCCCTGCCATGCTTTAATATACACTTCTGCTTTCCCTTCCCTTGGCTTCCATAAAGCCCCACACACCTCTGAGGCTGGGGCCAGGGGCAGAGTGTCGAAGGGGACATGCTCACTGCCCATATGGTCCCTCCTGGATTAAGCTAAGAAGCTCAGGCACATAATGGAGAGGCCAGGGGGACCATTTAACAACCCATTAATTGTGAAGTTGAAGTCTCTTTACGGCAAAGATATGCTAATATTTTGTAGCATTACAGACAGGGTAGGGAATGTGAGGGAGAGAGAAGGGGAACAAAAGAGTAGAAGACGGAGAGTGAGAGATGGAGAGAAAGTGTAAAGAAAAAGAGAAAGTGTTGAAGATATTTGAAGAGAGTAAAAAGAAGAGAGTAAAAAGAGAATCTTCACAGAACGTCCCAGGTCGCCGTGACTACTCACACACACACACACACACACACACGCACACACACACACACACACACACACACACACACACAAGCAAACACAGCTCTCCTCACACTCTTTCATTCTCTCAATGTAAAGCATTTTATTTGTTCTGTGTTCGGGCCATTCAGTTGGTGCTTATCGGCAGTTCTCTCCATTTCAGATGGGCTCAGGAGACTTCAGAGGGGCTAAGCCTCCGCAAGAAGATTAGCCAAACACAGCCAACTGGCCCAACCCAGCCCAGAGCACTCTACAGGGATTAAGGATGCCACGCTCACCCAAACAAGATTTAGGCTTTTCACTGGCAATTACTCTCAATGTACATTGTGATACATACTGAGCCGTGTGGCTCAGTTGGTAAAGCATGGCACTTACAATGCCAGGGTTGTGGGTTCGATTCCCACGGGGGACCAGTACGACCAAATATGTAAATGTATGCGCTCTGGATAAGAGCGTATGCTAAATGGCTAAACTGTAAAAAAAATATATATATACAAACATTGCTATGAAAGTGACTTGCAAATCGGAGGTATTGTATGAGCCTATATGATACTGTACCTATGCTTAAAATGCATTAGAGTTACTGCTTTTATTTCCACACAACATTGCTCTTCCTCAGACTAGTTGTTATTCATAGACTAGACTGCCTGTCACATGTGCAGACAGAGCGTGGGTGTCATTATTCCAATGTTCAGTGTTCATGTTACATTGGGAACACCCAACATGACAGAGAGATCAACACATCTACATGGATAACAGAGAGTCTAGTGAACATTGGAGGGACTAGAAAAATGGCGTCTGCACTCTAAACTCCAACCAAGGCCAGTACAAGCAGGTAAGGCTCTGTATAATGACCAGTGTGTTTGAGTCAGATGAAGAGAGAGGAGATGAGAGGAGAGCTTGTGGTTCCCTTTGGGGCCTGGAGTCTCTGGTGGAGGAATGTAGATATGTGCAGGTTAATGAGCTCTATAAGTCCCACAGGAGCTGGGCCCTTTTATACCTGCTCTGTTCTCTTCTCTTCTCCATTCCTGACAAGCCCAGGGAGAGAGAGACAGAGGAAGCGAGAGAGAGAGAGAGAGCGAGAGAGGGAGAGGGTGAGAGAGAGGGAGAGAGAGAGAGGGGGAGAGAGAGAGCGAGAGAGAGAGAGAGAGAGAGAGAGGGGACCAAGTCTGCCAGCCTCTTGAAACAATTATTGCCTGGGATTGGAGGCATTAGGGGGTTCCAGTGCCGGCACTGCCCCAAATGTGGTAATAAGGGAAAGCTTTGGGGAGAGTGAGGCTAATCAGAACCAGACTCAAAACGACAACAAACCAAACCACACACACAGGAAAATCGACACTTTGCATATTAAAGCTCGGCGTGGGGAGCCTGTAAAAACATCAAACTGTAATGAAGAACAGGCCCAATGAGCACACGAGAGAGAGAATGCTTTAAAAAGTTAATGGACCTGTTAGCCAAACCGCAGCTGTCTTTTTGTCCCCTTAACATTGTTTTGTTCCAGATCTGTACTGGATGGCTTGATTGTGCCTTTTGTTTTCAGTAGCATAGCAGGGCTTGGTTGGGATGTCTGCGGCTACGCTGCCATGTCTTCAGATAGGATGTTACTGTACATTAAAGTGCACTTCCGCCTGACTATTGGTTCACTGGACTAGACGTGGTGGGTATTATGAATGTGTGCCCTGGTAAGAAAAAGGAAGGACGAGGGAGGAAGGAGGGAGGACGTGGGAGGAGGGAGGAAAGGGAGAGAGAGGAGGGAGGGCTAACCTGGTGATTTGGGGAAGGCAGGAGCAGTGAACCATATTGGAGCAGAGGAGAGGGTTTAGAGTAACATTCCTCTGTTGATCCTGTGTAAACCCTGTCTCTTACTGCTGATCTGATATGGAAATGGAAGTGCAGATGGAGGCTTCCACCGGCCTTATATGGGAGTGTGGCTTGGCCTGGCAGGATCACAGACTGAGCCGCAGAGAGAGAGAGAAAGAGGGGGGGGGGGGAGAAGGAGCGACCAGAGACAGATAGGTACAGACAGCAAAAAATATAAGAAACCGAGAGAGAGAAACAAAGTAAAGAGAGAGAAACAAAGAAAGTGAGAATTAGAGTGATCCAGACTGAGAGAAACAGAGTGATCCAGACTGAGAGAAACAGAGTGATCCAGACTGAGAGAAACAGAGTGATCCAGACTGAGAGAAACAGTGATCCAGACTGAGAGAAACAGTGATCCAGACTGAGAGAAACAGAGTGATCCAGACTGAGAGAAACAGAGTGATCCAGACTGAGAGAAACAGTGATCCAGACTGAGAGAAACAGAGTGATCCAGACTGAGAGAAACAGTGATCCAGACTGAGAGAAACAGAGTGATCCAGACTGAGAGAAACAGAGTGATCCAGACTGAGAGAAACAGAGTGATCCAGACTGAGAGAAACAGAGTGATCCAGACTGAGAGAAACAGGCTGCTTTGCCGGTAATATATTGTTATTTCCTCTGATGTTTTGTCAATGACCTGTGTTCTTTGAAGGAGGAAGTCATCAGGTCCAGAGAACAGAAACAATTTCCTTTCCGTCACACAATGTGAAACACAACAATGGCATCGACATACCCCACAACTACTCACTGCTACAGCTGGAGCTGAATCATTCTGCCATCGTTCCACATTCAATCCCCAAGGTCTATATTATTTTAGAATCTCTTTCCCTCTCTCTGCTTGGTAAAATAATGTTGCCTTTGACTATACTTTTGCTACTACCTTCTCTGCAGTGTGCTGCTACTTCTAGTGCACTGTGAACTAGAAGAGTCATAGAAGAGTTGTTACTATATCAAGATGAAATAGTCACATTTAAAAGCAGATAAAACATACAAAATCTATGGCATGTTATTCCGTTTAAGGCTACGTACAAGAACAAATCCAAACTCTTAAGTGTTGTTACTTTTTAACTTGTATTTTTTCAATCAGTGTAATGTAATGATAGGGTTCCTAGCATGCTAGATGCTTAGCTGACTGATAAAGCTGCTAGGATGCTAGCCTCAGACAGTGATGATGATATGAGTGCTAACATGCTAGATGCTAAACTCAGACAATGCCGGGCAGCAGCAGGGAAACCTGAGATACCCGATCCTCAGCAGCCCAGTTAATCTGATCAGCAACACTTTGTTCAAGTGTGTCTTATTTAAAGAGGACAGCACTCCTGCCTAGCGTAGCCCAAACATCAGCACTATCCCTTTTCACCATGCAGAGACCCAGGCCTGTAATCTGATCCACACCAAACCTTTCAGACCCCTCATCCCACAGACACAAGACTTCATACTTGGCCCGTATTTATTAGAGCAAACACAGTAGCAAAATGTTTTTTATTTTTTATTTAACCTTTATTTCACTAGTCAAGAACAAATTCTTATTTACAATAACGGCCTACCTACATGGTCAGCCCCTGGAGCAAATTTTGCTCTTGATAATAGCGTCTGCTAAATGGCTCAAATGTTAGAGACTTGTAATTGAGTGAAACAGACTCAATCCCATTGGGTCCTTGTGCTTGTCTCCATCTGGGTCTTACCTGAAATGGTGATACCACCTGTGGTAAATTCAATTGATTGGACATGATTTGGAAAGGCACACACCTGTCTATATAAGTTACCACAGTTGACTGTGCATGTCAGAACAAAAACCAAGCCATGAGGTTGAAGGAATTGTCTGTAGAGCTCTGAGACAGGATTGTGTCAAAGCACAGATCTACGGAAGGGTACAGATGTCTGCAGCATTGAAGGTCCCCAAGAACACAGTGGCCTCCATCATTCTTAAATGGAAGAAGTTTGGAACCACCAAGACTCTTCCTAGAGCTGGCCGCCCGGCCAAACTGAGTAATCAAGGGAGAAGGGCCTTGGTCAGGGAGGTGACCAATAACCCAATGGTCACTTTGACAGAGCTCCAGAGTTCCTCTGTGGAGATAGGAAAACTTTCCAGAAGGACATCTCTGTAGCACTCCACCAAACCTTTCTGGTAGAGTGGCCAGACGGAAGCCACTCCTCAGTAAAAGGCACATGACACCTGCTTGGAGTTTGCCAAAAGGAACCTAAAGACTCTCAGACCATGAGAAACAAGATTCTCTGGTATGATGAAACCAAGATTGAAGTCTTTGGCCTGAATGCCAAGCGTCACGTCTGGCACCATCCGTACAGTGAAGCATGCTGTGGAGACTGACTAGTCTCCCCAGGGACTGGGAGACTAGTCAGGATTGAGGGAAAGAAGAACGGAGCAAAGTACAGAGAGATCCTTGATGAAAACCTGATCCAGAGCACTCAGGACCCCAGACTGGGGCAAACATTCACCTTCCAATAGAACAACAACCCTATGCACACAGCCAAGACAACGCAAGAGTGAAACCCAAACAGACAGAATGCAGCCATAGCTAACAGCAGTGCAGCCATAGCGTTGTCCTCCTGAGGGAACTGTCCATGCTGCTGATGTTAATAGGAGCCAGCTGGGGAGGAGGTTGACACTAGTCACCAGGTAACCTCCCAGTCAGTCAGCTAAACCCACTCAGCCCGAGCCAGTGGAGAGGGAAGACGTTCGGCAGCTCAGCTAGCAGCTAGCCCTGTTTACCTGCCACCCCCTGCCTCAAGTGGCCCTGCTTATCTAAACCTCTAAAACACACACACACACACCCGGTGGGCCTTAACCCCCACTGAGCCAGCAGCTGTTTCTAGTAGCACTAAACTATGTGTGCCATACAATGCACCAAAACACTGCCATGACTGACTGAAACACACTAGTTCCTAAAGGTTTAAACTGCAGTTCGGTGAAACGGGAAAAGGATGGGATAAACACATGACATTACATGCCACTGCGCTGTAATTCAATGTAATTCAACACAATTGGACCTGGCACAACTGCATGCCAACAAACTGCAGATCCCTCATCTTCCCCCTCAGCCCTGACCCTAACATTTTCCCAAATGGTAACCATTATCCTTTAATGAATAACACCGGTGCTCAGGCTGACCTAGAGGCAGCTACTCTGGAGACTGGAGGACTGGGGTCTGGCTACATTCTTTGATACGCTGACCTAGCCTAGTGGTTAAGAGTGTTGGACCAGTAACCGAAAAGTGGCTGGTTCGAATTCCCGAGCCGGCAAGGTGAAAAACTCTATACTGTTCTGCCCTTGAGCAAGGCAGTTAACCCCCAACAACAACTGCTCCCCGGGTGCTGATGACTTCAATTAAGGCAGCCCCCGCACCTCTCTGATTCAGAGGTTGGGTTAAATGCAGAAGACACATTTTGGTTGAATGCATTCAGTTGTACAACTGACTAGGTATCCCCTTTCATCTGACCCCTAACTGCCCTAGCACTGCCTCTCTGATGCTGTAGCGCAGGGGTGTCAAACTCATTCCATGGAGGGCCGAGTGTCTGCTGGCTTTTGGTTTCTCCTTTCAATGTGTCCAATTAAGACCTAAACAGCCAGGGGAGTTCCTAACTAATCAGTGACCTTAATTCATCAAGTACAAGGGATGAGTGAAAACCCACAGACACTCGGCCCTCCGTGGAATAAGTTTGACATGTGCTGTAGTGTCTTTCACAGTCCTATCCTAGTGCTACTCCTCTCTCTCCTATTCTCACTCTCTTTACCTCCAACCCGCTCTCTCTCTTCGTCCCCCTCTCTCCCTCCCACCCTTTCTCTCCCTCTCTCCCCCTCTCTCTCCCCCGCCCTCTCCCTCTCTCTCCCTGGGCCAGTGTGATTGTGTAATGGTATTACGTGGCCCTGACCTTGTGCTCAGTGTTAGCTGCTACCCTGGCCTCCGCAGCCCTACTCACTGGCTCTCTGACGGCCCATAATGAAAGAGCCTGGAGCCTCGAGACAGTCACATAGTAAAAAGGCAGCCAAGCAGGGTTTTAAATGGACACAGGCACACACACAGGGTTTTAAGTGGAGACTGCTGCCTCTGCTGTGTCTCTACAGTATGTGGTCCTGGGTTCAGAGGTGGAGCAAGGCTCTATTTTCCTCCGGAGTCAATAGGAGTTGGACACAGTTTCCTTATGAACCCAGGTAAAGGAGCATCCTGGGGCTTGTACAGAAGTAGTATAGGGCCTACTGCAGTGTGATCTGAGTAAAGGCAGTAGAACGCAAGAGGATATCATACCCTGGGTGGTTCAGGCATGATAGGAACCTGCCTCGTCCCATTATCACACCCTCTTCCTCTGTCTCTACTCAGCCATTGGACAGTAGGCAGGGGAGGCGGAGGCTCATAGTCCAATAGCTCAGGTAAAGCCCACCAGAGAGATGTTGATGCTGGTGTTAGGAGGGCTGGGAACAGAGCTAGTAATGACTTTGAAGGGGTGTTATTAGCAGAGGTCTGAAATATAATCCCACACTATTAACATGGCATCACTATTCATTAGAGTGATGGGTGGTGTTTCGAGAGAGAGAGAGAGAGAGAGAGAGAGAGAGAGAGATGAGGAAGAAATGGAAGATGAGATGAGAGCACAGGAAGAAGAGAGGGAGATGGGGATGAGTGGCTCTATCTTTCAGTGTCAGAAACTCATTATAAACCTATACATGATGACTACTATCTGAATGACCCACAACAGACTAGTGTAGCAAATGAGTTTGCTACAAATGATCCTCAAAACCATCGTAGATATATTGTTATGTCATGCATATACTGGGGATGAATATTAATACATTTTGCAACAAACTACATTGAACAAATTTTATTATAATACATATAAAAAGGCAGCTGTAAACAATTATTGATCTCGTAAAAAAGGCTATTAACAGAATCTTGTCAGAGACAAGATGTATTCTCAGAGGCCTGATAACTTGTCAGAGAGAGAGAGAGAGACAGAGAGAGCAAGAGAGAGGGAGAGAGAGAGCGAGCGAGAACGAGAGAGAGGAGAGCGGGAGAGAGATAGAGAGAGAGAGAGAGCGAGCGAGCGAGCGAGAGAGAGAGAGAGAGAGAGAGCGAGCGAGCGAGCGAGAGAGAGAGAGAGAGAGAGAGAGAGAGAGAGAGCGAGCGAGAGAGAGAGAGAGAGAGAGAGAGGAGAGCGGGAGAGACAGAGAGAGCGAGCGAGAGGGAGAGGAGACAGAGAGAGCGAGCGAGAGAGAGAGAGCGAGCGAGAACGAGAGGGAGAGAGAGAGAGAGAGAGAGAGAGTACTAAAAAGCTGGCCTTTTTCACAGGCTGACACATCAGTCCCTCTCTCTGTTCTGTTCTGAGTGTTTGCCTTCCTTCAGAGAGAAGACAGTTTTGTTTTTCATCAAACTAAAACTGAAGCTTTCTTAAGATCCATTGGATGCCACGTCGCTTGAAGAAAAACTGAAGAGGCAGAGCTTGAGAAATAACATTTGCCCCTTAAAATGAGAAACAGGCTTCTACGTTCTTCCTTCCTCCAGCTGTCTCCAGGCATAAAGTTTACAAGAAATCAAAATAATGTCTTCTAACCTCACATTTATGATTGTAACCTAAGAAAATAAAGAGATCTATATATGCATCTGAAAGCAGCATTGAAACTTTATATAAAAAGAGAATATGGACTATTTCCCAAATGGTGCCCTATTCCCTTTATAGGGCCCAGGTCAAAAGTAGTGCACTATAAAGGGAATAGGGCACCATTTGGGACACAGACATAATCTCCATGGTAGGCTGCTCAGAGCAGAACAGAGCCACTGACCTGTAACATTCAGTTCTAGGTTACCCTGTCTCGTCTTCCTGTTCCCCTATCCTTTAATCTCATTTTGGTCCACTCTCCAAGCCCACGGTAATGAATTGGGTAATCACAGTTATCTGGCCCATTCAAGTGCTCTGTGCAGTAAATCAATATAGAACTGTCATGGGGCCAGCCGTCCACTTTGAGTGACGACCACTAATCTATTTGTCGAGTTTCTGTGCCCTAAGATCTCCTCTCTTTCTGTCCCTTCGTCTCTGTCCGAGGTCAGACGGGACGAAAAAACAAACTGTCCTTCATTCTGAATGAACCACCCTGAGAGAGGCTGAATGACAACAGGAACCAGTCTGGAAGAGGCTGAATGACAATAGGAACCAGCCTGGAAGAGGCTGAATGACAACAGGAACCTGTCTGGAAGAGGCTGAATGACAATAGGAACCAGCCTGGAAGAGGCTGAATGACAACAGGAACCTGTAAGGATCTATGTTCAGAGAGGTCTCCTGAAACCTTTATGGTGTTCAGGTTTAGTGTCCAGAGACTTCTCTGGATAACTCTATGTTGAGTTTGTGGTTGCTCCCCAATTAGAGGCAGCTGCGCGGCATTGCCTCTAATTGGGGAGCCTATTGAAGTTGAGAGGTTTTCCACCTGGGTGTGGGTCTTTACGTGTGTTCCTTTTGTTGCACACCAGTTCATGTTTGCATGCTCGCCTTTTGTTGTTTCGTTGATATTAAAAGGTGTTACTTCTCACTACTGCTCAGTGCCTCGGGTCCTCCCTATGCAGTGTGACAGAACCAGCCTGGAAGAGGCTGAATGACAACAGGAACCACCCTGGAAGAGGCTGAATGACAACAGGAACCACCCTGGAAGAGGCTGAATGACAACAGGAACCACCCTGGAAGAGGCTGAATGACAACAGGAACCACCCTGGAAGCAAGGACAAACTTAGAACATAGAGTAGGACAATTATTCTTTGTTCTTTATTTGGATCCCCATTAGCTGACGCCTTAGTGACTCTTAGGGTCGAGAAAGATGTGGTACTAGATGCCTTGACATACTAGGATTGGGCAGCTAGAAGAAGGCATTGGAACTCCTCTGTACCTGCCTAGCTAGCACCTAGCTAGCACCTAGCTAGCGTCAGAGGCTAGAGAGAACAGGCTTAGTCCCGACGCCCGTGCAGCTGCAGCTAGCGCCTTTTCCACAGAAACAGATCAACAGGGCCAACACAACAAACTGATAAGAATTTCTATGAATTTTTTTAATGTTCTCCCTGCGGTAGCTCCATTGGCTACGAACTAAACAGGAATACTGATAAGCTGACGGGAGGGGAGGGCCAGCCTCCCAACACTACTGCTGCTGCTTTGCTTAGTTTTTTTTCTCTCTATTGATAATCAAATCAGAAAAGGGTCAAACTGAAAAATGCAAGGGAATGGGGAAAATGTGGTAAGAGATGTTTCATCTTTGTTAAGCTTTAATAACAGGAAGATTTGTGTAGCCAGTGTTATTTGATTTGGATGGATGGTTGGTTGACATGACAGAAAGGTATGCAGATATTTTCTTATCTAAAAGGTGGGTGAAATGCTTGCTTCAGTATACAGTGGGGAGAACAAGTATTTGATACACTGCCGATTTTGCAGGTTTTCCCACTTACAAAGCATGTAGAAGTCTGTAATTTTTATCATAGGTACTCTTCAACTGTGAGTGACGGAATCTAAAACAAAAATCCAGAAAATCACATTGTATGATTTCTAAGTAATTAATTTGCATTTTATTGCATGACATAATTATTTGATACATCAGAAAAGCAGAACTTAATATTTGGTACAGAAACCTTTGTTTGCAATTACAGAGATCATACGTTTCCTGTAGTTCTTGACCAGGTTTGCACACACTGCAGCAGGGATTTTGGCCCACTCCTCCATACAGACCTTCTCCAGATCCTTCAGGTTTCGGGGCTGTCGCTTGGCAATACGGACTTTCAGCTCCCTCCAAAGATTTTCTATTGGGTTCAGGTCTGGAGACTGGCTAGACCACTCCAGGACCTTGAGATGTTTCTTACGGAGCCACTCCTTAGTTGCCCTGGCTGTGTGTTTCGGGTCGTTGTCATACTGGAAGACCCAGCCACGACCCATCTTCAATGCTCTTACTGAGGGAAGGAGGTTGTTGGCCAAGATCTCGCGATACATGGCCCCATCCATCCTCCCCTCAATACAGTGCAGTCGTCCTGTCCCCTTTGCAGAAAAGCATCCCCAAAGAATGATGTTTCCACCTCCATGCTTCACGATTGGGATGGTGTTCTTGGGGTTGTACTCATCCTTCTTCTTCCTCCAAACACGGCGAGTGGAGTTTAGACCAAAAAGCTCGATTTTTGTCTCATCAGACCACATGACCTTCTCCCATTCCTCCTCTGGATCATCCAGATGGTCATTGGCAAACTTCAGACGGGCCTGGACATGCGCTGGCTTGAGCAGGGGTACCTTGCGTGCGCTGCAGGATTTTGATCCATGACGGCGTAGTGTGTTACTAATGGTTTTCTTTGAGACTGTGGTCCCAGCTCTCTTCAGGTCATTGACCAGGTCCTGCCGTGTAGTTCTGGGCTGATCCCTCACCTTCCTCATGATCATTGATGCCCCACGAGGTGAGATCTTGCATGGTGCCCCAGACTGAGGGAGATTGACCGTCATCTTGAACTTCTTCCATTTTCTAATAATTGCGCCAACAGTTGTTGCCTTCTCACCAAGCTGCTTGCCTATTGTCCTGTAGCCCATCCCAGCCTTGTGCAGGTCTACAATTTTATCCCTGATGTCCTTACACAGCTCTCTGGTCTTGGCCATTGTGGAGAGGTTGGAGTCTGTTTGATTGAGTGTGTGGACAGGTGTCTTTTATACAGGTAACGAGTTTAAACAGGTGCAGTTAATACAGGTAATGAGTGGAGAACAGGAGGGCTTCTTAAAGAAAAACTAACAGGTCTGTGAGAGCCGGAATTCTTACTGGTTGGTAGGTGATCAAATACTTATGTCATGCAATAAAATGCAAATTATTTATTTAAAATTCATACAATGTGATTTTCTGGATTTTTGTTTTAGATTCCGTCTCTCACAGTTGAAGTGTACCTATGATAAAAATTACAGACCTCTACATGCTTTGTAAGTAGGAAAACCTGCAAAATCGGCAGTGTATCAAATACTTGTTCTCCCCACTGTACATTTCTCGAGCGCTAAAGTTATGTGAGTTGAGTCGCACAAAGGGACTTATGCATTTTCTACTTAAATAATAAATAAATGGCTTGTGACAACAGACCTATAGTAAAAGCACTTTGCTTTTATGAGGAGTTCCATCGCGCGCGTGTGTTGTCGCACATGCAGTAAGCTGTTTCCTGCAGATCTCAGAAGTTAAAATTGTGAACCCGTGACCCAAATTCATAAAATGTATATGTCGTATCTCACAATCGATTGGGCTTCCCGAATTTAGTACATTGGCTGTGACAGAACGTTTACTTATTTTCGTAGATTTGCTGTATTCCACAAAGTTCTATCTAGCGCTGCAGCGAGGGGGAGGGGCGCATAACCTTGTGACGTGCGAGAGGTGCGCACTTTGACAGACAGTCCAACACTAAGTCAGAGAGGTTTAGGTACTTAGACACATTTCGGAAATTTGGCGTTGTTCCCCTTTAGGGCACAATTACTCCCATTCCTCCACAAGACTAGTATTGTGGGAGTCTTGACCAGCATTAAACCCTCAAAGCTCACTCAGTTCTCCCTCTTCCTCTCCCTCTCTCTCTCGCTATGTAAATTGTGCAAATAAAAGTTGTTTTACTTCAGAATTCTCTCTCTCCTCTCTCTCTCTCTCCTCTCTCTCCTCTCTCCTCTCTCTATCCTCTTCTCTCTCTCCTCTCTCTCTCTCTCTCTCCTCTCTCTCTCCTCTTCTCTCTCTCCTCTCCTCTCTCTCTCCTCTTCTCTCTCTCTCTCTCCTCTCTCTCTCTCCTCTCTCTATCCTCGTCTCTCTCTCCTCTCCTCTCTCTCTCCTCTCTCTCTCCTCTTCTCTCTCTCCTCTCCTCTCTCTCTCCTCCTCTCTCTCTCCCTCTTTGCTTCCTCTAACTTTATTTATTTTCTAAGTATTTCATATTTACTGTAGGCAAGGTAAAGAATGCTGGCATCAACTGAATTTCTGGCTTCAGTCAACAGGAAAATATGCTGAAGAATTGATACGTTATGTTATTTTCCCTGAGTAAGGCTTAGCTAATTTACCTTCACAAATTAAGTCAAATTACAGTACGCAGTCAACAGGGTCATTTGTTTCAAAACATACAAAATACCACCCTGCCAATAATAAATATGAAAATAAGCGCTTCTATTCTGAGAGACGTAGAAATGTAGTTGGGTTTATAAACGAATATATAACTCAGTGAAGCACAACATGTTTACGACACATGTGATTCAGTCTTTAGGGGTTTAGTTTACCATACTGGCACAGACACCTGATAGCAGAGCTAGCCTAAATCTCTACAGTCTTAAGGACTGAGCACAATCCATCTGTAATCATAATAATAATTAATCTGTGGAAGAGTATTTCTCTCTTTTTGTTTGATGATTCATAGCTTAAAATTTTTCCTTCAAGTAATTTGCGGAGAAAAGAGGAAGGAATTAGAATAAACAGAGAGAGAAACAGATTGAGGGAAAGCAGGAAAGAGAAAGAGAGCTATTTGAATGTGAGTAATGAAATAGTTGTTTTCATAAGGGCTTTGGGCCACGTCGTCTGAGCTGTCTGAACACCACTCCTCTACAAAGCTGCCCGCTGAACTCATCTCCTCACCACTTGAAAGAACTGGAAAACTGTTTGCTAGTATTTGTGAGAGGTGAGGCAAACAAGGAACAAGAGACTAAGAAGTATCTGGAAATGACAGTGCTATTCATCTCCTATCCATTTAGAATGTTGCAGTCATCTTTGGGCTCTACAGTCATTTTCCCTTTTTTGGGAAGCTAAGCTAACCCTTCTGAAATGTGGTAATTTAAAAACATACAACCCTCTTTCCATGAGAAATTGTGCCAAGGTGATTCACTTGCCCGGCAAGGGAGGAAGGAGCGCTTTCTATCCTTGCACCTGCCAATTTCTTCAGGCAATTCTCCCTGTTATTGCCAGTCGGTGAATTGTGGCTGGATTGCTAAGTGTGACATGATTAGGAATGCATGCAATCTCACCCAGGCAGTCGTACATATGGTGTTTGGGAGGAGATATTGACAGCTGTCATTTACAGTAAAACTGTTTACCTTGCTCCTGTTCTCTGTCATTTCACCCAGACAGACATTTACATTATTTATTTGGCAGTCACACTCTTTCATTAAAAAAAACACACAAACAAAACAAAGCCAATTATTTAACAAAAGGAGGCAATTATTTGTTCGACACGGATTAATTGAACCCCACCATTAAATATGTAAACAAAGTGCTGCAACTGTCATTATTAAAGACATTCAGAGGGAAAAATGGTCTATTTCAAGTCAGTTCAAGTCAGACATTAATATTCAGACATTAATAAGGCTCAACATAAAATGTAGAACGTATTTGTAAAATGTGCAGTATGTGTGCCTAAGGGCACGGTGTGTGTGTGTGTGTGTGTGTGTGTGTGGACAGGTTGTAGTAGGACCTCTCCTGCTGGGCTCAGAGCTAGGCATGGTTCCCCTGAGGGGAAAGGATGGCTCTATTCAGACCGTTGCCATGGGCCTCAGCAGTTGCTAGGGACACCATGTACCATGGTTTGACTGCAGCAGCTCCTGGCATTCTCTCTCTCGCTCTCTTTCTCTCTCTCGTGCTCATCCTCTTATCTGCTCTCTCCCTCTCTCTGTCTCTCTCTTTATCTCTCTCTCTCTTTCATCCTCTCTTTTATCCACTCTCTCTCCCTCTCTATGTGTCTCTCTCTCTCCGCCCCTCTCTCCCTCCCTCCTCTCCCTCTTTCCCTCCCTCCATCCCTTCCTACCTCACATGAGACCGGTCTACCTCAGTGTATACCTCATTAAGGTGACAGTAGAGGGGAGTCACAGCAAACGGAGGGAACAGAGGGAGGAGAGGAACAACAGATATGTCCGGCTGATGGTGGACAAACAGCAGGCCAGCAGTTCACCTCCCCTCTAACCAGCAGTTCACCTCCCCTCTAACCAGCAGTTCACCTCCCCTCATACCAGCAGGCCAGCAGTTCACCTCCTATCTAACCAGCAGGCCAGCAGTTCACCTCCTCTCTAACCAGCAGGCCAGCAGTTCACCTCCTCTCTAACCAGCAGTTCACCTCCTCTCTAACCAGCAGTTCACCTCCCCTCTAACCAGCAGGCCAGCAGTTCACCTCCTCTCTAACCAGCAGTTCACCTCCTCTCTAACCAGCAGGCCAGTAGTTCACCTCCTCTCTAACCAGCAGTTCACCTCCTCTCTAACCAGCAGGCCAGCAGTTCACCTCCTCTCTAACCAGCAGTTCACCTCCTCTCTAACCAGCAGTTCACCTCCCCTCTAACCAGCAGGCCAGCAGTTCACCTCCACTCTAACCAGCAGTTCACCTCCCCTCTAACCAGCAGGCCCTGGGCTCAGTGGGCTGGCTGGCTGACACCTGGGCTGAGACTGATATGGAGCACACAGACCAGACCCAAGACCACGAAGATCCCTCTCCATGTTGCTCCCTGTTAGGAAATCTAATCCATGTAATAACACAGACCAGGCTGGCTCGGTGGCCAAGCAAACGCACACACACACACACACACACACACACGTCACATCTGGCGCGGTTCAGCTTGACAATACAGGCATTGCCTGCAAGTTGCTATGGAGAGAAGTGAGGGAGGCCAGTCCAATAGTCTTAGAGAGCAGCTGCCTCTGTGTGTTGTCCTCCGCATCCCTTTCAACTCCCCGGCCCTTTGTGTGCCATGTTCAGCTGCGCCCCACCACTGTGGCCCCCCGTCCCCCCACCCCCTCACTCCTACAACTCCTGCCACTGATGTGGCAGTGACCAGGTGAATGGCTGGGCGCCTGTGGGGCATGCATGCTGTGTCAGTTAACCAGTTCAATGGGACAATGGCTCAATTTGTCCAATTAATGCCCCTGTCACACTCACAACCCATAAGGGGGTCGGGAGGGACGCACCTGAACCAGCCTTTCATGCTGGGACAATGTCCCTGTTCTCATTTTGTGCCAGGAACCCATCCGAACCAAATGTTGATTATCCAACAGAGCAGAGCGCAATGAAAATAATCAATTAGGTCAAACGCAGGCACTCTACACATGGTTGGAGTGGTTGGACTGCTCTGTTCTCCATCTCTAGAGGCATGGCCTAGTGCCCATACTGGTCTGGACCCTCCATCCCTCATACTGCTGTAGTAGAGATGCTTTGAAAGGTGAATTATTACACAAAGACCATGCTGTGTGTCCTGCCAGCTACAACATGGTGAAGAACTGTAGGAGCTACCTTTACAGAGAACATTGCCATGGGCAACGATTATGGCTCGACTGCACATCTTGATGCTATTTCCTAATGCAACTGGTTCATTATTGTACCCAGACGAATCCATCCGAAGACCTCTGTAATGTGAGAAGCGGTACTAGGCCGATGATATTCCACCTGGGAATGCATCAGTTTGGCTCAATACTCCTTAACCCCTGACTCAGTACTAAGGAGCAGGGATGTGGAACAAACCTTCATTGCCAGTATTCTCAGTTCCCTCCTCCATCCCTCTCTCGTCTGTTCTGGGATTGACCCTCAGAGAGAGAGAGTGTTCTGCTCTTTAACCTCTCCATTCAACAGGGTTATCTTTTTTGTCTCTTTTAACATCCCTTCTACACGTTCCTCAGCTTCCATCCCTGCCTGGCTATATCAAAGGGAGCCCATCCCCCCTTATCCACTCTCTCTCCCCTCTCTTTTCCCACCAAGACTATTCCCAATGTGGGGAATATGGGCTTTAAAGCAGAAAATTAACTTCCTCACTCACGTAGCCAATCACAGAATCATCTGTATTCGAAAAATGACAATCTTTCTCAGATTCGACCCAGAGAGCCCTGAAGCTTGATGTAGGTCTCTGGATCAATCACTAGATCATGTAATGATAGCTGAATTGGGCTACTATCACTAAATCAAATGTGTTAGGGTTAGGTGTTTTGAGAGTTGGAGGTCCTGGGTATTGATTGGGCCACACACCCCTTACCCCCTCCTATACCCCTACCTAGTCCCAAGCAGTTTCTGCTGAGGTGAACATCCACTCCACGCCCTAATCAATCACTGCCTCCAGAGTGCCAGACCATACCACCATGCCATCCAGAGACAAACATGCACGTTGTCTTCCTCTGATAGCCCCTGACACAGGCCTCACACAGACACAAACCTAACACACACACACACACCACACACACACACACACACACACACACACACACACACACACACACACACACACCAACTGTGTGAAAGACACCAGTCTAATGTGCCCCTATGTTCCCTATAGGCTGTACATATTCATTGTCCTCACCTTACTGTCTCTGCTCCCCTACCTCTAAACCCCTGCCCCCCTATTTTTTAACAGGTTCGATACTGGCCCTGTCCACCTCCCCTCCAGCTCCCCAGGCCACAAACCCTCACGGCTGTCCCACCCCTACTTTGTTCACAGTACCTCTGTTGAGACAATCAGCGACCCCACTTCCGCCCCTGCTCCCTCTGGACTGATCCTCAGCACCCCCCTTCCCCCCACCTCCCCACCTGGGCTGGCTTTCACCACCAACCAAGTGAAGAGAGAGCTGGAGGGACTACATCAGTGGAAAGCGGCGGGCCCTGATGGCATCAGCCCAAGGGTGCTTAGGGTCTGTGCTGACCAACTGTGTGGAATACTCCAGCGAACCTTAGCCTGAGCCTAGAAAGGATCCCTGTCCTGTGGAAAACATCCTGCCCAGTCCAAGTGCACAAGAAGGCGCATCCCACTGTCCTGAATGACTTCAGACCTGTAGCGCTAACATCCCACATCATGAAGACCCTGGAAATGTTAGTCCTCGCTCACCTCAGACCCCTGGTGTGTACATCACTGGACCCCCTGCAGTTTGGATAATATGAAGATTGTGTTAGATTTCTGTGCAGCCTTTGGTATTATTGACCATAACGTGTTTGAGAAAACGTATGTGTTATGGCTTTTCAACCTCCGCTATATTTTGGATTCAGAGCAAGTTCTAGACCTCAGCTCAATCTGCTAATGAATGGTGTGGCTGTTGAACAAGTTGAGGAGACTAAATTACGTGTTACCTTAGATTGTAAACTGTCACGGTCAAAACATATACTGTAGATTCAATGATTGTAAAGATGGGGAGAGGTCTGTCCGTAATAAAGAGATGCTATGCATTTTTGACACCACACTCCACAAAGTTGGTCATGCAGGCAAATTGTATTTTGATTATTGTCCAGCCTTGTGGTCCAGTGCTGCTAAGAAAGACCTGCAGCTGATCCAGAACAGAGCGGCACGTCTTGCTCTTCATTGTAATCAGAGGGCTGATATTAATACTATACATGCCAGTCTCTCTTGGCCAGGAGTTGAGGAAAGACACTTTTATAAGAAGCATTAATGTGTTGGAAATTCCAAATTGTTTGCATAGTCAACTTCCACACATTACTGACACACACACTCACCCCACCAGACATGCCACCAGGGGTCTTTTCAAAGTCCCCAGGTCCAGAACAAATTCAAGGAAACGTACAGTATTATACAGAGCCATGATTGCATGGAACTCCCTTCCATCTCATATAGTGCAAGTTAACAGCAAACCTGGTTTCAAAAACCACATAAAGCAACACCTCACGGCACAACGCCTCTCCCTCATGTGACCTACTTGTTGTGTGTATGTGCTGACATGTGCAATGCCTATGGAAAGTATTCAGACCCCTTGACTTGTTACAGCCTTATTCTAAAATTGATTAAATAGTTCAAACAATCTACACACAATACCCCATAATAACAAAGGATTTTAGAAATTGTCCAATCAATTGAATTTACCACAGGTGGACTCCAATCAAGTTGTACAAAAATCTCAAGGATGATCAATGGAAACAGGATGCACCTGAGCTCAATTTCGAGTCTCATAGTAAAGGGTCTGAATACTTATGGAAATAGAGTATTTGTGTTTTTTATTTTTATAACATTTGCAAACATTTCTAAAAACCTGTTTTCTTTTTGTCATTATGTTTTAAATATATGTACATTTGCGGCGACAGGGACGGAGTGTGGTTTGAATGGGGAAGCAGGTAAGGGTGATGTGTGTGTGTGTGTGTGTGTGTGTGTGTGTGTGTGTGTGTGTGTGTGTGTGTGTGTGTGTGTGTGTGTGTGTGTGTGTGTGTGTGTGTGTGTGTGTGTCAGGGGGAGGGAGTTCTTTGGGAAGGAAGCCAATCCAATTACAGGCAGCAGTGCAGACGAGCCCTAGTTCCTGGTTCAGCTGCACTAAAGTCTCTTTCTCCTCCTCTCCTCTCCCCTTCCTCTTCTCTCTCTCTCTCTATCGCTCTCCCTCTACCTCCCTCTCTCTGCTTTCTCTATCTCTCTCTCGCTCTCTCTCTGCTCTGGGGGAGGGGAATGCAGTGGAATGCCAGCTTCCTTATGCAAGGATGAGGCTCCAGCACTGCTATGCTGTGTCACCTCACCTACCATGCATAACATCCTGTAAACCAATAGCTCTGTCCTGGTATGTAGTGTTGTGCACTGGTCCCCATGGCCTGCCTGGCAACAGCTTATCAGCCTGCTGCAGTGGGAAAAAGCAGAGCAGGGGCTGGGGCTGCAGTGGGAAAGAGCAGGGGCTGGGGGTGGAAGTCTGGGCCTGGGGCAAGGACTAGGGATCCTCTCCTCAGGTCCTCCGGGCCTCCCGCCTGGGCGACACACAAAGGTGGAGTAGTGCTAAACAACAAATTGACCGATTTCGGTTAAATTATTTGAATTCCATTTTGTTTTTTTTCTTGTAAGCTCAATACACACATCACACAATTTAACTAGCGATAAATCAGATCCAGCCTGAACTGTATGATGTAGTAGGGCGTTGTAGTTTCCAACAGGCCAGGTAGCCAAGTGGTTAGAGCTTTGGGCCCGTAACTGAAAGGTTGCTGGATTGAATCCTTAAGCTGACAAAGTACAAATCTGCTGTTCTGCCCATGAACAAGGCAGTTGTTCCTAGACTGACTTGCCTAGTTAAATAAAGGTAAAAAAGTTTAGCACATAAAATGTGGTAAGTAACTACAATGACCATAATCCATTCTGCATCTACTTGGCCTGTGTTTATGGAAGACAGAAGAGGGCGCGATCGTGAGGTGAGATAGAGAGCAGCTGTTGCTTCGTGAGGTATTACTACCTGAAAATATATGATCTAAGCGAATGATAGTTGGTTTTCAGCAGGCATAAAAGTATGCCTTATTAACTTTGAAGAACTACAAAATTGTAATTTTGTCAGGCAGCAGGTCTATAAAGATGGATGACTTGGAAATAAATAATAAAGTCATCAAATAAAACAAATGAAATACTTTTATCAATTGTTTTATTCTGCATTGATACAGCATTCAACCCACATCATGCATAGTGCACGTATTAATTTAAAAAAAATTATCTAAACCGAAATCAAAAAACCGAACCAACCTCGTGAGATGTGAGAGAGAAGATGACGGTACCAGCACTAGACAGCCAGGCAGCCATGATGGTTCACTTTACATGGCATTGTCATACATGGAGACAGGGAGAGGATGTGAAGAGAAGACACATACTGTATGTGAGGAAGGTGGGAGGGAGATAAAAAAAAAAGAAGCACAGTACTGTACCAGAGAGGAGAGACTTGTGTTCTACTGTCTAGTTCAATTTAATAATGTAGAAAAAATGCTATAATTGATTAAGTACCTCAAACAAGGGGGATTACGCCAAATGAGTCTCTTTTAATTCCACATCCTGATTGGGGCACGGATTCAATTTTGAATAAATAGATTAAGCAACCAACATAACCCAGCAGATCCATTTGTGTCCCAGGGGCTAGGGAAACAGAGAGCGCGCCATACCAGGTAGAAAGATGATCTTACCAGCTAAACTGTTATTTTCTCTCTCTCAATCCCTCTATCGTTCTCTCTCTGTCCCCTCTCTCTCTCTCGGGGGGAGAGAGACAGAGGGGACAGAGAGAGAACGATAGAGGGATTGAGAGAGAGAAAATAACAGTTTAGCTGGTGTGGGAGCTCTATCACATGGACCAAAGCAGGACGTATCCAGTCTACCCAAAACAATAGCAACAGCGAGGGATGGAGGGGGGCTCTCTCTCCCTCCTTCTCTCCCTCCCACACTTCCTTCTCTCCATCCCTCGCTGTTGCTATTGTTTTGGGTAGACTGGATACGTCCTGCTTTGGTCCATGTGATAGAGGCCCACGCTGTCACTCAAGCTGTGACAGTTTCCAGGGGGGAGGAGCCAAGCCGCAGCTGACAAATCCCACGGCCTGTTGTCATACTGTATAGGAAGCTCCATCCCTACACACCATGACCAATGTTGATTGATTGGATATATACAGTTTAGCGCTATTCCAGATGCTCAAAGAGCTTTACATAAGAGGAAAACTCACCTCACCAATCACCATGAACATCATCTACATTCTGCAAGCAGGGGCTTCAATTGGGTATGGCAGCAACAATTTAAAATAGGTTACTAAAATCATTCCAATCCCTTTAAAAGGCAAATGCAGTTTAGTGGTATTAGCGGAATGACTTTAGGACCATGCGGACGCCTGGGAGTGGGAGGGAAGGCTGTTTGTATGGCTGGGTGGCTTTATGGAAAACAGTGCAGAGGTAAAGATGGCTGTAGTAGATGGTTTTGGCTAGGTAAATGCTGTTTGACTTAACATGAAGTTTTAATCCCAGTGTTCGTAGAATGTTAGGTCCCCTATTGACTGAGGTGAATGAAGCTACAGAGACAAGGTGATAATGGCTGGAGTTCATTTTGCTTGTTTTTTTCTGTTCTCCAAATTGCATTTCAGAGTTTTTAAATTGTGTAGAAATCCAGTAAATGAGCTCACATTTTCAAAACCCCCCGTCACTTTGCCATACCCTAGGTTTAGCTGAAATCACGACCCTGTCAGCAAGGCAGCCTCAAATGCTGTAAACACAGGAAGCTCTTCTAAATTACACATACACCATTTGGCTGTCACTGCACTTCAATACCCAAAAAGCCCTGACTGTGTAATAACAGGTTAACAATTCTAATATGATGAAATTACCAACTTCTCCCACCACGCAACACGCTCCACTTTCTCCATCATCATTCAAATCTCTCCATGCATAATAGCCACCTGAGCCACTACAGTAGGTACTGCTGCCTTGTTTTGGTGGCGGTGAGGTGAAATATGACATTTTAGCACTGTCGGCCCTTAAAGGTACAGTCTAGGATCTGGGAATTGTCATTTAAATTCATTTTTTTGCTGTTTTTAAAATCTCAGACTGTAGCTTTAACTGACAGCATTGTATGTCTACTCCAGCAGAGACTGCAGGCTGGATTTTGCGTGGGCCTGCTCTCTCTAGCCTCCCCTCTCTCTGGGTCTCAGGGAGAAAGGTGCCTATTAAAATTAATGGGCCAGTGGAGGTTATTCAGCACGGCCACCATGGACAGAGCTCATTCCACAAGGGGAACATAATAACCAGTACAGAGGAATAACCACCCTACACACCTGCCCACCTGTCACAGGACCGGAAGCATTAAATATAGAGGAGAAAGGTTTATCTTCTCCTCACCACCATACCGTGCTCCATCCATTCTGTCCCTTGAATAGAACACCACCACTTCAGTGTCTGAGGGTCCGAGGACCAGTTAGTGGACAGACAGCCTCGTCAGTCTTCTGAGGCCAGGGCTTCAACAGTGATGAAGTGCTTCACAATCGCTTTAAATGGACCTTGAACTTGAACTGGGAGACCAGAATAGCTAGAGGACTTTTTCAATAGCTGAACTAGCTGGAGAAGACTGCCCAGAACAGAGTGCAGTCGAGAGGCGTCATCAATGGCCTATGCTCCCTAAAGAGCGATGGCCCTAGGTAAGTCAGTATTTTAGAAGCCCAAGCTGTGGCTGACAATAACTGCCAGTAACTGACCATAACTGCCAGGAACTGACAGTAATGGAAACTGACCTTTTTGAGGCGTCCACTCTTGGTGCCGACGAAGGCCACGCAGTATCCGTTGTAGACGTAGGAGGTGACGGAGGTCATGCGGTCCCGTGTCTCCGTGTAGAGGGTGTGTCCCGTCACCAGCTGAGAGCCGCCAAGGGGCTGGTTGATGTCCAGACCACAGAATGAGTCATCGATGGGCACCGGCTGGAAGAGAAAGAGAAAGGGTTAGATACGGAGAGGGAGGGAGGGAGGGAGGGAGGGAGGGAGGGAGGGAGGGAGGGAGAGAAAGTGAGAGGGAGGGAAAGCAATACTATAGAGATAGGCAAGGTCAAAGGGTGAGAGAGTAAGGGTTCTATAAAGAGAGAGAGAGTAGAATCAGAGAGAGGTGGAGGTGTTATATCTAGTGAATCCTGCTGTAGCCTACCAGACAGACGTTCTGCTGCCTTTCTGTTCCGCTTGGTAGACATATCTCTGCTGTGCTTGACTGAGCCCCACCTTGCACTAACCCTGCCTCATCACACAGGTATATAATAACTTCAGGGCAGGAGGAGGAGATCATGGTAACTTCTACCATACAGAGCTTCTCTACTCTGCAGGTTAACATGTACAGTGATGGAATGGAATGGACAGGTAAACAATAACTGAATAATCTGACTGGAGGACTTGTGACCCATCCAAGAGAAAAATGACCTGTCAAATTGCCTGATAAAATCTCCTTCTCAACAGAAATATAAGAAACTATGCAGAATCACGACGGTGCCGTCAAAATATCTCAAACTGCCCTTAGTTGGGAATGTAATTGTACATCACATAAGAGGAGGGAGGGGCTAGGCTGTGGTTGTGATCCAGGTCAGGCCAGAGTGTGAGTGGCGGTGACAGTGGAGGAGGGACGGTGGCCTCAAAGTGCCATATAGAGTAAAGGAGATGGCCAGGAGAGGGCTGGGGCTGGGAGGAGCATCATTTAGAGGTATCAGGGCAGACAGACAGGCAGGCAGTGCACATTGATCACTGACACACAGCCACAGTGTATGTGTGTGTGTGTGTGTGTGTGTGTGTGTGTTATTACAGATCAGGGCCGGGGACAGCCACATTGATTTTTATTTTATTTATTTATTTAACTAGGCAAGTCAGTTAAGAACAAATTCTTATTTACAATGACGGCCTACACTGGCCAAACTCGGACGACACTGGGTCAATTGTGCACCACCCTATGGGACGCCCTTGGCCGGTTGTGATACAGTCGGGATTCAAACCAGGTTGTCTGTAGTGACAACTCTAGCACTGAGATGCAGTGTCTTAGACCACTGCGCCACTTGGGAGCCCTGATCACTGACACACAGCCACTACAGCCCCAGGACCCATGAGCCAAAGGTAGTCAACCCATTCTCCCTCGCTACACTACACCACGCTACACTCGTAGTGTCCTTTTTAACCAGCTATGCTTTTCATGAGCGGAGCGAAAAGCAACACCGCTGATAAAGGCCTCAGCCTCATAGGCGCGCCCCCTCAGCCCACGCAGAACCAACACCCTTTTCCTTTTATTCACAGCTCCCAAAATAGCACGGATGGAGAGAGATAGATAGTAGGCCCACTCCATTGTGATACAGGAGAGCAGGGGAAAGGCAGCTAAATGCCAGTGATTAGCTGTGCTTATGTCTCTTAATTGGGGAAGGTAGAACACAGTTTCTGTCTCTGTGTGCCGTGCAGTGGCCTTATCTGGGGATCTGTGTCTGTCACAGACAGAGAGAAACAGTCTGAATCAGATGAGCGATCTACAGTCGGAGCTATAAAAAGAAGCCTGAGAAACTTAGTATCAAAAACTACTCCCATAGACACCAATGTCATGTACAGACAGACACAGACATTGCATCTGTTCCAAGGAGTCTCAGTCTTAGCATGGGATTCATAGCATTTGGTTCTGATTATATCTAAATTGTTTGGATGATGTACGCTTAGTAGTCTTGGCTGGAAACCTAAATCCCCTTGGATCTCATGTAGTCGTGTTTTCCAAAAGCACCTTACTATGGATTTTCGGGGGTTTATTGTTTATGGTCTATATAACAGTGATGGACAACTTTAATAGGGATGGGGGCCACGAAAAATCTGTACTCATCATCATACAAAAGATTTAGAACACCTGCTCTTTACATAACATAGACTGACCAGGTGAATCCAGGTGAAAGATACGATCCCTTATTGATCCACTTCAATCAGTGTAGATGAAGGGGAGCAGACAAGTTAAAAAAATATTTTTAAGCCTTGAGACAATTGAGACATGGATTGTGTATGTGTGCCATTCAGAGGGTGAATGGGAGGAGACAAAAGATGTAAGCGCCTTTGAACAGGGTAGTGTAGTAGGTACCAGGCGCACCGGGTTGTGTCAAGAACTGCAACGCTGATGTTTTATTTACACTCAACAGTTTCCAGTGTGTATCAAGAATGTTCCACCACCCAAAGGACATCCAGTCAACTTGACACAACTGTGGGAAGCATTGGATTCAACATAGGCCGGCATCCTTGCAGGATGCTTTCGACACCTTGTAGAGTCCATGCCCTGATGAGTTTAGGCTGTTCTGATGGCAAAAGGGGGGGTGCAACTCAAAATGAGAAATGTGTTCCTAATGTTTGGTATACTCATTGTATACAGTGCGTTCAGAAAGAATTCAGACCCCTTCACTTTTTCAACATTTTGTTAAAATACAGCCTTATTTTTTCATGATCAATCTACACACAATGCCCCATAATGACAAAGCAATTTTTTAGCAAATGTATTAAAAATAAAAAATAAAAATGATCATAAGTATTCAGACCCTTTACTCAGTACTTTGCTGAAGCACCTTTGGCAGCGATTCCAACCATGAGTCTTCTTGGGTATGACGCTACAAGCTTGTCACACCTGTATTTGGGGAGTTTGTCCCTTTCTTCTCTGCAGATCCTCTCAAGCTCTGTCAGGTTGGATGGGGAGCGTCGCTGTACAGCTATTTTCAGGTCTCTCCAGAGATATTCGATCGGGTTCAAGTCTGGGCTGTGGCTGGGCCACTCAAGGACATTCAGAGACTTCTCCCGAAGCCACTCCTGCGTTCTTTTGGCTGTGTGCTTAGGGTTGTTGTCCTGTTGGAAGGTGAACCTTCGCCCCAGTCTGAGATCCTGAGTACTCTGGAGCAGGTTTTCTTCAAGCATCTCTCTGTTTTTTGCTCCGTTCCTCTTTCCCAGTCCCTGCCGCTGAAAAACATCCTCACAGCATGATGCTGCCACCACCATGCTTCATCGTAGGGATGGTGCCAGGATTCCTCCAGACGTGACACTTAGCATTCAGGACAAAGAGTTAAATCTTGGTTTCATCAGACCACAGAATCTTGTTTTTCATTGTCTGAGTCCTTTAGGTGCCTTTTGGCAAACACCAAGCGGCCTGTCATGTGCCTTTTAGTGAGGAGTGGCTTCAGTCTGGCCACTCTACCATAAAGGCCTGATTGATGGAGTGCTGCAGAGATGGTTGTCCTTCTGGAAGGTTCTCCCATCTCCACAGAGGAACTCTGAAGCTCTGTCAGAGTGACCATGGGGTTCTTGGTCACCTCCACGTTCTAGGAAGAATCTTGGTGGTTTCAAACTTCTTCCATTTAAGAATGATGGAGGCTGATGTTTACACTTCACTTAACAGCACTTACAGTTGAAGTCAGAAGTTTACATAAACTTAGGTTGAAGTCATTAAAACTAATTTATCAACCACTCCACCGAATTCATGTTAACAAAATATAGTTTTGGCAAGTCGGTGAGGACATCTACTTTGTGCAAGACACAAGTCATTCTTCCAACAATTTTATACAGACAGATCATTTCACTTATAATTCACTATATCACAATTCCAGTGGGTCAGAAGTTTACATACACTAAGTTGACTATGCCTTTAAACAGCATGGACATTTCCAGAAAATGATGTCATTGCTTTAGAAGCTTCTGATAGGCAAATTTTTTTTACCTTTATTTTACTAGGCAAGTCAGTTAAGAACAAATTCTTATTTTCAATGACTGCCTAGGAACAGTGGGTTAACTGCCTTGTTCAGGGGCAGAACGACAGATTTTTACCTTGTCAGCTTGGGGATTCGATCCAGCAACCTTTCGGTTACGGGCCCAACACTCTAACCACTGGGCTACCTGCCGCCCCAATTAACATCATTTGAGTCAGTTGGAGGTGTACCTGTGGATGTATTTCAAGGCCTACCTTCAAACTCAGTGCCTCTTTGCTTGACATCATGGGAAAATCAAAAGAAATCAGCCAAGACCTCAAAAAAAAATGTGTAGACCTCCACAAGTCTGGTTCATCCTTGGGAGCAATTTCCAAACGCCTGAAAGTACCACGTTCATCTGAAGGAGCAGGCAATAGTACACAAGTATAAACACCATGGGACCACGCAGCTGTCATACCACTCAGGAAGGAGACACGTTCTGTCTCCTAGAGATGAAAGTACTCTGGTGCGAAAAGTGCAAATCAATCCCAGAACAACAGCAAAGGACCTTGTGAAGATGCTGGAGGAAACAGGTACAAAAGTATCTATATCCACAGTAAAACGAGTCCTATATCGACATAACCTGAAAGGCCGCTCAGCAAGGAAGAAGCCACTGCTCCAAAACCGCCATAAAAAAGCCAGACTACAATTTGCAACTGCACGTGAGGACAGATTGTACTTTTTGGAGAAATGTCCTCTGGTCTTATGAAACAAAAATAGAACTGTTTGGCCATAATGCCCATCGTTATGTTTGGAGGAAAAAGGGGGAGGCTTGACAGCCGAAGAACACCATACCAACCGTGAAGCACGGGGTGGCAGCATCATGTTGTGGGAGTACTTTGCTGCAGGAGGGACTGGTACACAAAATAGATGGCATCATGAGGAAGGAACATTATGTAGATATATTGAAGCAACTTCTCAAGACATTAGTCAGGAAGTTAAAGCTTGGTCGCAAATGGGTCTTCCAAATGGACAATGACCCCAAGCATACTTCCAAAGTTGTGGCAAAATGGCTTAAGGACAACAAAGTCAAGGTATTGGAGTGGCCATCACAAAGCCCTGACCTCAATCCTATAGAAAATTTGTGGGCAGAACTGAAAAAGTGTGTGCGAGCAAGGAGGCCTACAAACCTGACTCATTTACACCAGTTCTGTCAGGAGGAATGGGCCAGAATGTACCCAACTTATTGTGGGAAGCTTGTGGAAGGCTACCCTGAAACATTTTACCCAAGTTAAACAATTTAAAGGCAATGCTACCAAATACTAATTGAGTGTATGTAAACTTCTGAACCACTCTCTACTATTATTCTGAAATTTCACATTCTTAAAATAAAGTGGTGATCCTAACTGACCTAAGACAGGGAATTTTTACTAGGAATACATTTCAGGAATTGTGAAAAACTGAGTTTAAATGTATTTGGCTAAGGTGTATGTAAACTTCTGACTTCAACTGTATATACAGTATATATTATTATTATCATTGCCAGAGTTGTGCTCTATAATTAGAATACCCCAATGACTGGTGGGATTAATCAATATTTAACAATCACCTAGCAGATCAAATGGACAGGGGGAGGGTGTACATCCATGTCTGAACTTCAGATTTGTTCAGGCTTGTCTACTATTATGGTGATATTTTTTATACACGATATTGTCTCAAATGCAAACAATTTTGATAGTAAAGTGAAGGTTACATTCACTCCCTATAATTTAAATAGTTAAACTTCCTAAAGCAGAATAAGATGTGTGGACACTGATGTGAACAATAAGTGTCTGATTAGCCTTTTACATGGTCCCCCTTTTACATGGCCCCCCTTTTACATGGCCCCCCTTTTACATGGTCCCCCTTTTACATGGCCCCCCTTTTACATGTTCCCCCTTTTACATGGCCCCCCTTTTACATGGCCCCCCTTTTACATGGTCCCCCTTTTACATGGCCCCCCTTTTACATGTTCCCCCTTTTACATGGCCCCCCTTTTACATGGTCCCCCTTTTACATGGCCCCCCTTTTACATGGCCCCCCTTTTACATGGTCCCCCTTTTACATGGCCCCCCTTTTACATGTTCCCCCTTTTACATGGCCCCCCTTTTACATGGCCCCCCTTTTACATGGCCCCCCTTTTACATGGTCCCCCTTTTACATGGCCCCCCTTTTACATGGCCCCCCTTTTACATGGTCCCCCTTTTACATGGCCCCCCTTTTACATGTTCCCCCTTTTACATGGCCCCCCTTTTACATGGCCCCCCTTTTACATGGCCCCCCTTTTACATGGTCCCCCTTTTACATGGCCCCCCTTTTACATGGCCCCCCTTTTACATGGTCCCCCTTTTACATGGTCCCCCTCAACCTCCTGACCTCTAACCCCCAGTACTACACTATGGGAAGCCATAGCTAGGTGACAGAGATGTGGGTTCATCTCAGGAGGCCGTCAGGATCAATAGTGGATCCTCCTATTTAGACACACATGCTCGTGAGTATGGTTGAGTAGCCAATGACCATGGAGAGAGAGAAAGAGAGAGTGACACCAGCTGAATATGTGAGCCCCATCAGAGTGTTACTGTGAGCTTCTGAACAGTATAGACCAAGTCTGACCTTCATGTAAAGTTTTTTTTAAATACATTTTAGCTTCATGAGTTTCTTAAAAAAAAAAAATCCCTTTAGGAAAGCAGCTGTGCTCAGAAACTCAGCCTCTACTAGAAAAACAACCATGTCACTTGAGGGAGATTGAAAGAAAACACTGTCAAGGTTAGCATATCAGAGGACATATCCAGCTGTTGGGGTGTAATGTGTATGGGCTTTCAGAGTTCTTTGTCTGTTGACGTCTATCTGCATAATCCAATAAACACCAATGATTCATTGACCAGTCATCGACAGACAGCGAGAAATAGTCGTTACATGCTACATATCCTTATCTGCTGGGCTAGCCGCTAGACACATTTCCTTGGCTAGCATAGAACAGAGGAGAGGAGGTTTAATACTATGGAATGTGGCTCGGAGTACTTTAGGAACATTCTAATGAGGGCTGCTGAACTGAAGGAGATAGGAGAGAATGGTGTAGGAGGTCTGGGTAGTGATGATGGTCCCACTGGGTGCTGAAAGGGGATTCTCCTGGGCCCAGTTTTTCAACAGTTATCTATCTGTATTTAACATACGTATAGGATTCAATGCATAGAAATATAATGAATAGAACGGACAAATCATTGACTTGAATGGGGACTCGTGTTTTATTCATTCTATTTCTATACATTTAATCCTATCCGGTAGGTAAAAATCCAGATAGATAACTGTTGTAAAACTGGGCCCTGGGGACTAGAGAGGCTACAGTAGATCTGATCTGACTCCCACGGTGAGAGAGTGAAAGCCTTTACACCCACCTCCCTCTCTCCCCTTCCTTCTGTCTCTCTCTCTCTCTCTCTCTATCTCTCTCTCTGTGGTGCTAATGAAACCGAACAGTGCAGGCCCCAGATAACGTCTCCCTCCGCCTGACAATCACCTCTGACATTGCACTAATGGGGAATTTAGTGATGTTAATAAAAGCGGTCAATAGAGTGCTCCAGGGGACTAGCACAAAGGCAACCACACACTTCTGATCTCGCCGGGGATATCATTAATAAGTCCACAAATATATAATCCTCTGTATACCCCAAACCCATCCCCCGGCCCACACATACACTACATAGGGGTATTAACATGCACACAGACACACAGAAAACACACAAAAGACACACACACACACACTTTCGAAAGGAGACACTTGCACTCGAAGGCAATCACTAACAAGCATGCCTAGCCTATAGTCTTTGCACAAAGACATGCAACCCCTACATGTCGTAGAGACTAAACACTTAGGCCTATAGTCATTAGTGTTCATAATTCCCCTTTTAATTCCTATTAGCAATTAAAGACCAAAGACACAAAGGAGCAGGCAGGACAGACGCCTTGTGGGACTGAATTAAAATAAAGAAACCGAACTGTGGCTGACAAGATGCTACTGTAGATATGTGGCCTGGTATTAGAGAAGAGGGATTTCAGAGAGGAGAGGATGGCTTGTGATCTGGCTGCTGGCACACTAAATGAGCTTGCCTCTCTTTCTCTCTCTCTCTCTCCCTCTCTCTCTCTCTCTCTTCTCATCTGCTCTCTTTCTCCCCATCTCCTCCCCCTTCTCCCTCCCCGTCATCGAGGGCAAAGAGTGTTTATTTGGATTGCACTGGAGTAGAATACAGTATAATCACTTTGATGGTTGCCAAGGAAAATAAATCCCCTCCTTAATTTGTAAATATTTCTCAGTCATTCAGATAGTCTTTAATGTGCCTGTTCTGCTTCCCGGAGCTGCAAAACAATTAGGCCTAATTACATGTAGTGTGAGAATGATTTGATAAAGGGAAGTGTTGTATCCCTGCAAAGTAGAGCAGTCAAAGGCAGTAATATTGATTGCTGTGTTTGTTATTATTATAGTTACTCTCAGACTCGGACTCAACCTTGTGGTTTCTAGGGTCATTGGTGAGCGGCGGTTGCTGCCCTGTTGTTTAATGTCTAGAGGAAACATTAGAGCTGTAGCCTGAAATCCAGACTTGTTTTGTGCTAACATTCTACTCCTTGTACTCTGTGTAACATGCCAGACATGGAGTGGCAAGGAGTGGAATGTTAGCACAAACAGACTGGTACACATGCTATTGGACCTGAGTTGAGCTGAGGAATGGCTCTGTAAGCTATTACCAGTGGTAACCTCAGTAGATTACAGTCAGCGTAAAATGTCTACACTGAACTGAGGCTGATGAGAACTCCCTGTGGAAGAGTGTTAATGGAAACAGAGGCTGAATAATGATGTCTGTTTTGGTTTCACTGTATCGATGTCTACAATAGCCTTGGACTTGCACTGTGTAAGATGAGTCTAGAACTATTGTACATTGTTCTCTGTGGAAATGGTAACAGACCATGACTCTACTGTGCCAAAATGGACATTGGGTATGATTACAGAGAGAGAACTATGCAGTTTCAACTTTGCACTATTTACAGTATGTGTTTGAATTTTGCACTATTTACAGTGTGTGTTTCACTGTAGTTCTGTAACCTCTGAAAGGGCCTTATTCAACTCACCGTCTTGGTACACTGCATATGCTTTCCCAGCAGTGTGTGTGTGTGTGTGTGTGTGTGTGTGTGTGTGTGTGTGTGTGTGTGCATGCGTCCGTGCGTCTCCTCTGTAACTCACCGCTTTAGTGCACTGCACATCTTTCCCCAGTAGCCAGTTGAGCTCCAGGTTGCCCTCTCCCTGGTAGCAAGACTGCAGGCGCTCCTTGATGCGGGCGTTGATGTCCTTGATGGTGAACACGCAGAGCGCCGAGTCATCTGGCGGCTGGTGGTACTGCTTCTGGCCCTTGGAGAACACTGTGAAGAGCACGTCGTCCGTGGCGCTGATGTTCAGTGACGCGGCCAGCACGCGGCCCGGCTTGGCTAGGTAGGCGGCCTGCAGGAGACGGTACTCCACGCCGTTCCTTATGCAGCCCACGGGTAATGAGACGTACGAGTGGAACTTGTGGTCGTCCTTGCAGAGGCGTACAATGCGCGAGGTGTAGAACAGGTCATTGGAGGATCCGCCTGATGACATGCTGTTCTCCGGCGTCTCAGGCTGGACAGTCAGGAAGTAGACAAAGGAGCCGCTGGCAAAGCCGTACACGTAGTAGATGTCGAAGTGGGACACCAGCGCCAGCGTGTCTGACGGGATCTTTATCAGAGACGAGACAAAGTCTGTGTGGAGCTCGTAGTCTAGCATGGCTGAGGACTCTGGGTCCCGAGGCAGCTTACGGCTAGAGATGGTAGGGAAGTAGTCCTGCTTGCCGTCTACTGCCGTCCCGATGAAGAGAGTCCCGTCCTGGCCATGGGAGGGCACAATGACCCCGTACATCGTGCCTGTCTGGTTGACGCTGGAGAGGTAGTGTTCTTTCTTATGGGACGGCTCCACTAGGATAAACAGGTCATCCAGACGAAGGAGTTTACAGACTCCCTGGTAGAGGCTACCGCAGGCCAGCAGGCGGTTCTGACTGTAGTCTATGAGTAGCAGCTTGTTGACGTTGTTAGTGGAGGTCAGGGGTTCAGAGCAGGGCTGGACAATGAGGGGCGGGTAGCAGGCCTTGTTATCATCCTCTGGGCCTGTGTCGTGGGACACCATCAAGGTCAGGTTGCCTGATAGCTTGTAGACACGGTTGACTGCTCCGATGTAGAGTGCCCCCGTTGTCTGGTGGACCGTCAGATGGTTGAAGGCCCACTCCCGGCGCTCTGGGTGGAAGCTGGTGAAGGTGGTCTGGCCTTGGCACATGGTGGCAGCGACAGATAACACCCAGCAGCCCAGCATGGCCAGCAAAGCGCCCCCTCTAGGGCCCGCTGGGAAAGTCCGCCGCGACCGTGGGCCCTCCATACCTCCTGGGGCTCTGCAACAAGGCAACAGCAGACTGAACAGGGGGAGGATGGAGGAGGAGTGGGAGGGAGGCTAGGCTACCTTCCTCTTTGTGTTCTCAAAGGCTAGGTTCACACTTTTATCTTCACCAGGGTCTTCACATGTTTCTGAAAGCGAGAAAGAGAGAGGTGGGTGAATAAATGAAAGTTAGCACATTGTGACTTGCACTCACAGTCAAAAGGGAAGCAGATAACAGCTGACGGAAAAGGCATTTAATTCTGTCCCTCCTGTTGCTTTAGAAGGTCAGGAGTTCACCCTTGCCAAGGCGATGAGTTAGGGAACAGGAGAATGAATGCTGACAGTAGAAAACCTTTATCGCCACATTCCAGAGGAGTTGCTGGACAGAAGAGGTCTGATAGAACAATGTGAGCAGGTTATGGCGGAAATTAGCATGACCTGAGTCCTGCTGCCTAGCTGCCTCATCAGGCCTCAGACACTGAGACAGTGGGTTTCTAAGAACCCCACAAACCAATGGACTGCCCAGGGCGCCACATTTCACAGATCAAGCCTCACTATGCGCTGAAATTAGTAATACTACTTAGTGTCATCCACACTTCAGAGAAGCATACTTCAGGCTAGTGCTCTATAATCCATGGAGCCACTTATTTAATGCTATAATGAACAGATGCCATGGGTCAAATAATACAAGTAAGAGGCTACAAATTTCTTGACATTTAAACCAAGGTTTTACGGTCTTAAGTATTCAAGCTATAGAAAGACCTACGAGGGTACAGCACAGCTAAAAACCAAAACAATGATAAATACATATATTGGGCTCATATTACCCTAAATCTATTTCTGGGAAGGAAGCATTAGCATTGCCATCTCATTTCAGTTCTACCCCCTCCTTCCATTTCACTCCTCTATCCATGCTACTCATTTCCAATCTAACTGTGGAAACATACATCAAGGAAAGTTAGCAATTTATGTTACAATGCTTTGCAGATTGGCTGCAGAGATTTCATCCCCACCACCATGTTATAAATCAAAAGAACGAGAGAGAGAGAAAGAGAGTGAGATGGGTAGAGAAAGGGAGAGAGAAAGGGGGAGAAATCGAAAGAGAGCGAGAGAGGTGGGTAGAGAAAGGGAGAGACAGCGAGAGAGAGAGAGAGAGAGAGATAGAGAGAGAGAGAGAGAGAGAGAGAGAGAGAGAGAGAGACCCTCTTCACAGTTTATCCCCAGAAGTTAATTATCTGGTCCACGGTAGAGAGGAGGTCTGGATCTTATTACTGGAACAAAGTGAGAACAAATTGGGAGACAGATCCTTTACTTGCACCCTTCCTCTGTCTGTTTTATCTCCCCACTTCTTCCCTCCTTCCCTCCCTTCTTCTCTCCTTCCCTTTCTCACACCCCTCCCTCCCCCCGCTCTCTCTCCCCCTCTCTGAATTTCTCCACCCCCCCCCCCCCCCCCCCCCCCCCCTCCTTATCTCTCTTTCTCCATCCCTCCCTCCCGCACTGCTCTTTAATGTCTCTGCCTGTTCTACCCGGATATGAATCTATTAATTATTATTATTCAATGTTACTCTGTTTTTTTGCCCACCGCTGACAGCATCACATCCTGCTGGGATTAATCATTGGCTCCAGAAGAATCATTCCTAAATGAATCAGGACACCGTTCGACGTGCACATCTCACCCTCCTCTCCCTCTCTCTCGCTCTCTTTTTAATAGTGCATCCAATACAATGCTGTGTTTTCTCTCCCTTTATCAGCATTATTCCATCAGGACCAAACGACGCCATGCAGCGAGGGGCTAACAAGTGGAGACAATGGCAGCGATGGAAGCAGCGCGTTGTGAAATCAAGGATGATCAGGCGTAGCGCTACAACAAGGGTAATTAGTGGCGTGCTGGACGAGGTAGCTGGGGACCGTGTGAGTGTGTCGGCGGGGACGCCAGAGGGGTGAAACGTGTTGGACACAAGCCTACATCGTTCGTTACACTCCACATTTGCATTTCTCAGCAGCCAGTGAGGGAGAGCGGGAGAGAGGGGAGGGCAGCAGAGAGAATCAAGCCAAGGGTGAGAATAGAGAGATGTGGTTGGACTAATCAGCTGGTTCTATGATTTAGTAATTAGTCTGGATGGGGTGGGATATAGAGCCTATCTACAGGTTCACAGGTGGGTCTGATGATATACAGTCCCTCTCCACTTACACACACTGCTGTCAAAACCTTGTAACTGTCATCCTGGGTCCCTCCCCCCAGCCCACTGCTGTCAAAACCTGGTAACTGTCATCCTGGGTCTCTCCAGCCTCCATCGGTGATCAACCGATAGGCTACTCAGCCAGTCCAGACTTTAATATACACTCCTGAGGAGTGTATTGATCCCTCAGCCCATAAACAGTGAGTTCCTAGGGGCCACTAGGGGCCTGGTCTAGCCTGGTGTGTGCTGGGTTGGGCTGGGCTGAAGAGTGGGAGGTGGGTGGGCTGCTCTGAGGTGTCCCATAAAAGAGCTGGGCTAGGCTATAAACCAGGGTCAAGCCCCCCTCCTGCCCTACCCGCCCACCCTGACTGAACCATGGCTGCATCCATGCTGCTTCCTTTGTTTGAGTGTGTGCATAGTGCTATGGAGGTGACGGGCAGAGCAGAGAGCAGAGAGCAGAGAGCAGAGAGCAGAGAGAAGAGAGCAGAGAGCAGAGAGAAGAGAGCAGAGCAGAGAGCAGAGCAGAGAGCAGAGAGCAGAGAGCAGAGAGAAGAGAGCAGAGAGCAGAGAGAAGAGAGCAGAGAGAAGAGAGAAGAGAGCAGAGAGAAGAGAGCAGAGCAGAGAGAAGATAGCAGAGCAGAGAGAAGAGAGAAGAGAGCAGAGAGAAGAGAGCAGAGCAGAGAGAAGAGAGCAGAGCAGAGAGCAGAGAGCAGAGCAGAGAGCAGAGCAGAGAGCAGAGAGAAGAGAGCAGAGAGCAGAGAGCAGAGAGCAGAGAGCAGAGAGCAGAGAGCAGAGAGCAGAGAGAAGAGAGCAGAGAGAAGAGAGAAGAGAGCAGAGAGAAGAGAGAAGAGAGCAGAGAGAAGAGAGAAGAGTAGAGTAGAACAGAGGAGGGTTGCGTCCCAAATGGCAAAGTGTACCATATATAGTAAACTACTTTTGATCCAGAGCATAATGGGAATAGGGTGCCATTTGGGACGCATCACAGAGCGTATCCCTCTGGAGGTGTAATCAGGCTCCTGCTGAGGCAGCAGTTCTTTCCTCCTCAAACCCCTCAGCCTTTTGCCCTTTAGGGCTTTAGAATGCATGCAGGCAGCCAGGCAGCACCCCCACCCCACCTCCCTAACCCCCCCCCCCCCCCCCCCACCCCCCCCCCCCCCCACACACACACACTTCCATAAGCCCCCTCCAACTCCCTAACCCCCTTCCAGCTCCCCCCAACACACTTCCATAACCTCCCTACACCTCCCTAACTCCCTACACCTCCCTAACCCCACCCCACCTCCCTAACTCCCTCCACCTCCCTAACTCCCTACACCTCCCTAACTCCCTCCACCTCCCTAACTCCCTACACCTCCCTAACTCCCTACACCTCCCTAACCCCACCCCACCTCCCTACACCTCCCTAACTCCCTCCACCTCCCTAACTCCCTCCACCTCCCTAACCCCACCCCACCTCCCTAACTCCCTCCACCTCCCTAACTCCCTACACCTCCCTAACTCCCTCCACCTCCCTAACCCCACCCCACCTCCCTACACCTCCCTAACTCCCTACACCCCCCTAACTCCCTACACCTCCCTAACCCCACCCCACCTCCCTACACCTCCCTAACTCCCTACACCTCCCTAACCCCACCCCACCTCCCTACACCTCCCTAACTCCCTACACCCCCCTAACTCCCTACACCTCCCTAACCCCACCCCACCTCCCTACACCTCCCTATCTCCCTCCACCTCCCTAACTCCCTCCACCTCCCTAACCCCACCCCACCTCCCTAACTCCCTCCACCTCCCTAACTCCCTACACCTCCCTAACTCCCTCCACCTCCCTAACCCCCTACACCTCCCTAACTCCCTACACCTCCCTAACCCCCTACACCTCCCTAACCCCCTACACCTCCCTAACTCCCTCCACCTCCCTAACCCCCTACACCTCCCTAACTCCCTACACCTCCCTAACCCCCTACACCTCCCTAACCCCCTACACCTCCCTAACTCCCTCCACCTCCCTAACCCCCTACACCTCCCTAACTCCCTACACCTCCCTAACCCCCTACACCTCCCTAACCCCCTACACCTCCCTAACTCCCTCCACCTCCCTAACCCCCTACACCTCCCTAACTCCCTACACCTCCCTAACCCCCTACACCTCCCTAACCCCCTACACCTCCCTAACCCCCTACACCTCCCTAACTCCCTCCACCTCCCTACACCTCCCTAACCCCCTACACCTCCCTAACTCCCTCCACCTCCCTAACTCCCTCCACCTCCCTAACCCCCTAACCCCCTACACCTCCCTAACCCCCTACACCTCCCTAACCCCCTAACTCCCTCCACCTCCCTAACTCCCTACACCTCCCTAACCCCCTAACCCCCTACACCTCCCTAACCCCCTAACTCCCTACACCTCCCTAACCCCCTACACCTCCCTAACTCCCTCCACCTCCCTAACCCCCTACACCTCCCTAACCCCCTAACTCCCTCCACCTCCCTAACCCCCTACACCTCCCTAACCCCCTAACCCCCTACACCTCCCTAACTCCCTCCACCTCCCTAACCCCCTACACCTCCCTAACCCCCTACACCTCCCTAACTCCCTCCACCTCCCTAACCCCCTCCACCTCCCTAACCCCCTACACCTCCCTAACCCCCTACACCTCCCTAACCCCCTAACCCCCTACACCTCCCTAACCCCCTACACCTCCCTAACCCCCTACACCTCCCTAACTCCCTCCACCTCCCTAACCCCCTACACCTCCCTAACTCCCTCCACCTCCCTAACCCCCTACACCTCCCTAACCCCCTACACCTCCCTAACCCCCTACACCTCCCTAACTCCCTCCACCTCCCTAACCCCCTCCACCTCCCTAACCCCCTACACCTCCCTAACTCCCTCCACCTCCCTAACTCCCTCCACCTCCCTAACTCCCTCCACCTCCCTAACCCCCTACACCTCCCTAACCCCCTACACCTCCCTAACCCCCTACACCTCCCTAACCCCCTACACCTCCCTAACCCCCTACACCTCCCTAACTCCCTCCACCTCCCTAACTCCCTCCACCTCCCTAACCCCCTACACCTCCCTAACTCCCTCCACCTCCCTAACTCCCTCCACCTCCCTAACCCCCTACACCTCCCTAACCCCCTACACCTCCCCACCTCCCTACACCTCCCTAACTCCCTCCACCTCCCTAACTCCCTCCACCTCCCTAACCCCCTCCACCTCCCTAACTCCCTACACCTCCCTAACTCCCTACACCTCCCTAACTCCCTACACCTCCCTAACCCCACCCCACCTCCCTCCACCTCCCTAACTCCCTCCACCTCCCTAACTCCCTACACCTCCCTAACCCCACCCCACCTCCCTCCACCTCCCTAACTCCCTCCACCTCCCTAACCCCCTACACCTCCCTAACCCCCTACACCTCCCTAACCCCCTAACCCCCTACACCTCCCTAACTCCCTCCACCTCCCTAACCCCCTACACCTCCCTAACCCCCTAACCCCCTACACCTCCCTAACTCCCTCCACCTCCCTAACCCCCTACACCTCCCTAACCCCCTACACCTCCCTAACCCCCTACACCTCCCTAACCCCCTAACCCCCTACACCTCCCTAACTCCCTCCACCTCCCTAACTCCCTCCACCTCCCTAACCCCCTACACCCCCCTAACCCCCTACACCTCCCTAACCCCCTACACCTCCCTAACTCCCTCCACCTCCCTAACCCCCTACACCTCCCTAACTCCCTCCACCTCCCTAACCCCCTACACCTCCCTAACTCCCTCCACCTCCCTAACTCCCTACACCTCCCTAACCCCCTAACTCCCTCCACCTCCCTAACTCCCTCCACCTCCCTAACCCCCTAACTCCCTCCACCTCCCTAACCCCCTACACCTCCCTAACCCCCTACACCTCCCTAACCCCCTACACCTCCCTAACCCCCTACACCTCCCTAACTCCCTCCACCTCCCTAACCCCCTACACCTCCCTAACCCCCTACACCTCCCTAACCCCCTACACCTCCCTAACTCCCTCCACCTCCCTAACCCCCTACACCTCCCTAACCCCCTACACCTCCCTAACTCCCTCCACCTCCCTAACCCCCTAACTCCCTCCACCTCCCTAACCCCCTCCACCTCCCTAACCCCCTCCACCTCCCTAACCCCCTACACCTCCCTAACCCCCTACACCTCCCTAACTCCCTCCACCTCCCTAACCCCCTAACTCCCTACACCTCCCTAACTCCCTCCACCTCCCTAACTCCCTCCACCTCCCTAACCCCACCCCACCTCCCTAACCCCCTAACTCCCTCCACCTCCCTAACTCCCTCCACCTCCCTAACCCCCTAACTCCCTCCACCTCCCTAACTCCCTCCACCTCCCTAACCCCACCCCACCTCCCTAACCCCCTAACTCCCTCCACCTCCCTAACCCCCTCCACCTCCCTAACCCCCTCCACCTCCCTAACCCCCTACACCTCCCTAACCCCCTCCACCTCCCTAACCCCCTACACCTCCCTAACTCCCTCCACCTCCCTCCACCTCCCTACACCTCCCTAACTCCCTCCACCTCCCTAACTCCCTCCACCTCCCTAACCCCACCCCACCTCCCTACACCTCCCTAACTCCCTCCACCTCCCTAACCCCCTACACCTCCCTAACCCCCTACACCTCCCTAACCCCCTAACCCCCTACACCTCCCTAACTCCCTCCACCTCCCTAACCCCCTACACCTCCCTAACCCCCTACACCTCCCTAACCCCCTACACCTCCCTAACCCCCTAACCCCCTACACCTCCCTAACCCCCTAACTCCCTACACCTCCCTAACCCCCTAACCCCCTACACCTCCCTAACTCCCTCCACCTCCCTAACCCCCTACACCTCCCTAACCCCCTACACCTCCCTAACTCCCTCCACCTCCCTAACTCCCTCCACCTCCCTAACCCCCTCCACCTCCCTAACTCCCTCCACCTCCCTAACCCCCTCCACCTCCCTAACTCCCTCCACCTCCCTAACTCCCTCCACCTCCCTAACTCCCTCCACCTCCCTAACCCCCTACACCTCCCTAACCCCCTACACCTCCCTAACCCCCTAACCCCCTACACCTCCCTAACCCCCTACACCTCCCTAACCCCCTAACCCCCTACACCTCCCTAACCCCCTACACCTCCCTAACCCCCTACACCTCCCTAACTCCCTCCACCTCCCTAACCCCCTCCACCTCCCTAACTCCCTCCACCTCCCTAACCCCCTACACCTCCCTAACCCCCTCCACCTCCCTAACCCCCTACACCTCCCTAACTCCCTCCACCTCCCTAACCCCCTACACCTCCCTAACTCCCTCCACCTCCCTAACCCCCCTCCACCTCCCTAACCCCCTACACCTCCCTAACTCCCTCCACCTCCCTCCACCTCCCTACACCTCCCTAACTCCCTCCACCTCCCTAACCCCACCCCACCTCCCTAACTCCCTCCACCTCCCTAACTCCCTCCACCTCCCTACACCTCCCTAACTCCCTCCACCTCCCTAACTCCCTCCACCTCCCTAACTCCCTACACCTCCCTAACTCCCTCCACCTCCCTAACTCCCTACACCTCCCTAACCCCACCCCACCTCCCTAACTCCCTCCACCTCCCTCCACCTCCCTAACCCCCTACACCTCCCTAACCCCCTACACCTCCCTAACTCCCTCCACCTCCCTAACCCCCTCCACCTCCCTAACCCCCTACACCTCCCTAACCCCCTACACCTCCCTAACTCCCTACACCTCCCTAACCCCCTACACCTCCCTAACTCCCTCCACCTCCCTAACCCCCTCCACCTCCCTAACCCCCTACACCTCCCTAACCCCCTACACCTCCCTAACTCCCTCCACCTCCCTAACCCCCTACACCTCCCTAACCCCCTAACCCCCTACACCTCCCTAACCCCCTACACCTCCCTAACCCCCTACACCTCCCTAACTCCCTCCACCTCCCTAACCCCCTCCACCTCCCTAACCCCCTACACCTCCCTAACCCCCTACAACCCCCTAACCCCCTACACCTCCCTAACTCCCTCCACCTCCCTAACCCCCTACACCTCCCTAACCCCCTAACCCCCTACACCTCCCTAACCCCCTACACCTCCCTAACCCCCTACACCTCCCTAACCCCCTACACCTCCCTAACCCCCTACACCTCCCTAACCCCCTACACCTCCCTAACTCCCTCCACCTCCCTAACCCCCTACACCTCCCTAACCCCCTAACCCCCTACACCTCCCTAACCCCCTACACCTCCCTAACCCCCTACACCTCCCTAACTCCCTCCACCTCCCTAACTCCCTCCACCTCCCTAACTCCCTCCACCTCCCTAACCCCCTACACCTCCCTAACCCCCTACACCTCCCTAACCCCCTCCACCTCCCTAACCCCCTACACCTCCCTAACCCCCTACACCTCCCTAACTCCCTCCACCTCCCTAACCCCCTCCACCTCCCTAACTCCCTCCACCTCCCTAACTCCCTCCACCTCCCTAACCCCCTACACCTCCCTAACCCCCTACACCTCCCTAACCCCCTACACCTCCCTAACCCCCTAACCCCCTACACCTCCCTAACTCCCTCCACCTCCCTAACCCCCTACACCTCCCTAACCCCCCTACACCTCCCTAACCCCCTACACCTCCCTAACCCCCTACACCTCCCTAACCCCCTAACCCCCTACACCTCCCTAACTCCCTCCACCTCCCTAACCCCCTACACCTCCCTAACTCCCTCCACCTCCCTAACCCCCTACACCTCCCTAACTCCCTCCACCTCCCTAACTCCCTACACCTCCCTAACCCCCTAACCCCCTACACCTCCCTAACTCCCTCCACCTCCCTAACCCCCTACACCTCCCTAACCCCCTAACCCCCTACACCTCCCTAACCCCCTACACCTCCCTAACCCCCTACACCTCCCTAACTCCCTCCACCTCCCTAACCCCCTCCACCTCCCTAACCCCCTACACCTCCCTAACCCCCTACACCTCCCTAACCCCCTAACCCCCTACACCTCCCTAACCCCCTCCACCTCCCTAACCCCCTCCACCTCCCTAACCCCCTACACCTCCCTAACCCCCTAACCCCCTACACCTCCCTAACCCCCTACACCTCCCTAACCCCCTACACCTCCCTAACTCCCTCCACCTCCCTAACTCCCTCCACCTCCCTAACCCCCTACACCTCCCTAACCCCCTACACCTCCCTAACCCCCTACACCTCCCTAACCCCCTACACCTCCCTAACTCCCTCCACCTCCCTAACCCCCTACACCTCCCTAACCCCCTACACCTCCCCACCTCCCTACACCTCCCTAACTCCCTCCACCTCCCTAACTCCCTCCACCTCCCTAACCCCCTACACCTCCCTAACCCCCTAACCCCCTACACCTCCCTAACCCCCTACACCTCCCTAACCCCCTAACCCCCTACACCTCCCTAACTCCCTCCACCTCCCTAACCCCCTCCACCTCCCTAACTCCCTCCACCTCCCTAACTCCCTCCACCTCCCTAACCCCCTACACCTCCCTAACCCCCTAACCCCCTACACCTCCCTAACCCCCTAACCCCCTACACCTCCCTAACTCCCTCCACCTCCCTAACCCCCTACACCTCCCTAACCCCCTCCACCTCCCTAACCCCCTACACCTCCCTAACCCCCTACACCTCCCTAACCCCCTAACCCCCTACACCTCCCTAACTCCCTCCACCTCCCTAACCCCCTACACCTCCCTAACTCCCTCCACCTCCCTAACCCCCTAACCCCCTACACCTCCCTAACTCCCTCCACCTCCCTAACCCCCTAACTCCCTCCACCTCCCTAACTCCCTACACCTCCCTAACCCCCTACACCTCCCTAACTCCCTCCACCTCCCTAACCCCCTACACCTCCCTAACCCCCTAACCCCCTACACCTCCCTAACCCCCTACACCTCCCTAACCCCCTACACCTCCCTAACTCCCTCCACCTCCCTAACTCCCTCCACCTCCCTAACCCCCTACACCTCCCTAACTCCCTACACCTCCCTAACTCCCTACACCTCCCTAACCCCCTACACCTCCCTAACTCCCTAACTCCCTACACCTCCCTAACTCCCTACACCTCCCTAACTCCCTCCACCTCCCTCCACCTCCCTACACCTCCCTAACCCCCTACACCTCCCTCCACCTCCCTAACTCCCTCCACCTCCCTAACTCCCTCCACCTCCCTAACCCCCTAACCCCCTACACCTCCCTCCACCTCCCTAACCCCCTACACCTCCCTCCACCTCCCTAACTCCCTCCACCTCCCTAACTCCCTCCACCTCCCTAACCCCCTAACCCCCTACACCTCCCTCCACCTCCCTAACCCCCTACACCTCCCTCCACCTCCCTAACCCCCTACACCTCCCTCCACCTCCCTACACCTCCCTAACCCCCTACACCTCCCTCCACCTCCCTAACCCCCTACACCTCCCTAACTCCCTCCACCTCCCTCCACCTCCCTAACTCCCTCCACCTCCCTAACCCCCTACACCTCCCTAACCCCCTACACCTCCCTAACTCCCTCCACCTCCCTAACCCCCTACACCTCCCTAACCCCCTACACCTCCCTAACTCCCTCCACCTCCCTCCACCTCCCTAACCCCCTACACCTCCCTAACTCCCTCCACCTCCCTAACTCCCTACACCTCCCTAACCCCCTACACCTCCCTAACCCCCTCCACCTCCCTAACCCCCTACACCTCCCTAACTCCCTCCACCTCCCTCCACCTCCCTACACCTCCCTAACTCCCTCCACCTCCCTAACTCCCTCCACCTCCCTAACTCCCTCCACCTCCCTAACTCCCTACACCTCCCTAACTCCCTACACCTCCCTAACCCCCTACACCTCCCTAACTCCCTACACCTCCCTAACCCCCTACACCTCCCTAACTCCCTCCACCTCCCTAACTCCCTACACCTCCCTAACCCCACCCCACCTCCCTCCACCACCTAATTATCTCACCACTATAGCGTATTTATTGCCTTACCTTCCTAATCTTACTACATTTGCACACACTGTATATAGATTTTCTATTGTGTTATTGACTGTACGTTTGTTTATCCCCATGTGTAACTCTGTGTTGTTGTTGTTTCTGTCGCACTGCTTTGCTTTATCTTGGCCAGGTCGCAGTTGTAAATGAGAACTTGTTCTCAACTGGCCTACCTGGTTAAATAAAGGTGAAATAAAATAAATTTTTAAAGTATAAATAAAATACAGTCACCTAATAGCCTAGACCTAGAGGAGTTGGGGCACCATGAGTGAAACGCCTGACTGAGTCTGTGGTAGCATTTGTGGGTATTTGTAGGCTACAATGGAGACATTCTTGTCCAGGCTTGAATTGCTTCTAAGCTATATTGAACGGTAGAAATAGCGTTGTACAGTACAAACACCTCTTTTAATTCACCTCCAACGCTTCCAGTGTGTCACATTATAGGCCTAATCTCCAAACCCAGACCCAACTCTTGCGTGCTGGCGGCGTTCAGCTGGCCAGTTACTCAATTTGCCTGTCACGAGAGACTACCAGCAAAACAACAACTCCACCCGATGCAGAGCTATCTTTGTCTACTCACTGACACATTGAGCCATCTGTTTTCTAAACAAGCCTTGTTTGTGGGTCAGCTTTGATTTGTTGACACATTACAACTGTGTAAGTTGTAGCGATGCACAAAGATGTATTGGCGTGAAGACAAATGTCAGCTACCGTGGGAATTACATCATCCCACAAGCTTACAAAAAGCCTCAGATGCTCAACGCGCTAAATGTATTAACCACTTCCTGGATTAATCAATCTGTCCTGTGTTTATCAACCATACCATTTAATCTAGTCAGTGTGTAGGCACAGGTCTTCCACTGACCACCACTGATGGATGTGTCTTGAAAAACCCAGCTGCTGTAACAGGCCTATTGTTGTTCTACATCAGGCATCATCAACTAGGTTCAGCCGCAGGACAATTTTTTCTTGAGCGGATGGTCAGGGGGCCGGAACATAATTACAAATAATTTGTCAACCGAAAATTGCACGCAAGAAGCCCAAACTGATATAATATTTAACTAAAACAGAATGAATTGCTTACGTTTGTATATGATCACATGCTGTATATCTCTCTATTATGCGTGTGAATACCAAAATTCTTATCACCTGGATCTGATTTGCTGGTGTTTTTACAGTTTTTTATGTATTTTATGTCCAGTAATAAAAATTAATAAAAAATAAACGTTGAATCACCTATGGGCCACCAGTTGGGGAACCCTGCTCTACATGTTCAAACAGATAATGAAAAACAGACACCAGTAGACATCCAGTCAGTCAACTAGTCTCCAGACAGAAAAAGTATTGACCAGGCATGTGATGTGAAGCTATGAAGTTGCCTACTGAGTAAGAAGTCCAGCAAAAAAACTGGAAGACAACAACAACATACCACTGTGAACTGGAAACTGTGATCATGGTTTCGAAATGAACACTGTGCTTTTTTTAAGCTTCCCATTCATAATGAAACAGTTGGCACACTGGCATGCTCAGCTCACCCATGATGCTGCCTCTGAGTGCCTTGCTAACCCATTGGGCTGCTGCACTCTGTCAGCTCTCTCTGTCAACTCTCTACTTTTGGCCAGAGCTGCTAGCGCAATATAGTTCACTATACTGCCCTACCAAGCAAAAGGGCAGTAACTGCTCATAGTGTGGAACTGAGAAAAATTGCTTTTATTTACCTTGGTTTCACAGTAACCTTATGCAGTTACTGCTAACATTGCCCCCATTTTCTCCAAAACACAATACAGAATAGAGGCAGGATACTTGTCCACATGATTAAGCATGTATTTAATGTAACAAAAATTACATTGACACATTTTCGACCAAATGAGCAGTTACTGCCTTTTTGCTTGGTAGGGCAGTATAGTGAGCCGCTAGTGCACTATATAGGGAATATAGAGCCCTTTTGGACAAAGCCTGTTAGCTCGCCTGCTGTGTCCTACCTGGTCCCTGTACACGGACGCTGGTGATGCACCCAGTTGGCGGGCTTCAGGGGCAGTGCCAGGCCAGCAGCGGGCACAGGGAGCTACATTGTAGCAGCTAGGCTAATCTGTAGAAGTGAAGGGCTTGCCACACTGGTGGACGAGGGGAGGAGAGGAAAGCTAGGACAATGACAAAACAGACCAACAAAACAGTACCTGACTGCTCTGGTCAGTGCTGTGGCCTGAGCACAAGCTGTAGAGACCGAGCAGTAGTGGAATACTTTCAGTGAGCCGAGCAGGCCTATAGCTCTGAACCCCAGTTTAACCTGCTGGAAGAGAGCAGCCGCTCCCCTCTCCGTCCTCCCTCTCTCCCTCCCTCTGCTTTGTGCCTCTTGACTTCCCCCACACTAAGCTCCTTGACAATGCAGTCAAAATTGTTTGATCTCCTAAATTCATATTTACAGACATTGTATTCCAGGAGATAAAGAACATAAACCAAAATCCAGTTACGGATTAAATCCAATTAATTGTTGTGGGATAGGGAAAAAAATGACATATCAGAATTTCACGGCTCTAATTAATTCCGTTATTCCCTGAATGATTAATATAAAGCATGAAATTGAAACCGTTAAAAGTGAGATGATACAATCTACAGGAGCCCAATTTGGTTTAAAAAAACAACAAACAAATAACTTGAAGACATAATTAAGAATAATTAAGAGGTTTATAAAGTGCCTGGAACAGACTTTTCTGATTGGGTTAAAGATAGTCAGCAGCAGAGATAGCGGCCATTTGCATGTTGGTATTAAAAATAGAACGTTTAATCTCCCCTGAAGGAAGGTCTTCTGTATTGGAGGAGAGGTTAGTCCATTAGTCTTTATATCTCCACTGACATGCTGCTGGAGATAATGACAGGGTTTCTGCTGTTGTGTCTCGTCTCTTGTCGAAGAGTTGGACTAGTTATATGTATACGTTCCTTTGTCTCCTTACAGGAGCATTGACTGGTTACGTCTGAAATGCTACCCTATATAGTGCATCGCATAGGGAACAGGGTGCCAATATAGAGACAAAGGAGTTGAAGACGGCACTTAAAAAGTTCATTTTTCTCATAGTTACAGGAGCTGAATGTGACTGCAGTGGTAGTAACTGTCTCTGTGCCAACCCCTCTGTCGGTTTCCAATAACACTAAACCTATCGTATCCAGACATTCAGCCCACCACAGGGGAATAACACAGCAGAGGAGAGGAGAAAGGGAAATGAAGAGAGGAGGAGGCGAGGGATAATGCACTCACTAACCACAAGACCTATGTTTTCCTGCCTATGCTACTGGTGTTATGGAGAGATTAGGTTGGATAATTCCTTCTCCTAACAGCTAGGCCTATTCCTTAACGTCTGTAGCTGGGCCGTTCCACGAAATGAATGCCTTTTGCGTCCCTTTGATACTTAAAGTAGAAATTGAGCACCAATATTGCATTTTAAAAGCCTGTTATATGAAGTGCCGTTTAATATAGACCACATGGACAATTAAATCAATCAGATTTTTAATATGAGTAAAGACTTGCTAAAGTGCCAAAATTCAGCATTTTGACATCTGTGGCTTCTAGGAAGATTTTAACCCATTTAACCCCAAACTTTCTTCAAGTTTTCACCATCATTGTAAAGCCCTAGTTATTTTGTTGATTTGACAAAGTCATTTCTGACGACTATTATTATTATTTATTCATGTTATTAGAGATGCATTTTAAAGTTAAAAAAAGCCTGTCATTTTAAGGTCAACCCTGTTATGTGAACTGAACTCGTTTTAACATGGTGAAGCTATTCTTTTTTATTTATTTTTTATTCAAAAGTGACATCTAATAGTCAAACCATAGCGTAAAAGCTGGTTCAACTCTTTCTGGCCATTTTCTGGTGTTTTGTGGTGGGAAACTGAGCAGGTTGAGCATAACGCATCAACCCTGTTTTAACAATTTACGCGCACAACAAGCTTCCTGTCACACGTGGATATATGGCTGATTTAACAATCCTGTTACAGTCAACCCTGCTACTTTATTTGGCACTTAATAGGCTCTTACTATAGTGATTTTTTATAATTTAACCTCTTGGGATAGGAAAAGTTTTTTTTATTTTTTTTATTTAGTTGTAGATTTGCTCTTTATTTTATAAAATGTTAAAATTAGGCGAAATTTAAGTTTTTGTTCCAACCAAGTTACACTACTCAAAAGGCACCTAATTGGTGGAATGACCCAGCTGTCAATTGAAATATGCCAAGAAACTATGTTGGTCATGCAGGAAATATGTAAGTAAACACACTGCTATTAAGCTGTAACAACAAGTACAACATACAGTAGGGTCCTATAGTCAGAGCACTCTGCATCCAGTGTTTCGTCACGGTATTATCTTTATTAGTGACCCATATCACTGCTCTGGTGACTAGCCCATGGCCTAGTGGCATACTGTAGTGCCCTAAAGGCATCTGCATGCTTCAGTTTGGCTGGCGGCTAGCCAAAGTCGGCTAGGCGAACCAAACGAGTGTGCTCGCATACTCCCTTAAAAGACCTTAGCTTGAAAAACAAGAAAACAGTACTGTTTGTCCATTTTGTGGCGCCGTAGCCAGTATACACTTCCTCAAAATAGTCAGAATTAATCTGAGATAACTCAAGAAATCTGTCATTACTTTTGACGTTTTTGCAGAGGAGATGTTAGTCGTGCAATCTAACTAAGATGTTTGGTGCAGTATTTCTCATGAAAACGAGTCCTCTGAATAGTTGATGTTGAGATGTGTCTGTTACCTGAACTCTGTGAAGCATGTATTTGGGCTGCAATCTGAGGCTAGTAACTCTAATGAACTTATCCTCTGCAGCAGAGGTAACTCTGGGTCTTCCTTTCCTGTGGTGGTCCTCATGAGAGCCAGTTTCATCATAGCGCTTGATGGTTTTTGCGACTGCACTTTCAAAGTTCTTGAAATGTTCCAATTTGATTGACCTTCATGTCTTAAAGTAATGATGGACTGTCGTTTCTCTTTGCTTATTTGAGTTGTTCTTGCCATAATATGGACCTGGTCTTTTAGCCAATAGGGCTACCCCGTTCGATGTCTCCAGTGCCGGTACCACACACCAGACCACCGGTGTGCCTTCCCAGACCGGTAAGCCCTGTGCCGGCTCTCCACACCCGACCTCCAGTGTGTGCGTCTAGCCCGGTGCCTCCAGTGAAGGCCCCACGCAGCAGACCACCGGTGTGCCTCCCCAGCCCGAAAAGCCCTGTGCCGGCTTCCAACACCTTACCTCCAGTGTATGCGCCCAGCCCGGTACCTCCAGTGCCGGTCCCACGCACCAGACCTCCGGTGCGCCTCCCCAGCCCAGTACGACCTGTGCCGGCTCCCCGCACCCGACCCCCCTATGCGTGTGCCCAGCCTGGTGCCCCCACGCCATTTCCCCTCCCTGACCCCCCTCCCCCTCCGTGGGTATTACTAGTGTTGCGGCTGGGAGTCGGCACCTTGGGGGGTGGGTGGTACTGTAAGGATCTATGTTCAGAGAGGTCTCTGGAAACCTTAATTGTTCTCAGGTTTAGTGTCCAGAGACTTCTCTGGATAACTCTATGTTCAGTTTGGGATTGGTCCCCAATTAGAGGCAGCTGCGCGGCATTGTCTCTAATTGGGGAGCCTATTGAAGTTGAGTCATTCCCACCTGTATTGTGGGTTTTTGTGTGTTCTTTTTGTGCACGCCGGTTCATGGTTGCATTCTCACCTTTTCTTGTTTTGAGGTTTTTGCCTAAATAAAGGGAATGTATTCGCACCACAGCTCAGCGCCTCAGGTCCTGTCTTTACTACATGATTCCATATGTGTTACTTCATAGTTTTGATGTCTTCACTATTATTCTACAATGTGGAAAATAGTAAAAATAAAGAATAACCCTGGAATGAGTAGGTGTGTCCACTTTTGACTGGTACTGTATATATAATGATATATTTCCATTTTACTTCATGCAATTAATACTTTAAAATAGTTTATGCACTATTTATCAATCATTTATTTCTCAAGCATGGTTGATATGCATATGCTAGCGGGTACTTATATGCTGAAAAGCCAGGCCTGGGTCTACTGAAGGCAGTCACAGCGCTAACCAACCACAGCAGCCTCTGCGATACTATTACATAGATTTTACTCTGAATCATATCAAAGTCTATTAAATCCCTCACACTTTGACATCTTCAACAGAACAAGCCATGCCCTTGTCAACACGACAGAAGAATTAGTGAGCGTCAGCATTCATACAAGCTTTATCCTAGAATGCAAACAAGGGCGTGTGCATCTAATCTTCCCCTTTAACCTGCGCCCTTCCAAGACTCAGAGGCACCCCACCACCCCGCCTGCTTCGCTCTCAACTTAAGCTGTGTTTGAATAAGTGCTCAGTGGCATTACGGCTCAAACCTGCTACGACATCCTTGGAGAGAGATTACAATATCACTGTTATTCTAATGTCTTTTGTTCCCCCGCCCACTGCAACACCACAAAACACACATACATACACACACACACACACCGGCACACACAGGCACATTTGCACACTACACGCGTTTACACGTATAGACACAAGCAAACCCCCCCCCCCTAAACCCCCCCCCCCCCCCCCATGAAACAAACCAATAACCCACTTGTACCAGTCATATTTAGTTTGAAGTATCCTTAGCAAGATGGGATTTCCCCAGACAGACAGACAGTCATCAGAGCTGTATGTCAGCCTGTGTGCTTCAGGTTTCTATTAGCTAGGCTGATTTCCATGAATCTGAATAGTAAAGAGTAGAGAAGACAGAGAAAGAGGAGAGTAAAGGAGGAGATAGGAATTACATTAGGCTGTTTGAATGACAGCATACACGTTTCATCAACGGGGGAACTCTTAACCATTCCTGCAGCATCTCTCCTATGATGTATAATCTCTGTGCTTTGAAAGTCAATGTTGTGGGCCTAATGAAAGCAGGGGTTGAAAGATGCACAGGGGTTGAATTTCCCACTAGGCATGATTACATACTATACATATTTTACAGGTGAATAAAAGTCTAACAAGCATGAATGCACTGTTTAAAGCGCTAACGAGAAAAATTATGCACCGCTTTTTAATAGTAACAGCTTCTGAGCAAAGGCGTTGTAATATAAAGATTACACATTTGTAGTTGTTTGTAATAAATTACTTCCTGACAAACTGTCATCAAATCACAGTTACCTTTTACATTTCTGGAGGAAATCCATTTAAATGGAGGAGTTAAAGCCTGGGTTCGGTAGTAAATCATGTGGTCTGTGTGAGATGTGCTGAAACAGTAACTTTGTGTGCAGCAGTAGGAGGCAGGTGCCAGGGGCAGAGCAAGGGGAATTGGCTTGACTTGGCTTAGCAAGGCACTGTGTGTCCTGCCGGTCCTGTGTGGACCAGACTTGAAATAATGTCTCAGTGGGTTGGGTCTAGCTAACATACCAGAGGGAATCAGCTGTAGTGAGGTGGGGGGGGGGGGGGGCAATAGAGAGCATATGGCCAGAGTCAGACACAGGTCAGTGAAAGTCCAGGGTTTGTGCATCTGTGCCTCTCTCTCTCTCTCTCTCTCTCTCTCTCTCTCTCTCTCTTCTCTCTCTCTCTACTCTCTCTCTACTCTCTCTCTACTCTCTACTCTCTACTCTCTTCTCTCTACTCTCTTCTCTCTCTCTCTACTCTCTACTCTCTACTCTCTACTCTCTACTCTCTACTCTCTACTCTCTACTCTCTTCTCTCTTCTCTCTTCTCTCTCTCTCTACTCTCTACTCTCTACTCTCTACTCTCTACTCTCTACTCTCTACTCTCTACTCTCTACTCTCTACTCTCCACTCTCTACTCTCTACTCTCCAGCTGGCCAATCACACAACAGCACGCTCAACCCAACCTTCTGTCAAATAATCACATCCAAATCCCTGTTGAGAGCCACCACATGGATCTGAGTGTGGGTTGAGTGGGAGAGAAAGAGGAAGAGAGAAAAAGCAGAGAGTTGGTTGATATCTGGTACACCTCCCATTTTGGTCTAAATGCATACACTCTCATTTCATGCCTTACATAACGAAGCCAACAGTCAGCACTGAATGGTAGGCCTATTTCAGTCAGTCAGCTGGCGCCAAACAGTAACACAAAAATCCATGAGGCTTACATAAGAGTGCAACTGTGAGGGAAAACGACAGAGAGCGCCAGTCAAAATAATCCCTTCCATTCTTAGTGCTACTGTTTCAAATATGTCTGTGTGTGTGATAGTAGGGCCTTACTCTGTAATCACACTGGCTCTGAGCATAGGGATACATTCAACATTAACACCCAGCCACTGGAACCACAGCAGGACGCCGGTCCTCTGCCCAGATTCCCTAGTAAACACACTCTTCATCCTTGCAGTACAGAGAGCCAGCACATACAGTACTGCACCATGCTCTGTCTGTCCTCCTTAAGCAAACAACCTGGGAGTCCAGTGTTTCCTTTTGTAACCCACACACAAGCTGAGCTCTCTCCCTCCCTTGTTTGGAGCAGTGGCCGTGGGCATTCTCTCTCTCCTCTGCAGCAGTCATAGGCAGCATGGTCTGCTCTCACAGCTCTCCCCAGCCAACCATGTCTGCTGGGCCAGCCACAGCTCTCCCCTCGATCTCCCTGTCTCTCTCTATCCCCATGCTACTAATACATTAACTGCCAATCCAATTAACATTGGAATGAGACTGATAGCGATCATTGCTCCCTGCCTCTGCCTGCCTGGGCTACCATAGCTGGCCTGGTACACACAGCTGACAGGACTGTCGTCATGTCAGCCCGGCTATCACCATCGTAGCATAAGACAAACAGCGTTCTGCCAGTGTCAAACAGGTTCATTCATGTACTGTGAATTATATTAAAGAGGATGATTGTTTTGCAGGACAAATACACCGGATTACGTGTTTTATTACAGCTATCATGTCTGATTATATGCCCTTTAGCAAGTCAACGATGACAATGACTATGTCCATTGTTTTCCTTTGCCGTAGTTCTTCTGAGCGTCAGACACATTCACCCAGTCATGGCCTGTATAGACTAGCTGACACAGCCCAGAAACAGTACAATAGCCTGTGTTCTCTGTGGGAGACTTCAGCCCAGCCTCCCTTCCAGCAGGGTTAATGTTGTGTTTACAGTGAACCACGCTCCTCAAAGTTCCTCTATAGACAAACAGGATATCCTACAGCCCTATAATATGCTGATCCATCTCTCCTCTGTCCTGGACTGTCTGGGAGATGCCTTCAGCAACAAACAGAAGGGCTTCACAGAGGCCTGGGGTCTTGGGCTGCAGACAGGACTGCACTGAGACTGGGACTGGGGATGCAGAGTAGACACTATAGAAGGCCACTGCTCCGTAGGGGAATGGGGCTAGGGACGCAGACACAAGGCCACTGAGACTAGGACTGGGGCTGTAGACACTGGGACTGTCTAACTGCAAGCCTGCAAACAGGACCCTCAGTAGCACCACCCTCTGCTTCCTCAGACCAGACTAGTCACCCAGCCCCAGACCAGACTAGTCACCCAGCCCCAGACCAGACTAGTCGCCCAGCCCCAGACGAGACTAGTCACCCAGCCCCAGACCAGACTAGTCACCCAGCCCCAGACCAGACTAGTCACCCAGCCCCAGACCAGACTAGTCACCCAGCCCCAGACCAGACTAGTCACCCAGCCCCAGACCAGACTAGTCACCCAGCCCCAGACCAGACTAGTCACCCAGCCCCAGACCAGACTAGTCACCCAGCCCCAGACCAGACTAGTCAACCAGCCCCAGACCAGACTAGTCACCCAGCCCCAGACCAGACTAGTCACCCAGCCCCAGCCCCCTATATTATATGAACATGGTCTATAGAGGAAGCCCATGCATGGCGTTATACCAACTAAATCCAGTGACGCTCTCCTAACTCCCCTCCTCCTCACCCTGCTGTGTGTTATGGCTACTGTTAATGACAGGTCCTATCCTCACTGCCTCTGTTTACTACAACACTCCATAGGTCACCATGCACACACAGAGACACACACACACACACACACACACACACACACACACACACACACACACACACACAGAAACACACACACACACACACACACACACACAGAAACGTTCAAACACACAGAGTATGTTCAACATGTTCAATATACTGTAGAACATAATGGTATTTCACAAAGACAAACAACAAATGTGATAGTGGAGCTTTGAGGCCCTATCAAAGACCAGTGTGTCAAGGTTTTCTTCACAATCCTCTTCTTCCAGTGGACACACTTGTTTTTCTCTCCTTGAAGTGCACTGCATGGTGGAAAATAAGACCTTGACTTTTAGGCTCTACGATATGGGTCATCGTGATATCTTATCAAAGTAAGGAGAACTGTAGAAGCACATCAATGTAACATAGTGTACTTTCTAAAGATAAATAATGTGTTTGTGTTAGCTAATATAGTGAATAGTGATTAAATAGTTTGTTATTACGTTCCGTAAGTTGCAGGGTATTATGGGTCTGATCGGAAAATGTCTGTCCCTCTCTCCTTCCCACTCAGTTCCTCTGCGTTTAGTGGACTACTCTCTCCTGCTGGACCACTGTGATGACACATTTAGGCCCATCTACAGAGCTATTACAGAGACACAGACAGAGCCATTACATTACATTACCACAGCCTGTCTGTCTGAGACCCAGGGCACAGCACCTGAAACAACCTGCCTGGCTCGGAAAGCACTGACCCTCTCTGTCACACTGTCACACACACATGCACACAGAGAAACGCGGACGCATGGACAGACGCGCGCACACACACACACACAGCGAGACCACACACACACAGTAAAGCTCCGTAATTTGATCAGAGGTGATAAAGCACAACAGAATCTAGTGTGTGGTTGGTTACTTAGAGGTAATAACATGGTGGCAAGGAAGAGATAATTCCCACCTTCAGCTGAAACCCTTTAGTTTATAAACCACAGTGCAGGGCAGCTAGCGGCCTTGTCTCTTCTCCTCTGTACTGGACACGGATGTGTTTTAATTAGCTTAAGAGGGTAGCCCAGACCAACCATGTTTAGGTCTGCTGCTACAGGGAATTAACTTATTCATATCACACAGGAACGAGTCAGGGGAGGGGAGGGGAGGGGAGGGAGAGAGGAGGGAGCAGAGTGGAGGGAGCAGCCAGAAGGAACTTGACTGGGAAATAAATAAATGAAGGAAATTAGTGGGTTTGTTTAATGTGGGACGTAAGACAGAAGTAGGTCAAATGCACAGTGCAAAAAACAAACTGAGGCAGTGGGTTAACTAGCGTAGCTTAGCACAGAATCTCATAAAACTGCGAAGTCCAAATCCACATGATGTGGAGTGTGGACTATGTACAATTGTGGTCATCTATCCATGACAGAAATTCCTATTAAAAATTCTGGCACACTTGAATGCTACATACAACTCTGAAAAACACAGTTGCTTGTAATAAAAAGCTCTTGGGAGAGAATTAAATTGTTATTTGAATAGAAGTCACACTTGGTTTGACTTTATTTAACCTTTATTTAACTAGGCTAGTCAGTTAAGAACAAATTCTTGTTTACAATGACGGCCTACCTACAGGGTCAGCCCTTGGAGCAAATTAGGGTTAGGTGCCTTGCTCAAGGACACATCAACAGGTTTTTCACCTTATCAGCTCAGGTATTCGAACCAACGACCTTTCGGTTAATGGCCCAAAGCTCTAACCGCTAGGCTACCTTAACCTTAAATAATAGAACAGAACAGTGACTGGAGCCTGCACTTAGCCTAGCAGTAGTAGCTAACCAGCTGGTGGTGGTCAGTAGAGCTTCACCTGGATGAATGACCTCAAAACAGAGGTCCATACTTCTGTGCTGCGTCTGGGGCAGGACTGGTCTGGACTGCATTGGCCAGGGTTGGGCTGAGTGCTGAAGTGCACATTCATGCCTTTTGTTTCCGGCCTGTTTCGTGTGAACATCAAACAGGATGGACGGCTGGCTGGCTGGTTGAATGGGTGGCTGGCTGGGCCTGGGACAGGATGCAGCTCTATCTCTCTGTCACTCTGCTACTGCCTTATGCTTATCATAACAATAATCAGATCAGTTATTATATGTTTATTCATCATTTGCTTTATTACAGTCACACCGTGTAGAGAAAAATCTTCATAATGTATGACTAGTATGCAAATTGGGCAAATTGGTGAACCCAATCATGGGGCCATGAGATTCCCACATGCCCCAGCATATCTCTGAACACATTCATTACACACGTGATATAACAGTTACACCTGCACCTGAGTCGGATCGGGGGGGTAGTGGTGAGGAATGTCAGTGTGACCTACAAGAAGCCCAGTGATGAAAAATAGCGTGTCGCCGGAACAGTAGCAAAGCCCTGGCTGCGTTATTCATTTTGCTCTGAAGGTTGAGCGTAATACTGAGGCTCAGGAGCAGGAGGGAAGGGTTCTTGGCATTATTACACCCACTTGAGATGAAACAGGACCCTGATGGGGTGATCCTCTGGTCCTGCAGAGAGTCAGGGACACAGGGATACAAGAAGAGAATTAGCCCAGTGTGTAAATCTATTGGACTCCCATTTCAGATATTTTTTGGAGGGGCCTTGAACACTGCAGGCTATTGCAAGACCCTGTTGTGTTCCCCCAATACTCTTCCTCCTTTTCTCCTGCTCCTCCTCCTCCTCCTCCTCCTCTCCTTTAGTCATTACACCTGCTGGAGTTCTGTGCTAGAGCCAGGGCTCTCTCCCTTTAGTGAGGCTCAGCCAGTCAAACCTCCCTAAATTAGTTGGAGGCTGGTGAAGGAGGACAGGGGTTTCTAAAATAAAAAGTCCCTGGCTGACAGGTTTTCTCTGTCTATCTCAGAGGCTAGACGAGGGGGGCCCCACTATGGGTCCTTGTATCCTCCCCAGAAATACTGAGGGCACAGTGTATAAACCTTGTGCAATTGAGGAGCCACTCCTAGAAGGCAAATCATTTTCTTTCTGGGGAGCTATATTTCTGGCTATGGTCACCTAGTGGAGAAACAGTGTATAATGAAATGATGTCATCATTGTAATCGAGTCTTCAGGGAGAAGAGAGGCATTGAAATTCAGAGTGGAGTTTTGTTAAATCCACCGCAACATATGAACTGCATAGTAATTCCTGGGAGGCTGAGGAGTTCGAGCAGCACGCAATACAACTGCTGCTTTACCTCATGTTAACTCTCTCTGCTGGCTCTGACCACACATACTGTAGAGATGATGGTACTGAGGAGTGACTGGTGGGTCGACTCGTCACATATCCTCTAATGTCTTCCTCTCTGAAAAAATCACACAAAGCCAGAGGGCATGCGGAAGCATTAAAATGAAGCCTTCTCGCAAAGGCAAACCATCCCCTCCTCATCCAACAGAGAGCTCTAACTAACTTAAACCTCAGACAGTAGCCTAAGACACTGTGGTAGACAGAGGATATGATGAAGGTTGGTCAAATGGACACAAGATCCAACCTAAATTCGAGTTCCGCTTTTAACCCAACCCCTCTGAAAGACACACATACATAGGTTTGGAAGAGATGCAGGGGGGCCTGTCACACTAGGCACTATTGTTGTGGGGGGGTTAAGTGCCTTTCTCAAGGGCACAACAGCAGGCAATGGCATTTAGGATATGATACCAGCAACCCTCCGGTTGCCTGCTCACTTCCTACCTGATTTTCCCATCAGACCCGGTATTCGAACTGGCAACCCTTTGGTTGCTGACAGCACAACCACACACACAACCGTCATAGTAGCACTTCCTCTAGTCCCCACATCTATTCTTTTGTTAGCTCCAGCAGAAGGAGGGAGGGAGTGGGGAGAGACTTGTGGCTGGTATTGACCATTACAGTAGAGTCTGGGCCAAACAAAACCCTGCTGCATGCCCTGCTACCCTACACAGAATATCCAGCAGGCAGGCATAACATAGAATCATACAACCACAGCAGAAAACTGCAATAAAAGGAAAAAGACGGCGATAAAAATCAATTTGTTTCTTACCCTGGAGAAATGGCAACGGAAGAAAAGAAAACCTCCCATTCAGCATTTAATCAGTAACACAAATATGAGCAGCCAGCCTAGTGGAGCAGTCAGCAGAGCCAGACTATCATGCAGCACGAGGCTAATTAGTAGTAGGGTACTAGTTGAGTGAATGCAGAGGGTCTGGACTGAGATGGTCCGTCTCTGTATCTGTCCAGTAGCCTACTGCCACCACTATAGGGCCCTCTCTAATGGCTGCCCTGTCGTGCCAAAGTGTGGCCCAGTGTGCCGTGAGAATGGTACTAAACCCATCATGCCCTTGTAAGTCAAGGCTTCCCAGGATACTTCTACTATAACACATTTTACCCCATCCCACCCTACCTCCTCTCCCTTCCTCCACCCTGTACAGCTTCCTTCCTCTTCCTGTCTGACTCAATGTCACGAGGAACAATCCCAGATCGCAGACCTCTCTCGGCCCTGCTCCTCTCCGGTCCCCCCCCTCGCCGTTTCCTACCAGCCGTGTTTTTCCATAGGCTGCGGATGCTGTCTGTCATCGAGAGGTTGAGTTAGCTCACACAGAACTTCTCTGAGCCCAACTTAGCCTGGCCTGGTGCAACAGTTAGTCAGGTCCTGGAAGATAAACAGACTACTGGCTCCAAAGGCCCTGTTGAAAGCCCTTTGGAAGTAGGGCTGGCCACTGACTCCCCTCTCAAAGTCACAATGAATGAATAGACACACGCACACAGTACCTGGAACCAAAGGGGTTCTACCTGGAACCAAAAATGGTTCTTCAAAGGGTTCTCCTATGGATACAGCTGAAGAACTCTTTTAGATTCTAGATCCTTTTCAAGCCACTTTCAGTGTCACTCATACATTACACATGCAAGTGGAATGGTTACTGTTGATGTTATCTATTGAGGCTGGAAGGAGGCCACTGTGCTTCTGTTCTGTCATCGCTAATAGTAATCTAGGGCTGTGTGATATGGCCAAAATATTATAACATGGTATTTTTCTTATTTTTGACGGTATGTCTGTATTTGATAGTATTTGATGTTTCTAAATAATATAAGTTCTAAATATGCTTAATGCATAATTATAAGTGGTTTTAATGGGCTTTCTCCATTCTGATTGCTTTATACTGTTCAACCAAACATCAACACCCAAAATGAGGACAAATCTGACAGTGAAATCAAAATCCTCTTTTGTAGCCTCAAACTCTGGTACTCGACCAATGGTTGCCACACACATGAAAAAATACTATAGTATACTATGGTATAAATACAATGTATTCATTGTAGTGTTTTTGGAGACTTTACTGAAGTATTCACTGTAGTGTTAACTTTAGTATACTGTAGTATACTGTAGTATTTACAGCTAACTATAGTATAAATACTGTAGTAAAGTAAAACTCTAGTATAGTATTTAATATAGTGTTTTTGAGGATTGTAGTATACTGTAGTATTTAATGTAGTGTTTTTATGGACTGTAGTATTTATTGTAGTGTTTGGGCAAAAGAACACAGACACTGGACAGAGGAAGATTGGAAAAAAGTTGGAAAAAAGTGTTATGGATACTGTAATATTTACTAAAGTTAAAAAAGTGTAGTATTTCTGCTGACTGTAGTGTGTTTGCAGACATTACTGTAGTAATTTACTACAGTGTTTATTTTGCGGATAATACTATAGTGTACTACACATGATCAAGGGATACTACAGTGTGTAGTATAGTATTCTACAGTATACCACAGTTTACTATAGAGCTCTATAGTAAGTACTGTAGTATTCTATAGTAAACTGTAGTATTTTTTAATGTGTGCATTTGCATAGTTATTTGTTCAATTCCAGCATTCACTTCAACCATTTTCCTACATTTCTTCATTTCCTGCATTACTTTGTTATCAGTTACACACTCACTGTGCCACATTTCTTTTGTCTTAGTATGCCTCTATTTCATATATTTTTTAAATGTGTCTCTTACTTTCGCCAATAGTCTATTTGGCAAGCTTGCCCTCCCGAAGTTGTTGACCTGTTGTGCTAGAAAGTTAGCTAGCTGTTCTCAGCTGTTAGCAGTTATACTGCCGTTATAAACTGACGATTGCCATCATTTTTGCGGATTGTAGTATACTATAGTATTTAATATAGTGTTTTTGCAGACAGTAGTATTTCCTGTAGTGTTTATAGACTGTACTATACTGTAGTATTTACTGTAGTGTTTTTGCAGACAAAAAAGTGGAGGCTTTCTACTTCAGGAAACCTACTGCAGAAATATTAAAAGAGCACTTTTCCATAACCTGTAGGTAGGTAGGACTGGGGTCTGAACTGATAGTTCCGAAACCGGTTCGTGAATGAATACCGGTATAGTTTTCTTACGGTTTACCACCCAGTCCTTTGTGTAGATAGAACAGGCAGCAGATACAGTATCCAACCGTGGTGGAAGAGCAAACAAAGAAACTGTATCCTTTATCAGTCCCTTCAACGGTTGTGGAGACGGACTGCCAGGCTGCCACAGGATTGAAAGGCGTGGAGTTTGCTTTAAACCTATTCACACAGTGGTTGACACACTGGCCAACCGACGGGCCCTCCCCTTCAACTTGTGCAGTACAAAAGTCTCTAAACTGAGTGCACAAAACATTAAGGACACCTGTGTCACACCCTGATCTGTTTCACCTGTCTGTGTGCTTGTCTCCACCCCCCTCCAGGTGTCGCCCATCTTCCCCATTATCCCCTGGGTACTTAATCCTGTGTTCTCCGTTTGGCTGTTGCCAGTTCGTTTTGCTTGTCAAGCCTAGCAGCGGTTTTCTCCATTGCTCCAGCCTTATTATAGTTCCTGTCTAGTTTTCCCGGTGTTGACCATTCCTGCCTGCCCTGACCCTGAGCCTGCCGTCTTGTACCTTTGCCCCACTACTCTGGATTACCAAACTCTGCCTGCCCTGACCTGTCTTTTGCCCACCCCTGTTGGTATAATAAACATTGTTATTCTGACGTTGTCTGCACCTGGGTCTTACCTTCAAACGTGATAACCTGCTCTTTCCATGGCATAGACTGACCAGGTGAAACTAGGTGGTAGCTATGATCCCTTATTGATGTCACTTCAGTGAAGGGGAGCAGACAGGTTCAAGTAGGATTTTCAAGCCTTGAGACAATTGAGACATGGATTGTATATCTGTGCCATTCAGAGGGTGAATATTTAAGTGCCTTTGAATGGGATATGGTAGTAGGTGCCAGGCGCACCGATTTATGTCAAGAACTGCAACGCTCAACATTTTGCCATGTATATCACAAAAGGTCCAACACCCAAAGGACATCAAGCCAACTTGACACAACTGTGGGAAGAAATGGAGTCAACATAGGCGAGCATCCCTGTGGAACGCTTTTGACACCTTGTAGAGTCTATGCCCTGACGAATTGAGGCTGTTCTGAGGGCAAAAGGGGGTGCAACTCAATATTAGGAAGGTGTCCCTTAATGTTTTGTACACAGTGTATTTAACAGAGGAGAACCAACACAGCGGTTTGGCTGCCAAATGACAGCCAACAGAAGAACGAATGCTGACATCTGACAGCATCTTACAGCTACACAGACACGTCTGCTTCCACTGGCATCCCTGGACCTAACCCGCTCTCACTCACTTGTTCTCACTCCAGCACCCACGCAAACAAACAACAGAGAACAGAGGGAGGAAGCAGGAGGGGGAAGAGAGGGAGGAGGAGGAAGAGGAGGAAGAGGGGTGGAGGAGGGGGGGGGGGTGCAGAAGCTGTAAGCTGTTAATTGTCAGCTTTGAGAAAACTGAGCATAATTGTGCACGCAAAAGAACACAGGAAATTAATGCTTAATTCTCTTGATTAACAACGACACTGTCAAGCATACTGTGTTTTGCTTAATAGAACGAAACCCTCATCAATGATACATGCAAAAATAGCTACGCGTGATTGATGAAACAGAAGATAGCAAACATTCATGTTCAATGTTGTGTTAATGTAAATTTGAATTATGATAATATCTCTAACATAATTGGATGCAAATTAATCTCACCTATTCCCCCTCTGTCAACACAATGTTCTCAATGTTCACAAATATAAAGCACTCTCATAAAGGATCACAAGTAGTTAGATTGCCTGTAGAGTCAGCAGCCAGAAAAGCATTAAAACACAATTCTTACAAGCTTCCCAAAGCTTTCAGTAATGCAATGATTTTTTTTCTCAAAACAGCAGCAGTAGAGGGCCTCCCGAGTGGCGCCGAGGTCTAAGGCTCTGCATCGTATTGCTAGCAGTGTCATTACAGATCCTGGTTTGGTTCCAGGCTGTGTCTCAGCCGGCCGCGACCGGGAGACCCATGAGGCGGCGCACAATAGGCCCAGCGTCGTCCGGGTTAGGGAGGGTTTGGCCGGCCGGGATGTCCTTGTCCTATCGTGCTCTAGCGACTCCTGAAATGGCAATTATTTATTTTTAAGCACCATGAATTCAAGTGCAATAAGAGTCCCCTGGGAAACTCTGACCAACACTTTGGTTCCTACCCTGTCACAACAACTTCTACTGTACCTGTCTTTTTCATTAGTTGTCATGCCAAACAACACCAACCGTAGAGTCTGAATATTAATTGGATTTCTATGATTCCAACAGTTCACCCAAGTGTTTTGATTTAAATCACAAGTAAAATCGCAATCACAGTATTTGGTTAAAAAAATAGCAATTCGATTATTTATTGTGCAGCCCTACTTCTGTGTGTCTGGCTTTAAATGGCATTAGGCCACAAATCTCAAACTGTTGCAGATTAAGACATGAGCCATGAGCAGATAGATATTCATTCACGGCTTTCAAGTACAAACCTGCCCATCCCTGCTCCTTCTCCTCTCCCTCCCTCCCACTTTCTTTTCCTTCAGGCAGGCAGCTCTGCGCTTCAGAGCAGTCATATTTAATCAACATCTTCATGGACAACACAGAGGATCTCCTCTCCTCAGCCGCCAGTCTCAGCGCTGTCATACTACGCTCCACACACCACGCAGGATAATTGTCTTAGATCCCCTAATTCTACCAGTCATTCACCTTAAATGCTACAGAATATAAACACTGTCGCTTGACCCATATTGCTGTTGATCAGTGAATCACCCATGATGTCACCTTTTGATTATTTATTTTGCTCGGGGGTTATAATTTTTCGTTCGTAATAACTGTGTCTTTTTTTCACGCCTCGAACATGCAAGGCTGTCTGTGCGGAGATGCGTCTGTCATGTCTCCCATTTCATTGTTTGTGGCGCTTTTGTGGCAGTGCAGATGCTGCTTCATGGAGCTCTTACAGACAGTTTCCCAGAGAGGAGAGAAAGACCAAAGGAAGTAAAAGGAGTGGAAAAACCAAACTCAACTTCCAGCTGATGGATTAATCTTGATAAACCATCATGCAAAACGGGAACAAATTGCAGCATTTAAAAAAAAGATAGTGTTTGCTTAGTTTATTACCCAAATCACAACGCCTATTTGCTTGATATCATTTGATGGGGATGACTGACAAGAATGGAGGAGAAAACAACATTCATTGTTGATTGATCACCCTTCAATGCCCAACACATTTCCACACAGCTGGGGGTGAAAGGTCAGAGGCAGATTCAAATCAATAACAACAGCTGCTAGAACAACATAAAATCAAACTTTTATGCTATACATTCGGCTAAACGTTCCCATAAGTCAAGTCTACCATCTTCCCTCACCAATAATATATTGTGACAACCCACTGGGCACAGACGTCAAATCATAGTTTATTCCACGTTGGTTCAACGTAATTTCATTGAAATGGCTTGGAAAGAACGGTGTGCGCCCAGTGGGAAGATGCCTTCTTAAAAATAAAAACCTTTTCATCCAGTCTTTGGCTCCCACTGCCATGCACATATACAGGTCACATGTGGGTCAGTCATGTATTTATGCATCAACATTCTGTAGCTAGCCACCCCGAGGGAAATTGAATTCATTTCCCTTGGCCTGACCACTCTGAGGCCTCCTGGGCCAAAATAAAGAGTCTGGAGGCGGACAGAGGCACAGAAATTGGAGGGAACAGGCCTTATCCAAGCTCTTAAAAACACAATTCCCGATACTTTTCCCATTCCTTCAGACTGTTGTGGCATGACCCAGTGTTGAAGGCCTAAGAATGGACCCTCCATGTTATTTAAGGAGTGGGTGCAATCGTCAGTGATTTGCCTGCCCTTATATGATTGTCTGCCCAAAGCAGACTTTCACACAAACCCAACATCACAGGGAGAAGGATAGCCCAGATAGGATGGGTTTCAGGGTTTTCAGTTTGAAGTTTCGAGGTCTTTCATCATTGCTTTGGTTGGATTTGTTATGGTCAGCATAGTGGAAAGAAAGTGTTTATCTGGAAGTGAGAGAGGAAAGAGGTTTTTTTTGGAAAGGGAGGTTTCTGGTTTGAGGTATTCTGTTCGCTATCTTTTCTCCGGAATTAATTTTGGAGCCTTATCTCCTCTGGTTTTCTGAGCTGAAGCCAGAGGATGTGTTAAGGCGTCTCCGGCGGGGAAGAGGAGCTATCCACACAGATAAGGCCAGGGCTGACTTGAGAATTGTAACAAAGCAGACAGACAGCTTGGATGCAGGTGGCTACATATCACGAAGTTCCAGAGATCCAGCCTACCAGCACAACAGGAACAGGCAACATAACAGGGTAACATAATGCGGAATACTCATCCCCATTAACACTCTTCCTTCCTCGCTATTCTGATTAAGAATTGTGTAAAATAATAACATAACGCAAATCAGTGGAGGCTGGTGAAGGGAGAACAGCTTATATGGCACTGATACAAATGCATGAACTGTATGAATTGTAAGCTACAGAAGAAAAAAGCTTAAGTCAATGTAGTGTGCAGCAGCAAATTACACATCGCTTTTTGAACTGGATGAAAAAGAGCTAATGGAGAGCAGTAATACACTCCTGCTTCAGGTTGTAATTGGTCTACTTGTAATTGGACAGCAGTCAGAGCAGTGAAGAGTAGAGACAAAGCTGCCGTTGGCCTAGAACTCCTTTCTCACAGCACATGAGCAGACTAGACAAGCCAAAGCAATGTCGCTCGTTGCCGCCACCGTGCATGGTAACCATGGTGACAGTGGCAGGGCCAGGCTAGGGCGTCCGTCCACATCACCAGGGGGCGTTGTTTACCCTATCTGCCCACTGTGCCCAGTGCCCACTCCAGAGCCCTGTTCCCCTACCAACCCCCCCCCACACACACACACACAGGCACGTACTGGTTGTGTCCCAAATGGCACCCTATTACCTATATAGTGCACTGTTTTTATCCAGAACCTATGGACCTTGGTCAAAAGTAGTGCACCACATAGGGAATAGGGTGTCATTTGGGATGCAGACACTGTCGTCTGTCTGCTACTGACAGCTGCCCATTGGCGTCTGTACTGTGCCTAGCCCCCTCCCTCCCTGACTGCCTCTCACCCACTCTCTCCCTTTTGTTGCTCACTTATTGTCAACTTCCAAACTGAACAAAACAGCACATCCTCCCATGACACGAGCTAATTGATTATTGATGCTTCCAGGCGAAACTGACTTATATTCAACCAGGACTGAAAGGGAAAACGCAGAGACAGAGACAATGCATTCAGTGCTTTCATGAAACTGAAAAAGTCAAAAGCATTGAATGTAAAGCTCAAGGTCTCTTTCCCCTCTTTTCTCCCGTTGATTGGGCTGTTGTGTCGCCTTGGGAACAGTCTCTCGGCACAACCAATAGTGGCGGCATGAGGTGGAGGAACAGCCTGAGCTTTTTGTTCAAGAAACACAAACAACCCAAATGTCAATTCCAGCCCCTTCTTGAAAATTCAATGCAACCGTCATAGCTAATGAGGTAGTGCTTGGCTTGCTGCTGGGTCTGACAGACTGACAAACCAACAGGAAGACGTTATTCTGGAGGTCCTGGTTCCATGATTGCTGTTCTTATCTCGGGCATTGGGGTAATTTTGTTACAGCAGGTAAAATATAGCATGGCTTGTGACAGGAGGTATCAGATAAACAGTGAGATTGGGTCAGGGCAGAGACATGTGGAGATAGTGGTGACTGCCTAAAGAGCCTGGTCTGAGACAGGGGGACTGATGTATTGAGTGTGGCGGACAGATTGAGGCACTAAAGAATGGCAGAGGAGAGAGATCCTTTCCAATGGAAATGTGTCATGAAGGCAATTCCATTAACATCTTAATAAAGGCTGCCTGGACCCTGGAGAGAGAGCTGGGCTCCTGGGTCTGGATTGACTGCCATAGGCCCAGCAGCACCTCACACATTGGATGCTCTAAGTCGCTGTGGCACTGCAGCGACAGGGGAACATTTCTCCAATGTTACGCCAATGTTGCTTTGTGCGGCTGTTGCACTTCCCAAGGACTGACTTAAATGCAAACGATCTACTCTAACAGGCTCCACTAAATTACTTTTCTTTTCTTTTTCTCCCTTATTTCATTTACTGTCCATTTCTCCATCTGTTGGATTCAGAAGTTAGACAAAAGGCTTTGTTTCAGAAAGCTGGCAGGCCTTTGGGACTGAGAGAGGAGAGGTGAGGGCATAGTGGGGTTCAGGATTAGCCTCAATGCCGTTAATAGGCAGGGGATGCATGGTGATCAACGTGGGTCTGGGCCCAGACCTTACCATTCATTACAATCTAAATGGATAAACTGATCCTAAATCAGTACTCCTATTCTAAGACTATTTGTGAATACGTGCCCTGGACACGTTAAGGAGGGAGAACGTTAATGGTTGTTCCCCCTTCGACCCTCTTAAAAGAAAGAGAGAGAGACTGGCTGGAGCCTGCTCAACTGCTCTGTCTGAGAATCCAACCCTCGAACCCTCGAAGCCTTGAACCCTCCAACGCTCCAACTCTGCAACCTCTAGGGCCCTTTGCTCCGTTCAGTTTTTCCGTTTTCCCCTGTTTTTTCAGGTTTTCACTCTCAAAATACGAATCACTGATGCATGTCTTATGATAAACTTGGGCAAATTAATTCATTTTCAATACTAAGTTCAATAAAAAAATGTATATTGTTGAATTCTGTTTTATTGTCTGAATTCTGAGATTCCGTTCTCCGTATCGCAGATTTTATAGGGCCCTACACCTCCTACTGCAGTGCCACTGCCAGTAGCGTTCTGACAGACATGGGGAAACAATCTCTCTCAACACAATATCACACACAGCAGCTAAGAGGGAAAACCACCCACCTCGGACTCACCTACTCTATGACATTAGAAGCAGCACTCTTGGTCTTTGGAGTGCACCAGCAGCAGCACTTCAATCTTATGATGCATTTGAGTTTCTGTGAATGTATTGGAAAATGTCATGCAGAGCCGGAGCATTGATTTTCACCCCCTGTGCTATGTGTTGATCATACCGACTCCAGACACTATTTACCAATGTAGAGACCTGTAGCCATCAATCCAAACTGGTCTCAATGCTTCAGTAAGTCACTACAAGGCTATGCGGACACAACCACTCAACATGATGGAAACTACCACAGCATGATTAGGACTTTCAGGGTAGCCCTGGCTATAGTGACATAAAAATGCACTTTTTAAATGCATAACAAGGTAAGGTCTTACAAGGTAAAGGTACATTTATTGGGATTGTACAGTAAATGGTTTTCCTTGACAAAACATTCAAACGACCATTGTGCATTACAAATGTTGCTCTGTACCTTACATTAAGTTGTAACTTTGATTGTATGCTTTCAGTACATACACCGACAAAAGAATAGCAAAAATTATCTTCATCTGAACACCCCAACATTGATGCAACACCTCTGGAGCTGACTTCTGTCTACCCTCTACTCCTAAGTCCTCTGGGATACAGATGGCCAACAGATGCTTAGCTACACTACATGACCAAAAGTATGTGTACACCTGCTCGTCAACCATCTCATTCCAAAATCATGGGCATTAGTATGGAGTTGGTCCCCCCTTTGCTGCTATAACATCCTCCACTCTTCTGGGAAGGCTCTCCACTAGATGTTGGAACATTGCTGCGGGGACTTGCTTCTATTCAGCGACAAGAGCATTAGTGAGGTCAGGCACTGATGTTGGGCGATTAGGCCTGGCTCGCAGTCAGCGTTCCAATTCATCCCAAAGGTGTTTGATGTGGTTGAGGTCAGAGCTCTGTGCAGGCCAGTTCTTCCACACTGATCTCGACACACCATTTCTGTAACAGACCTCTCTTTGTGCACGGGGGCATTGTCATGCTGAAACAGGAAAGTGGCTTCCCCAAACTGTTGCCACAAAGTTGGAAGCACAGGATCGTCCGAAATGTCATTGTACGCTGTAGTGTTAAGATTTCCCTTCACTGGAAGTAAGAGGCCTGGCCCAAACTATGAAAAACAGCCCCAGACCATTATTCCTCCTCCACCAAAGTTTACAGTTGGCACTATGCATTGGGGCAGGTAGAGCTCTCCTGACAACCGCTAAACTCAGATTCGTCTGTCGGACTGCCAGATGTTGAAGCTTAGGCTTGTGTGCGGCTCCTCTGCCATGGAAACCCATTTCATGAAACTCCCAACTAATAGTTATTGTGCTGGCATTGCTTCCTGAGGCAGTTTGGAATACAGTAGTGAGTGTTGCAACCTAGGACAGACAATTTTTACGCGCTATGCACCTCAGCACAAGGCGGTCCCGTTCTGTGAGCTTGTGTGGCCTACCACTTTGCGGCTGAGCCGTTGCTGCTCCTAGACATTTCCACTTCACAATAACAGCACGTAGTTGACCGGGGCAGCTCTAGCAGGGCAGAAATTTGACGAATTGACTTGTTGGAAAGGTGGCATCCTATGTCGTGCCATGTTGAAGGTCACTGAGCTCTTCAGTAAGGCCATTCTACTGACAATGTTTGTCTATGGAGATTGCATGGCGGTGTGCTCGTCAGCAACGAGGCTGAAATAATGTATCTTTAGATAGCTGTTGCTGAACGTAATGCTTAAAGGAACTGCATAGCTGGCAGATAATAAAATCCTGTTGTTTGGAACTGCAAGTCTGAAAGCTCAGGGAACTGAGTGCTATGGCTGAGGAGCCAGTCTTGGAACAGCATGAGGAGAGAGATAGTTCTGCTTACCACCACACCACAACCACTTTCCAACTATACGTTCTCCCTGGCTACACCCCACTTGATCAATGTCATGGACAATTTAAATCTCTCATGTCAATCTTCACATAGATACAATCTCACTTTCTCTCTCACACACACGCACACACACACACCCACACCCACATAACATGGCCGTAGAGTAGAGCGTGTGTGCCAGAGAGATAGAGATCTCTGTTGTGACAGCTGGACAGTTGAGAGGTTCAGATAAACATCCCGGTGAGGGGGAGACCAACTGCATTAAAACAAACAAACAGCCTACACTCCAGCATAGAGGATGTGGAGACCTATATCTGCAAGGAACCAGTCAGTAAAAACTCAGCAGCCAGCCCGCAAGGCATTGAGATGTGTGCGTAGGCAAGTGTGTGTGTTTGTGTGTGTGGGGGGGTGGGGGTCTAGCCTACTCTAGAATACTCAGCCGCTGAACGTGTTTGCACTGTTCACTCATTAAGAAATAGGTCAAGGATTCCGCCTGCATGCCTAGCGACTTGTCAAAATCTCTCAAGCTAAACAGGATAGGGCGACTCTGGCTGCCTGGGGTAGTGTGCACTGTATGCTGGTTGCTGGTGACACAGCACGTATACAAAACACAGGGTAGGCTGTCTTTGCATCTCGGTCACCCACCCATCATACTCATTTAATAATAGAGTACAAAGCACTAGAATGTGTATTAGGTTATGAAGTCCTGACTGCTGATGGCATCGGGGAGAGGCTTTGACCAGATCTTGCCCTGGACAAAAACCTGTCTGCTTGATGGGCGCAGATGTCTAAAGAGACAGCTGGGACAATAAACCGAAAATGATCGACACCGACTATACCGGCCACTTATCGTGGGCATTTTGCCAACATCGTTAATTACGATAAGTAGCCTATACTAGATAAATGTGAATTTTGAAATGAAATAAGTCGGCTAATATGGGTGATTGTTAATGGAACAATTTAATCGGTAGTAGTAGTTTAAAAGGTAATAAAAAAAACTGTAGTTCAGATTAATGTTGTACATTCATCGTTCAAGTTATCGTTATTGTATTAATTCAGTCAATTTATCGCAACATGTATTTTTATCAATATCGCACAGCTCTACTGAAGGGTCCTAGTCGGGGTCGACAGGAGACGCTCTTGAGCCGTAGTGTCATCCAGACCGTCACGATCATTACTGTAGTTTTACTGTTTTTTATTTATTTATTTATCTATTGTTTACCTATTACTTATTTTTTACTTAAAAACTGTACTGTTGGTTAGGGCTTGTAAGTAAGCATTTCACTGTAAGGTCCACACCTGTTGTATTCGGCGCACGTGACAAATAAACTTTGATTTGATTTGAGACTTGTGGAAGGGGGACCAGGGTTTACATTATGATCCAGAATTAAGGGCCTACTCCATCCCTACCCTTCATATAGTATGTGACGCTGCCTCAGTGGTCGGGAGCTTTTAATAGGAAGAAAATGGCTATGAGTCATGTAAAAGCAGCACTGTACTTAATCAACACAGCGTTCCTACTCAATGTCTGTACTAGTACACCAGCCAGCCCAACAGAATACCAAATCAGTCCGTCCATTCACTAACATGCCCAGCAGCAGCTGAATGCTTTCAGGGGGTCTAATGAGATGCATCATTTACCCTTCCTAAAATAAAGCTGTTGAAAGTTGAAAGAGGTGAAGAACTCATCCTCAAGCACATAAGACCTCTCGATTACCCTGCAGGAAACAGTCATGTACTAAACTGACTGGCATAAGCAAATCAATAGGACTGAGATCAGCACTGTCACATAAATCCTTCCTGTTCTGACCAGCTGAATACAACCCAATCAAAATGCTGGAACACACACTGAGAGAAAGGATAAAGGGGAATGGGGGCACATTTCGGCGCCAGCCAGCCAGTTTGATGTGAAGGCAACTTCGCTGAGCTTTCTTTGTGTAGTTAACCTTATTGATTAAAGAGTGTGTGATGTTGAGGTTCTCAACAGCTCTGCTTGTCCACTCCTGACTCGCTTCAAAGAGATTTTTTGAAAATGCTACATTGAGCAGAATGGAAATGTAATTTACTGTGCTTCTTATGTAGGTGGATTTTTAGAGTTCATGTAAATGTGTGTAGTGAAAAGGGGATCAAGCCTGACTAAATGTGTGTCTTGAGGAAACAACATAGTCATACGGTGAGTGCCCAACTGCCCAAACATACTGGTAATGCTATAGCCACTCCAGACACAGTGCCTGTGTTTTTTCTTCAGATTGGAGTTAATTAGGTGAATATAATCAGCATTTGGTAATCAGAGTTAAGGCTGAGTGTAGTGGTTTGTTCTTCCAAGGCTGCAATTTCCATCCTGGTGGCTGTTTCTGGGGTCAAACGGATGTTATACTTTGAGAAGGATATTACAATAATGATGTGAGTCACGCTTTAGACATACAAAAACCTGATTTTACCAAGAAGAAACTAGGTTTGATTGCAAGGTCACAACGATTAATATGCTCTCCGTCAATCATGGGCAGATGCAACTTATTCTCATGCAAATGTAAGGCAATTTACTACTTCTAGCTTCTTTAGACAACATTTATTTTCCTTTTGAGTCACCCTTATGAGCGCCTCCTGGGCGCTGTGTGTGTGTGTGTGTGTGTGTGTGTGTGTGTGTGTGTGTGTGTGTGTGTGTGTGTGTGTGTGTGTGTGTGTGTGTGTGTGTGTGTGTGTGTGTGTGTGTGTGTGTGTGTGTTGTGTGACAGAAATTTAAGATTTGTGGGTGCATCTGCTGTTCCAGAGCTTCGACAGACGAGAAGTCTAGAGTTGAGCAGGAATTCTAAATTATAGCCAGTTGGCAACAATGCATCTGAATTTAGCTGCTTTCAAGGCTTGGGGGGGAAACGGCGGCTGTTATTCTGTCTTGCGGCAATTACCACATTGTAATAGGAACGATAATAGGAATATGAACATATCGTAAAATCAACAGCGTTATATAGAATATTAAGAAGTATAAGGGGTGGGTGAGAGAGTAATCAGTGTCGGGGAGTACATTTAAACGTTATTCCAATCCCCTGACCTGGGTAACGCGGCGGAGAACAGAAATTAGTTACATGCTGCAAAATAATCACATTTGTTCTCACATGTTGGATTGTCGATTATTATGAGGCGCGCACTACATCAAGACTAATCTAAACCCACTGTGATGGAAATGGTTCTCTTCGCCCTGCTCTTAGTCCTAATAGCGGGTTCACGGTCAAGGTCAGCATGGAGAGCTAATGCTACCTGTCTGTTGATTACAGATATTGGAAGTAATTGAAACTACTTTGGGATGACAGACCGATAAAAATAACTCACCCGATGACTAAATGATTAAATACTGCCGCTTAATAAAGGTCTTAAAACATCAAACCAGACCAATGCAATATAAATAACCGTGGATGGTATCGATATATCGAACTCAATCAAATGAGTTTTATGAGCTGATGATAGCTGCATTGTGATTCAAAGTTGACCGTAATGTCATAGAATAGGTGGTAATTAAAACCCAACACCTGACTGAATGGAGCTGCGTAATTATGCTTTTACGCACGAGGCAATATAGTCTATAGCCTATGTGTACATTTATCTAAATATTAATTGAAAAGTAACTGATAGGCTACCATTGGAATATTACAACACTGAAATTCCTTGCATTTTTGGGGTGGGCATTTTTTTTTCACACTAAATTTTACCTTACCTATAGCCATAAAATGTGAATAGCCCTATTAGCCTAATTCTCAACTAAATTCTCAACAACCACAAGAAGGGTGGCTGGTTATTAGGCTGGTTATTAGGCTACTTGTGGGATATAGCTTAATATACCACAAGTACCCTAATAAGCAGCCTTAAACACCTTTTTGTGCTAGCTGAGAATTGAGTTGAGAATTCTCAGATATTATTGTGGCGGACTAAGGTTAGAGTATCTAGTTATTAAGCGGAACAGTGTTAAGGTAAATACACTAAATTGTGCTGTAGCTATCATTAGCATCCTCACTGACATTTCAAACCAAACCGACAAAAAAATGTCAATTATAAACATAGGCTAATCGTTTTTCACTCACCTTTCGGTTTCAATGGAAGCTCCTGATGTTGCTTTTATTCTGATTACACCACCAGTGATGGTGTTCACTTCCGTTAGGTGATGGAGTACTGTAGCTACTTAACGCTACATCCACGGAAAACGCTCCGGGTAAGCTACTACGATAAAGTCTGACACCGCGTTCCTCAATGATGCTCAATCAATTTAGAGCTTGTAGCCTACTCCCATTCACTCCCAATTCCTAGAACATTTCGGATACCCAATGTCGCCTCATTCAAAGCTTAAAGACACCAAAAAGCCCAATGTAAGGTTTCGCTGGACTGCTATAAGCAACGAACACAATAAATAGTATATGATGAACATTCAAAGCGCGCAACTTCCTTTGACCGTCTGTTTTTTTTTTCTCTCCAAATGTTCGATTACAACAGCATGCCTATATGATACGGCGAATTCCTTTAGTTCACAGGGTAATGTCCTCTAATATGACAGCCGCTGTAGCCTGGCTTGCCATCGTCCGGTAGGCTTTCTTCGGTTTGGGTAGCAACCTTGCCGCACAAATTCACACAGGCACACTCGCTTCTCTCATAGGGCTGTGCTAGACTGGCATGGAGAGCTGTGGCGCTTACCGAACCTCGGCAGCATACAGTACAGTCCCGTTTGCACCGCACGGCGTTTAAACCCAGCCCCCCCTGTACACTTCGGCAGCACGGGCTCATTTGCATGTTGCATGTGTTAACCGTTTCAGCGTGGTGCCTTCGAATGGTTTGGCCATATGTTCTGCTCAGTATAATTTGCGACAATCAAATCAGCCTCCAGTGAATGTAAAAAGATCAGATAGATAACACAATAACGCCATTATCTTTTAGGATAAATTATTTAAATGTCCTCTGGAAAATGTTATTAATTGGCAAGTAATAAGAAGACAATAAAGTGTCTATAATCTTCAGAAGCAATCCATAATCAGTTATTTCTGATTTTTCAGTCACACTGGTCTAGCCTACTTTTATTGAGCACATATTTGATGTATTGAAATATAGTGAGTTGTATAAAACATAATTTATATTATTAATATCAACGAATATAATCCAAACACATCTGGCCAGTTCTAGTGCGCATTGTGACCTGAGAAGTGTCATCAATGAAGGCTACTTTCAGGGGAGATTCTGGTACCAATTCTGTTAGAGTACTGCCACCTATGGGCATAACTACGGTGCTACTACCTAGTAATAAACGACTTTCTACAATAGGTTTACTACATTCTCACAGATCTTCAAAATCAGAAAAACATTATTGTCTCAGAAATAAGCTACCCAGTTTGGAGAATCAATCAAATATAATATGAAAGATAATTGGCCTATTTTAAAATGGTGGGATTGTAGGCCCAATTATGAATAGGCTACCAATCATTTTACTTATTTCATGGAAAGTATCTTTTTTTTTTTCTTTTCAGTCAGTCAGTCAGTCAGTCAGTCAGTCAGTCAGTCAGTCAGTCAGTCAGTCAGTCAGTCAGTCAGTCAGTCAGTCAGTCAGTCAGTCAGTCAGTCAGTCAGTCAGTCAGTCAGTCAGTCAGTCAGTCAGTCAGTCAGTCAGTCAGTCAGTCAGTCAGTCAGTCAGTCAGTCAGTCAGTCAGTCAGTCAGTCAGTCAGTCAGTCAGTCAGTCAGTCAGTCAGTCAGTCAGTCAGTCAGTCAGTCAGTCAGTCAGTCAGTCAGTCAGTCAGTCAGTCAGTCAGTCAGTCAGTCAGTCAGTCAGTCAGTCAGTCAGTCAGTCAGTCAGTCAGTCAGTCAGTCAGTCAGTCAGTCAGTCAGTCAGTCAGTCAGTCAGTCAGTCAGTCAGTCAGTCAGTCAGTCAGTCAGTCAGTCAGTCAGTCAGTCAGTCAGTCAGTCAGTCAGTCAGTCAGTCAGTCAGTCAGTCAGTCAGTCAGTCAGTCAGTCAGTCAGTCAGTCAGTCAGTCAGTCAGTCAGTCAGTCAGTCAGTCAGTCAGTCAGTCAGTCAGTCAGTCAGTCAGTCAGTCAGTCAGTCAGATAGATAGATAGATAGATAGATAGATAGATAGATAGATAGATAGATAGATAGATAGATAGATAGATAGATAGATAGATAGATAGATAGATAGATAGATAGATAGATAGATAGATAGATAGATAGATAGATAGACAATTGGTCCTTGTAATGTTCTTTCCAGGTGGGTAGACACTACTATAGTAAATTCACAGTAACCCTCCGATGAGTGCCAGCCATTAGAGCACTCAACAGTGCCATTGATTGGCTCTGCGATGCATGCTCTCTCTGCGTCTGAGATAATGATCCGGTATAATTTCCACAGCCCTCCAAGTCCCCATGCTCCCAGGGGGCGACAGAACAATGTAGTTTAAGTAATGAGAAGAACGCTTAGAACCTGCCTCTGCTCAAATTCTGCTGCTATTTCTCTCCTTTTTCCTACAAATCCCATTCAAGTTTTTTTCCCTGGAACTGAAAGTGTTGAAATAATAATTGTGTCCTTCAAACTTTGCTTTCGTCAAAGAATCCTCCATTTGCAGCAATTACAGCCTTGCAGACCTTTGGCATTCTAGTTGTCAATTTGTTGAGGTAAACTGAAGAGATTTCACCTCATGCTTCCTGAAGCACCTCCCACTAGTTGGATTGGCTTGATGGGCACTTCTTACGTACCATACGGTCAAGCTGCTCCCACAACAGCTCAATAGGGTTGAGATCCGGTGTCTTTGCTGGACAGTCCATTATAGACAGAATACCAGCTGATGGTGTTTTTTAATGAAGCTGCCAGTTGAGGACTTGTGAGGCGTCTGTTTCTCAAACTAGACACACTAATGTACTTGTCCTCTTGCTCAGTGTGCACCGGGGCCTCCCACTCCTCTTTCTATTCTGGTTAGAGCCAGTTTGCGCTGTTCTGTGAAGAGAGTAGTACACAGCGTTGTACGAGATCTTCAGTTTCTTGGCAATTTCTCTCATGGAATAGCCTTCATTTCCCAGAACAAGAATAGACTGACGAGTTTCAGAAGAAAGTTTGTTGTTTCTGGCCATTTTGAGCCTGTAATCGAACCCACAAATGCTGATGCTCCAGATACTCAACTAGTCTAAAGAAGGCCAGCTGTATTGCATCTTTAATCAGCACAACAGTTTTCAGCTGTGCTAACATAATTACAAAAGGGTTTTCTAGTGATTAATTAGCCTTTTAAAACGATAAACTTGTATTAGCTACTGTAACACAACGTGCCATTGGAACACAGGAGTGATGGTTGCTGGTAATGGGCCTCTGTACACCTATGTAGATATTCCAGCTACAATAGTCATTTACAACATTAACAATGTCTACACTGTATTTTTTTTATCAATTTGATGTTATTTTAATGGACAAAACATTAGCCTTTCTTTAAAAAACAAGGACATTTCTAAATGACCCCAAACTTTTGAACGGTAGTATATAATCAGATCAAATGTTCTCTTTTTTTTTCAAACAATACAAAACACACATACAAATGACAGCATACACATGCACACAAACATCAACGACATCACACCGCCCAGACCCACCTGCTCACAACCCTCCAGCGCCCGCATCACTCTCTGCCACATGGCCTGCACCATTTTGTTTCCCTCAGTCGCCCACACACTTTCAACATTCAGATAATAAAGCACTTGACCTTTCCATTGTGTTAATGAGGCAGGGAGGATTGGTTGATTTTCTTATTTGATGATTGACGAGAAAAGTATTGTCCAACCCATCTGATATCTCATTGCACCCTCATATGCCATGTCTTTAATTTCAGCCTGGTCTCATAGACTGGACGTAAAAGAGTAAATATAAATCCGGGACATTCAAATTAGTAGTATGTTACATTTGGTATGGTTACATAAGACCAGGGGTGCAACTTTCATGTCCCCCATACATTCGAAAATAGCAACTTTTTTACTACTAACAATTTTTGTATCTATTTCGCAACTACTTAGCATGTTAGCTAACCCTTTCCCTAACCATAAGTCTAGGTTCCAGTAGTCTATATTTTTTATAAGAGATTGTAATTTGGAACGGCTCTCTGCAAGGTTTTGTATATCTTACCTATCATATGAATATCCTTTTCTGTCTCAAATAGGATTCCATCAAGATTGCTTTGATGTCCAAAGGATTTAAAATCAACATCTGCTTTTTAATTATGTCATGGAAAACATGTATTTCCTATTACCTAGTCATTTACAGTTTCTATGCATTTAGTTTTCCATGAAAATCTGTCCAAGGACTGTTCCAAGTACCTATACTGTACATTCATTTGCAATACTGGCACTCCACTAACGCTTTTCCCATTTGTCTCTCATATTCAGCAAATCTGGATGTCTAGATCCATCCATCTCTGATCTAGGTTGCCAAAGGAAAAATACCTTCACTGAATAACTTAGTGTTTGTTCATAAATTATAAGGCTGCATAATCGGACATGTGTCTAAATACTTGTGATGATCAAGCACTTTAAATGTCCATTCTGTTATTGCCATAGCCATGACGTAAAAATGCTAAATGCCCTCCATCTTCATACTTGAAAAGTAGGCTAGCCCCATTCTCTGAAGCATCAATAATTCATAGTGGGGAATAAGGAGGGCCGGTTTCTGTCTGCCATCAAAAGTATCTGTAAACTGCCAGGAGGTAGAGGATGCAGATCCAACTAGTGTGTAAGTACAATAAAAGCACAGCACAGCCCACTTACAGACGACCTGGGTCAATAGCTGGAGGGCGTCCATATTAAAGTTCCACAGCAGCACTACCTAGCTAGCCTACCTCTCAGACTCAAATGGATCTTAGTCAAGCCACCGCAGAGCAGAGCCAGGAGTAATCAAATACAGCACCACTCTTGAATCCATTACTCATAGGCCTGTTTGGAACAAGCATAGATTTGTTTGATTGGAACATAACTCTATTCATATCGGATCTGGGAGGGAGGGTTCTGAGTATACTGTCTGTTTGTGTAGTGTGTCTACAGTATTTATTTGTACTATTTTCTACATTGTAGAATAATAGTGAAGACGTCAAAACTATGAAATAACACATATGGAATCATGTAGTAACCAAAAAATCGATCAAAAATATGTTTTATATTTGAGATTCTTCAAAGTAGCCACCCTTTGCCTTGATGACAGCTTTGCACACTCTTGGCATTCTCTCAACCAGCTTCATGAGGTAGTCACCTGGAATGCATTTAAATTAACAGGTGTGCCATGTAAAAAGTTAATTTGTGATATTTCTTTCCTTTTTAATGTGTTTGAGCCAATCAGTTGTGTTCTGACAAGGTAGGGGTGGTATACAGAAGAGCCCTATTTGGTAAAAGACCAAGTCCATATTATGGCAAGAACAGCTCAAATAATCAAAGAGAAACAACAGTCTATCATTACTTAAGGACATGAAGGTCAGTCAATCCAGAAAATCTCAAGAACTTTGAAAGTTTCTTCAAGTGCAGTGGCAAAAACCATCAAGCGCTATGATGAAACTGGCTCTCATGAGGACCACCACAGGAAAGGAAGACCCAGAGTTACCTCTGCTGCAGAGGATAAGTTCATTAGAGTTACCAGCCTCAGAAATTGCAGCCCAAATAAATGCTTCACAGAGTTCAAGTAACAGACACATCTCAACATCAACTATTCAGAGGAGACTGCGTGAATCAGGCCTTCATGGTCGAAATCACTTCTAAAGGACACCAATAAGAAGAAGAGACTTTCTTGGGCCAAGAAACACGAGCAATGGACATTAGACCGGTGGAAATCTGTCCTTTGGTCTGATGAGTCAAAATTTGCGATTTTTGGTTCCAATCACAGTGTCTTTGTGAGACGCAGAGTAGGTGAACGAAAGGATCTCTGCATGTGTGGTTTCCACCGTGAAGCATGGAGGAGGAGGTGTGATGATGTGGGGGTGCTTTGCTGGTGACACTGTCTGTGATTTATTTAGAATTCAAGGCACACTTAACCAGCAGGGCTACCACAGCATTCTGCAGCGATACGATATCTGATCTGGTTTGCGCTTAGTGGGACTATCATTTGAAGGAAGTGCAGAGGAGATGTTGTACCCACTGTGACTATTAAAACATACCCCTCCCAGAAACCGTGGATAGATGGGAGCATTCGCACAAATCTGAAAGTGCAAACCACTGCATTTAACCAGGGCAAGAAGACTGGGAATATGGAATATATCATCCGCAATACAATCAAGCAGGCTAAATGTTGGTATAGGGATAAAGTTGAGTCACAGTTCAATGGCTCAGACATGAGACGCATGTAGCAGGGTCAACAGACAATCACCGATTATAAAAGGAAAACCAGCCACGTCGCGGACACCGACGTCTTGCTTCCGGACAGGCTGAACACCTTCTTCGCTCGCTTTGAGGATAATACAGTGCCACCGACACGGCCCGCTCCCAAGGTATCCCTAGCCGCGTCCTCAGAGCACGTGCAGATCAGCTGGCTGTTGTGTTTACAGATATGTTAAACCTCTCCCTATCCCTGTCTGTTGTACCCACATGCTTCAAGATGGCCACCATTGTCCCTGTACCTAAGAAAGCAAAGGTAACTGAACTAAATGACTATCGCCCCGTAGCACTCACCTCTGTCATCATGAAGTGCTTTGAGAGACTAGTCAAGGATCATATTACCTTCACCTTACCTGCCACCCTAGACCCACTTCAATTTGCTTACAGTCCCAATAGATCCACAGACGATGCAATTGCCACCACATTACACACTGCCCTGTCCCATCTGGATAAGAGGCATACCTATGTAAGAATGCTGTTTATTAACTATAGCTCAGCATTCAACACCATAGTACCCTCCAAGCTCATCATCAAGTTCGAGGCCCTGGGTCTGAACCCCGCCCTGTGCAACTGGGTCCTGGACTTCCTGACGGGTCACCCCCAGGTGGTTAAGGTAGGAAACAACACCTCTTCGCTGATCCTCAACACTGGGGCCTCACAAGGGTGCGTGCTCAGCCCCCTCCTGTACTCCCTGTTCAACCATGACTGCGTGGCCAAGCAGGAGATGATCGTGGACTTCAGGCGCACCCCCCGATCCACATTGATGGGACCGCAGTGGAGAAGGTGGAAAGGTTCAAGTTCCTTGGCGTACACATCACCGACAAACTGAAATGTTCCACCCACACAGTGAAGAAGGCACAACAGCTCAGGAGGCTGAAGAAATTTGGTTTGGCCCCTAAGAGCTAAACCAAATCACCGGGGGCACACTACCTGCCCTACAGGACACCTACAGCACCGATGAGAGCTTCCATCTCAAGGCCATCAGACTGTTAAATAGCCATCACTAGCCGGCTACAACACGGTTACTCAACCCTGCACCTTATAGGCTGCTGCCCTGTATACGTAGACATGGAATCACAGGCCACTTTAATAATGGAACACTAGTCACTTTAATAATGTTTATATACTGCTTTACTCATCTCATATATATATATACTGTATTCTATTCTACTGTATTTGAGTCATTTCTTAATTCCATTCTTTTACTTAAAGATTTGTGTATTGTTGTTAATTCTTAGATACTACTGCACTAGGAACACAAGCATTTCGCTACATCTGCAATAACATCAGCTAAATATGTGTATGTGAACAATACAATTTCAATTGATTTGATTTGATGATGTAAAAAGTGTGCGCCCCTGCCTATGACAAAGTGTACACTGCTTATCACAGGGCGCCATCACCTAAAATGCCTATATGCCAAAGGTTGAGAGAAATTGTCATTGTTTTATGGCAGAATCATGTGAGGTTTTATGTGTTGTTGGACTAATGAGCAGGCTGGCCTTGCCTGTATTAGCGGACCGATACAGCCGTCTGCAACGCGGGGAGAAATGTAAAAAAAAAGAATTGGCAGAACCCCCACCCCCAAACATCTTCGTACGGCATATATCTACACCTGGTTCTATGTTCTATTGGTAACAATGGAGAGAAACAAATACAACCAGGAAACGCATCAGTACTCAGTTTCTCTTAGTAGATGATTTTATACAGCGGGTGAAATAAGTATTGAACACGTCACCATTTTTCTCAGTAAATATATTTCCAAAGGTGCTATTGACATGAAATCCTCACCAGATGTTGGTAACAACCCAAGTAATCCATACATACAAAGAAACCAAAACAAATAAGTACAGAAATTAAGTTATGTGTAATAATGTGAAATGACACAGGGAAAAAGTATTGAACACATAAAAAAAGGGAGGTGCAAAAAGGCATGGAAAGCCAAGACAACAGCTGAAAACTATCAGTAAATAAAAAGCAATCCAGCCCCCTGTCAGTGCAAATTAATATCAGCTGGTTCAGTCCCAACTGATGGCCTACAAAAAGGTCTCATTGCCAAGGTGTCACACAAGACACATCTCATGATGGGTAAAAGCAAAGAGCTTGTCTCAAGACCTTCGCAACCTAATTGTTGCAAAACATAATGATGGCATTGGTTATAGGCGCATTTCTAAGCTTCTGAATGTTCCAGTGAGCACTGTTGGGGCCATAATACGGAAGTGGAAAGACAATCATTTCACCATAAATTTGCCTCGACCAGGTGCTCCTCGCAAGATTTCTGACAGAGGAGTGAAAAGAATAATCAGAAGAGTTGTCCAAGAGCCAAGGACCACTTGTGGAGAGCTTCGAAAAGACCTGCAATTAGCAGGTACTGTTGTCTCAAAGAAAACAGTAAGTAATGCACTCCACCGCCATGGCCTGTATGCACGCTCACCACGCAAGACTCCATTGCTGAAAAAAAAAGCATGTTGAAGCTCGTTTAAAGTTTACTGCACAACGTTTGGAAAAGCCAGTGAAATACTGGGAGAATATAGTGTGGTCAGATGAGAGCAAAATTGAACTGTTTGGATGTCATAATACACACCATGTTTGGGGGAGGTGGGAACATCATGGTGTGGGGCTGCTTTTCAGCAAATGGTACTGGCAAACTTCACATAATTGAAGGAAGGATGAATGGGCAAATTTACCGAGACATTCTTGACAAAAATCTGCTGCCATCTACCAGGATGATGAAGATGAGACGAGGGTGGACATTTCAGCAAGACAATGATCCCAAACACACAGCCAAGGAAACTCTCAATTGGTTTCAAAGAAAGAAAATAAAGCTGCTAGAATGGCCCAGCCAATCACCTGACTTAAATCCCATTGAAAATCTATGGAAAGAACTGAAGATCATGATTCATAGAAGAGGCCCACGGAACCTTCAAGATTTGAAGACTGTTTGTGTGGAAGAATGGGCCAAAATCACACCAGAGCAATGCATGTGACTAGTTTCTCCATACAGGAGGCGACTTGAAGCTGTCATTACCAACAAAGGCTTTTGTACAAAGTATTAAATAAATATCAGTAAGTGTGTTCAATACTTTTTCCCTGTGTCATTTCACATTAGTACACATAACTTAATTTCTGAACTTATTTCTTTTGGTTTCTTTGTATGTATGTATTACTTGGGTTGTTACCAACATCTGGTGAAAATGTAATGTCAATAGCACCTTTGGAAATATATTTACTGAGAAAAATGGTGACGTGTTCAATACTTATTTCACCCGCTGTATGTGAAAGTAAGGACCTTGGTAAAGTAAGGACCTTTACTGTGCATCGTAGATGTGTTGAACATGTGCTTGAGTTTACAGAATTAAAGCTTTCCTTTCCCCAGTAATTGGTGCAATATGAGGAACAGTGTATTGGGTTGACCTTGACAATGATTCAGTTCATTGGAAAGTTGCAAAGGCATGTAGTCAAGATCCCGATGTCTTGAAAAATATGAGTCAGGCTTGTCAGGGCATTTAAAGGATATGTGCTGTAATTGAAACTGAACAATGATAGTACACTTTTAAACCTTGATTGTACACTACTTTTATTGATGCACATCACCCCTAGCTACGTACACCATTCAAATACTACAAGTTTTGGTAGAAAAAAGGGTTTGACGAATCTCTTGAAAGAAAAATAAGTAATTCTCTAACTTCTTCATAGCTGGTCTGGTAGCATTAATAATGTGTAATTTGTGATTTGACAGAGTGAGAAGAATGGCAGTTGATTATCACAATGCCCTCTCTGTACAGACAAATGCCCTCACTGTTGTTAAATATACCAGGGAGCGATGGATGGCTTCTCTGCCCTTGGTGTCTTTTGGACATCCTCAGCTACTACTGTGTCCACCGTCCCTCGCCTCCCCTTGCTCACACTCTTTAATGCTATGCAAAGATACACACACACACACACACACACACACACACACACACACACACACACACACACACACACACACACACACACACACACACACACACACACACAATGCAAAGATGCAGTGAATGCTAATCGATGGGCCCCATAACTCCCCGCTACAACCCATGTCACAGGTTCCATTAAACCTCTGGGTGTCTGCCTCACCGCTGCCACCAGAGGGGGAGGCTGTGTAAAAACAGGCCAAGTTCACGCTGGCATCAACTCAGCCAAGATGCCTGCTCTGCCTCCCTGACATGCTCTACAAGGGATAGGAAAACAAAGCAGGACATGTCATCAGTCAGGAGGACGCTTACAGACAGACCCTTGCAGACTGTGATGTTCAGCCCCTCAGCTGATTGTGTTTGACCTTGTCTAGGACTGGGTGGCTGATGGTGAGAAGACTGAAGACAGCATTTCCTTGATTCCTTGCAGCCTCTGTCCTTGCCTCCTTCTCAAAATGCATTAGAGGTAAAAAGGTTTGACCCCTTGGAACTTCCCCTCCAATGTGTTTTTGAAGTGCGGAGAGAGGGTTCACATAATCAAAGATCATAATCACAGTTGAAATTCACCTCAGGAGTAGAGAGTGCTGCTTCATCTTGGCCATGGTAGAGGTTTTAATTGTGAGGATTATAAATCTGTGAACCATGGGGCCTAGTGTTTCTCTCCATAGGGGGTTGGGGTGGAGGGGTAAGGTTTGGTGCCTGAAAGGGGAGTGTAACTGTGAAGAGAAATAGACAGGGAATTCTTGGTGGAGCATGAGGGGAGCTGATTAGTTGGGTGATCAGATCAGTGAACAAATCAAACACTGGTGGAGATTAATGCTCTCAAACAGTAATGTGGAGAGATGGCTGGCTGGAAGGCTACCGCTCCACCGTTTCTTGATCAAAGTGCCACACGCTGTGATTTCATACTAACTTGAAAGGTTTCAAAGCGGTTGTCTGTGGTGCTTAATTCATTTTTCCTTGAAGTTATCACGAGGGATCATGGCAACCTGTCTATCTGTCGACTCTGTTGGAATCCCAGAATCCCATTCCCTCTCTCCTCTGACCCATGTCAACATTCATAAACTAACCTAGATTGAGGAATGGAGAGAGAAGGGGCGTTGGGACTCAGGAGGGCAAGTCTCACCAAGGCACGGACCGTGGCGATATGTTGTCATATGAGAATTATTTGAATATGGCAAATATTAGTATATTCTTGCATTCTATCCACGCTGGCTTTTGCGGGCTACCTGATATTGTACATGAAACAGAGAGGTGGGAGGGCATTCAGGCTGTCGCCAATTTATTAATACCCAATTTGCATAAATGGATAATGTAAACACTTCAACCGCTTTTTACTCAACATTCTAGGTTTTTGTTAAAAAGTGTTTATTATGTCCAGCTGTTTTTATCGACACAGGACAGTTCAGTGGAAACGCACCGTAGCAGTCAGTTGTCTATTTTCTATGCCAGGGGTTCCCAAACTGTGAGGGGTTGGCAGAGGCACAGGTGTGTTTGTCCCACCTGTTTTGAACCCCACCTGTTTAGCTAACAAAAAAGAACATCCTGATTTGCATGTTATTTTGGCATTAATACGTGTCACATATCAGTTTGCAAACAATGTCATTTTTTTTAAATAATTGAGTTAATCAAGCCACGTACAAACATCTTTCTTGATGATGTTTATACTAAAATACACACACTTTGCTGTCATTTGAGCTGCTTGTATTGTGTTAGATTTAGTTGGCTAGCTAGCATAGGAGAAGTAGCTAGCCTGCATAGCTTTAAGGCAATGTTTTGTGTAGCATACAGTAGCAACCATTGCAAATAGAATGGATAGATTGAACCTTAGAATCTCAGAACTAAAGACTGGCTTTTGCCCAGACTATTTTGTATGGTGGAAGGATTAGACAAAACAAATTTACTCCATATAATAATGTTTTTTGTCACACCCTGATCTGTTTCACCTGTCCTTGTGCTTGTCTCGACCCCCCTCCAGGTGTCGCCCATCTTCTTCCCCTGTGTATTTGTACCTGTGTTCTCTGTTTGTCTGTTGCCAGTTCGTCTTGTCTTGCCAAGTCAACCAGCGTTGTTCTCCTAGCTCCTGTTTTTTCCCAGTCTCTGTTTTTCTAGTCCTCCTGGTTCTGACCCTTGCCTGTCCTGACACTGAGCCCGCCTGCCTGACCATTCTGCCTGCCCTGACCTCGAGCCTGCCTGCTGCCCTGTACCATTTGTACTCTGACCTGGTTAATGAACTCTTGCCTGTCCCCAACCTGCCTTTTGCCTACACCTTGTACTATAATAAATAGCAGAGCTCAAGCCATCTGCCTCCTGTGTCTGCATCTGGGTCTCGCCTTGTGTCGTTATAGTTTTTAATGAAAACATGTTGCACTTTTTAAAATATGTTGGCAACCATTTTTATAAACCATAAGGCCCTCGAACCCGGGAATTATCAAGAATAGCACCCCTACTAAGGTCGGTTTCCCCTGCACTTGGCTTCGCATCGGGCCTAAGAACAGCCTTCAGTCGGGAGTTATTCACAAGATTTTCATGAATTATTGTTTCAACGTTTCCAACATTTACATTTTCCACAAGGATACGTAGACAACAGTGTCACGATGTTGCCCTGTTGGGTGGAGGGGGGTCATTTCCTCTCTCCCTTTTCAAGTTAAATTCCTTTCTCTCCCTCTCTCTAACCATCCTACAGAATGGACGCTTAGAAAGCCCTTTGTTACCACAGAGAACACATGGTAACATCAAAAGGTGGGACAATGGAACAATATTTCCCTTTCTTTTCAGGTTAAAGTGTTGGTATTTAAAGGAGATTATGTCAAATCAGTTGTTGTCTAAAACATTGAATCTGACCATAGGAGGACAGAAACGGTATCTTGGGAAGCCTACACATTCTAGTGATAAGATTGACATGGAATTGGTATGTAAGTTATGTGTTTAAATATGAAACTAAACTTATGCAAGGTCAATGGACACACCCAGGTGGACAGCCATTGGCTGAGAACTATGAAACACGCCCTTCTCTGTCTTTTTAAAAAAGCCTTTGCGACGCCATTCATGTCAGACTAAGCAAACCCCGGCGTGAGCTGTGGTTGCAAATGGTTGTACTTTATCTAACAAAATCTACAGGCGAAGATAACGTGGATGTGACGACTGACATGTTAAAACTGTGAATTTCGATTAGACCAGTAAGAACATAATTCTAATTTCAAATGCTCTGAAATTTGATTCACTACAGAAGAAGTGATTAGATCTTAGTGGTCGCGGTTACCAGCTGCAGTTGTGAACGCGCCCCTAAGAAGAACACAGACAATCCCTCTACAAACGATCCAACCAGAAAGATTCTACAAAGGACCAGAGTCTTCAGTCTTTGACCCATCTATCGAAGCCAAGCTCAAACCATAAATATATAATTGCACTTAATTTATCCGAATGGGCGGTTGTGAAAGTGCATATGATATTGATGCTAGCATAGCTTCATCCAGGTCGCATAGACTACCTTCTTTTGTCCTTCAATCTTCCCGCTCTTCCAAAACTCCACCCCTCCCTTCCTTTGTGTAACCTGCCGTCATATCGTGGTAGCCCGCTAGGGACTCTCCATGATATGATGAGTAATCGATGTATGATCTTTTGTATGTATATATATGTAATTCTGTGTGATTCTTTAGCTAGTAAATAAATCATTAAGACAAATTGTATTGCTGATTCAACGTGATTCGCCAGGGTTTGTGCAGATTTAGATCTTACAATCTTCAGAATGAGACTGGCTGACTGATAATGAGATAACGATTAATAGATAGATAGATAGATAGATAGATAGATAGATAGATAGATAGATAGATAGATAGATAGATAGATAGATAGATAGATAGATAGATAGATAGATAGATAGATAGATAGATAGATAGATAGATAGATAGATAGATAGATAGATAGATAGATAGATAGATAGATAGATAGATAGATAGATAGATAGATAGATAGATAGATAGATAGATAGATAGATAGATAGATAGATAGATAGATAGATAGATAGATAGATAGATAGATAGATAATAACTTTTCCCTGGGGTGCAGCAGCGCTGAGTGTACTAAATCCAATAGCTGGGCTCTGTTGTAAATAATTGTGGACTCGCGTGTACGTGCGGCGCTGCTAAACGTACGAAAAAGTGCCTCACTGATAAAAAAGGACCGCTAAAACCTTCGTTAAACAGTAGCACTCCATAATCCTGAACTATTATAGTTCAACTGTTAAAAAGAGAAACTCACGAAAAACATACTAAAACAACAATTAACGCACAAACAATGGGAGCTGCTTAACAGTCGACCACACAGGGCGGCGCCAACCAGACCAAGATTTGACTGCTATTGACATTAAAGATCTTCAGATCTTTAAGAGAGCGGATTCGTGCGATAACCTCTCTATATAAATGAATGCTTCTGTGGAGCCCCAGGTTATTAATGAGTTAATTGTTGATTGGTTTAATTAAATCACGTCATCAATTAAATGCTGAATAATCTATTTGATAAAATAGCATGTCTCCCATTTAATCAAAGCCAACGTTACGACAACAGTGACAGGAACATAGGATGAGATCACAGACAGTACTATATGGCGATGGAGCACGTTGTGTGTCCTATGAGTCATGGTGTGCAAGTGGCAGGGTAATGGTCGCTCATTACTAAGTGACAGCCATGTTCCAGCAGCTGCCACCCCCCCCCCCCTACCTACCCACACACATACACACACACACATACTTACCTGTCAGATCTGAGTGGGTACCTACCGGACAGACACACTCACAGAGACTCAAAAGGCACAGGGGGCGATTGCCAGGCTGGCTCTCCGCGACCACCCTCCCACGCTGCAGTCACTCACACACACACACACACACACACACACACACACACACACACACACACACACACACACACACACACACACACACACACACACAAACGCGCCTCAGTGCAGTCATACAGGTGGCCCATCATCACTAATGGCCCACCCACAGAGAGATCCAGCAGCACGCCACGACTGACACCAGGACAGGCACGGTCAACCCTACCACTCACTCAACACTGGCGGAGGAGGAAGTGAGGGAGAAAAAGAGTACGAAAGTGAGAGAAAGAAAGAGTGAGTTGGAAGGTTTCACAGGTTGTTCACAGAAACTCCAAGACACTTAGTTAAAACACCCATGATGGGAAATTAGCCTGTAACAATTGTTTCAGGAAATAAAGGACAACCTCGATTTTACAGGGTTATGTGCTGTAGTGTATTACCATACCTCCAGATGACTAACTCATTCTTCTCTTCAGGATGAACAAACCACCCCCTGCGTTGGGTTGAATATAATCTGTATCTGAGGGCCAAAACACATATCTTGATAGAGAGATCCTGATGGAGAGATCTGTGTAAATGAACGGGTTCAACAACCAATATAGAAAAAGCACATTAATTTCCTCTGAGAGCCAATTAGAGAGGACAGGGCAATTGCTTCTGAGCTGCTCCCTCTGATGTGATGTGTCTGCTGAGTGAGCCATTGTGTTGAAGTGTTTATTATTATTTTGTCCTTGCTCCAAGGCATTTCACAGGCAGGGCACCAGGAACAGGGAACAGAATGCGTGTGTTCATGCCACGTTCTCACACTTATCAGAATAACGCCATAACAAGACGTTGGAGACAGTTGGACCACGTTGTCACTGCAGGGAAATGCGGCAGCAGAGGAGCTGAAATAGAAGTGAGAGAGAGAGAGGAGAGAGAGGAGAGAGAGAGAGGAGAGAGAGGAGAGAGAGAGAGAGGAGAGAGGAGAGAGAGAGAGAGGAGAGAGGAGAGAGAGAGAGAAACTGAGAGAGAGAGAGAGAAACAGAGAGAGAGAGGAGAGAGAGAGAGAGAGAAACAGAGAGAGAGGAGAGAGAACAGAGAGAGAGAAACAGAGAGAGAGAGAGATGGAGAGAGAGCGACAGAGAGAGAGTGACAGAGAGAGAGCGAGAGAGAGGGTGAGGCACAGGCAGACGTGCAGATGGCCCAGCATTCAACACTTCAGTGCCACAATCAAGCTGTCAGGGGTGGATGAATAATGACGAAAAAAACAAACAATTAAGTACTTTGCACCCACAGCAGTAAGTAATTTACACTCCCACTTAACTGCAAGGAGAGCAAAAAATTTCAAAATAGGCCCCTTCGTATTACTCATTCACACATACTGTATCCCCACACACACACATACATTTCCACAATCCACCAGGGATGACCTCTGATTACAGTAGAGTCCGCCTGCTCGGCACGTGGAGCAAGCGACACACACACACACACACACACACACACATATATTTGTACAGCTAACCTTGTGGGGACACACAATTCAGTCCCATTCCAACAAATATTTTCCCTGACTCCTGAACCTAACCCTATCCCTAAACCTAGCTCCTAACCCTAACCCTAAAACTAACCCTAGCTCCTAACCCTATCCCTAAACCTAGCTCCTAACCCTAACCCTAAAACTAATTCTAACCATAACACAAATTCTAACCGTAATAGCATTTGTTTGTTTACTATTCTTGTGGGGATTTCTGTTCCCCACAATAATGGTTATACACACACACACACACACACACACACACACACACACACACACACACACACACTGCAAGCGGGCAGGAACAAGACACAACAACACATCCCAATCATTTCATACGCTCCTCGCTCAAACGAGCCACTATTAAGCAAAACCAAATTGCTTAATGGAGTAATCTCCTGCCGATTTCTAATTGTCCTCCTTCGCCATCTGAAATGAGGCATGGTGGGAAGGAGAGTGCATTGTTTTGCATACTAATAAGGAAACCTTGGATATCCTTATCCTTTCCAACTACAAGAGGATACTTTCCACTCTACAATGTTGAAGAAACACATTTTCTTATAGGTTCATGAGACTTCTGTGAAAGCAAGCCAATGAATGTATCTAAAGGCATCTGTGAAAGATAACAGAGCCACTGGCAACACTGTGTTGGATTGCTTGTTTTATTCTGGCTAACGCTGTCGATTTGAGTTCTATCTGATAAGCCCCAGTGCACAGTAACAGTTTACAATCTGAATTGGAAGTTTAGATGGACTATAAAACACAATGGGATCAAAATAGCCATTATACAGTAAGTTATTTGCTTTTCCCTGTGTGTTTTCCATATGAAACAGACAGCAGTAGTGTTCAAAGAGTGTATGAATATAAGTTGGTGTTTTTCTTTGCTTGCCAGATAAAGCACACCAGCAGCAGCATTCATATTGTTCATATTTCTCCAACACTGAACAACAAACACAAAATAATTAATTGACAAAGTAATTAATTCTCCTATCTTGTAAATGCAGAACGCTGGCATTCTGTTGTTGAGATTGGTGTCTCTGTGATCAAACATTGATTTTTAATAACTGCTCACTTTCTTTACCCGCTATGCTCCTGGACTAAATCACCACCAGGTTTACAGACTTGAAAAGCCTTCACGTCTTTTGGTTACTAATATCACTCTGACTAAGAAGAGAGAGAACGAGGACAAGGACGAAACAGTACTGTACATCCGACATGCCAACATGTCTGTCTGATCTCCTGGGTCTCAGAGGAGAGCAAGGCAGAGGGTAAGACTGATGTCGTGGTTTGATCTAGACAGGGATTTAGGGGCTCTCGTCTTTCTGCCTGGCCTTCCTGCCTGTCCGTCAAGGAGGCAGCTCCGCTCCGCTCGCATCACATCCATGGCAATACCCTGATACCTTAATCCAGGCTGGCCATTACCACATGGCCCAGCCGGCCCATGAAGATAGGAAATGTAGATGGGGAATTGAGGGTGTCAATGGGGAAATGCCAGGATCAGAATTTGTCATTAACTCTCCTTTGTTCTTCAGTGTATCAGAGAGCGGGGGGACTAGGGAGATGGGCCAGGGGATACGTAACCAAAGGAAATCCACAGAGACCTTGAGGAGGACCTTAACAGGGCTGGAGTAATTGAATCACACACGCAAACGCACATATGCTACGCACACGTACATACACACATGGATGGTATTCTTCATGATAACCATAGGCTACAACACTGTGTTTCATGTCTCTAAGGGGTCTGTAAGTTAGCCTATAGTCATACTGTACTTTGTGAGTCATGTAAACAAGGCTAGCTAGTTTAGTGGAGGTTATGAGTCTCCACAGGAGAGGAGTAGGACCCCTGGCTCCACAGCCCAGCAGCTGTCTTCTCACATCTCTCTCTCTCTCTCTCTGCTACCGCAGATAAAAATGTAAATTAGCTTCATTCAAAGTTTGATTTTTTCATCATGTATTATTTAAAATCGAAATCGCTCTGAAGCACCACCAAATGTATCATGTAGGACCGCTATCATTATCTATAAAAATAATATTAAAAATGTACGACTGGCCTTAGGATTGCCTACAAAAATAAATGTTCCCAAAGACATTTCTCTAGATACCGGACGCGCAATTACTTTTATTAGAGGCATGAAAAACAGAGGTAGCGTTGTATATACACCCCCGGTCAAAAGTTTGGAATATTACACATTCAAGGGTTTTTATTTATTTTCACTATTTTTTACATTGTAGAATAAAAGTGAAGACATCAAAACTATGACATAATCGTGTAGTAACCAAAAAAGTGTTAAACAAATCAAAATGTATTTTGTATTTGAGATTCTTCGAAGTAGCCAACCTTTGCCTTGATGACAGCTCTTGGCATTCTCTCAACCATCTTCACCTGGAATGAATTTCCATCAGTCTTGAAGGAGTTCCCACATATGCTGAGCACTTGTTGACTGATTTCTATTTGCTATATATTTTTCAACTGTGCTGTTATGTTGAAACTTCTATTCTCATAGTTTCTACAGATTGTCAATTAAAGATAAACGTTTTTACTAAAAGTATTATTATATTATTGATTGATTGACTATGACTTTTCAAAACACCTGCTATTTCCATGATTTCCATAGACTGACCAGGTGAAAGCTATGATCCCTCATTGATTTTACCTTTTATCAATAGTTTCCTGTGTGTATCAAGAATGGTCCAACACCCAAAGGACATCAAAATGGGCCAGCATCCCTGTGGAACGCTTTCGACACCTTGTAGAGTTCATGTCCCGATGAATTGAGGCTGTTCTGAGGTCAAAAGGGGGTGCAACTCAATATTAGGAAGGTGTTCCTAATGTTTTGTACACTCAGTGTATACACTGATTACTCTTGAATGAATTGGATTGACGATCATCACCCAGTGGTTTAGGTCGAAAAGAACCAAAGTTATGCTGTTAAATATGAATGATGTAATAAACAATGTATGGAAACGACTGCAAAAACCTAGTAAATATAAAAAATGTTCACTGGCTTTTCCTAGTAATTCAAAAAGTACACTTGCTCATGAACAGAGGAATGTGATACTACTACTGTATTATGCAAAGCGTAAGAGAATTTACCAATCATACAAATGTACCATCCTCCATAATAACATCCATTAACACATGTTCCATCAGCCTTTCAGCCATACAGAATGTGCCCTCAGATTCCTCAGCACCTAACAAATCACAAAAACAAGCCTGGCTAACAACAACTGCTGTGTATGTTCCATCTCCCTGCATGGACAGTTTATAACCTGTGGCGGCGTCTCCGAGACCTGTGTCTCTTCAGTGCACAAGAAAACAACCTCCTTTACACCACAACACTCCGAAAGCTGCTATTCAGCTCCCTCTCCAGGTCTGATCTGATGTGTATTTGAGTGTGCGTGCGTGCGTGTATCAGAGCCATCTCTCCAGGGAGCAGCATTCCAACCAGCTGAACCCTCTAAGACCCGTAATACCCTAGCTATTTTTACCCTCCCGCCCCAGCACCAGCCTTCAGCACCACCAAGCCCACATGCACACACGCTGATGTGGTTATGTGAGAAAGACTCCGACATGATGTCGAAAGACAACCTAGAGACCATAGCTCCCAGTATAGCCAGGTTCACGCGTGATACAAGTCAGTATTCAACATCCATCCATGTCTGAGGATGTCGGGAGATGACGTGGAAACTGGCCAGTACGGTCAAAAGTAAGTTATGCTAGGGCATTGTGAACAGGGATGGCGGATGGGCATAGACATCTGCCTCGGATTCCAAAGGTTGCAAGTTCAAATTTATAAATTTAAGCAGGCAAGTCAGTTATGCACAAATTCATATTTACAATGACAGCCTACACCTGCCAAACTCAGACGACGCTGGGCCAATTTTGTGCCATCCTATGGGACTCCCAATCACGGTCGGTTGTGATACAGTCTGGATTTGAACCAGGTTGTCTGTAGTGACACCTCTAGCACTGCGATGCAGTGTCTTAGACCACTGCGCCACTTGGGAGCCCGCAATAGAAAGTTGTTTTTTAGATTTGGGTTTTAAGCCTATCCCAAACCTTAACCCTTACCTTAAGCATTCAGAGTTAATGCCTAACCTTAAGATTTCAGGCTTAATGCCTAAACTTAACCTTAAATACTTCTAAATTTGACGTTGGGAAACATGGATGAACGTCTAATTCCCAGTAAGGCTTTTTACTCCTTACTGTTCAGTGTTCTTAGTGTGTCAGCACTCCTTCTGTCTGTGTATGGTAAACATCTTGTCACATGATATTGTGGTCATGGGAACTGTCAGGTAGAACAAATATTTGTTTAGCTGTCTAAGCATTGCTTTTGTGAACCATGGAACACATTCATCCTTTTACGTTTGTTCTGCTCAAATTTGTTCTAAATGTTGCATAATATACAAACGTCTGGGCCGTATAACTTTGGATTCAGAATTGTTTTTAGGGAATATTATTGTTATGCTTTTGAAGTTGATATTGTCCTTTCACTCTCAGTTTCTAATTTCAGAGTTAAATCCCAGATTTACAGTACATTGATGTACAGCAGCCTGACCACAGATTGAATTTATGTTGTAGCAACCTACGTTTTCTGTTTTCTTTGGTATAGCCTTATAATTACAGAGGAAAAACAATAAACACTTGCAGCATGCTGAGTTCGTCTGTTCACCTGTGTAATTTTAGTGAAAGAATCAATGCAAATCCTTGACAGTAGACAAAAGACCATGTACTGATATTTAGATTTCTATTGGCTGAAACATAATCCCAATGAATAGTGAGTCAGTTTGGCAGGCAGGTGCTCTCTCTCTCTCTCTCTCTCTCTCTCTCTCTCTCTCTCTCTCTCTCTCTCTCTCTCTCTCTCTCTCTCTCTCTCTCTCTCTCTCTCTCTCTCTCTCTCTCTCTCTCTCTCTCTCTCTCTCTCTCTCTCTCTCTCTCTCTCTCTCTCTCTCTCTCTCTCTCTCTCTCTCTCTCTCTCTCTCTCTCTCTCTCTCTCTCTCTCTCTCTCTCTCTCTCTCTCCTCTCTCTCCTCTCTCCTCTCTCACACACACATCATACACTATGTTTTAATACTGTAAATCCATTTGCTTGCATTTCATCCCTCTGTGAAACAGTGACTACACTGAGAACAGGTCTGCGTCCTGGATTTCATCCGAAATGGCACTCTATTCCCTGGTCAAAAGTAGTGCACTTATATAGGGAGCCCTGGCCTGATGTATTTAAGGGCCTTTATGTAGTCTAGTGATTAATCGTCTCTGCTACATGGCAGCAGGGTGGGAACACCATCAGTCTCTGACCACAGTCCCCGTGGGAATGGGGTGCCCATGTGACCGATGGCCCGACCCAGCCGTGCTAAATCGATGTTGGTTTGCATCCCAAATGTCACCTGATTTAGTGCACTACTTTTGACCAGAGACCAAAGGGCTCCATATAGGGAATATGGTGTAATTTTGGACGCAGACTTGATCAGATCACCACCATTACAGAGCTCAGGGCTCTAAGAGGTAATGAAGTATGACTGGGCCATATTCACCATCTAGAAATTATCTCCATCTCCCCAAAATAGCACCTATCATGCTTTTTTCGCTTCACTATACAGAGGCCCTGCTGTTTTCAGTGACATTTTCTGTGCCTTACAAAACTACCATAGAATAGGATAGGATGTATCACACAGCATAATACATTTGTCTATAGTTATTTTACACTGTAGACTGTGTTGTTAATGTTCAAGCCTAATTAGAAAGTGTTGTAAACCTCTGCAGTAAATTACAATGCCACTGATTTGTAAAAAGGGGTCTGGCTAAGCTATGGAACACACGGTGTGTCTGTGCTTGACTTGTTACAACCCTGTAAAATGGCAGTTAAACCATTATGAAGCAGAACAATAAGGGGCCCAATAAGGGGTCCAGCTTCACGGGAGGAGCAGACTAGACAATGGCCAAGTTTAGCTGGATGGCAGTGATCACGCTCCTCCTCCTCCTCCTCTACCTCCTCCTTCTCCTCTATCACCTCCTCCTTCTCCTCCTCCTCTAGTTCCACCTCCTCTTCCTTCTCCTCCTCCACCTCCCCCTCTACCTCCTACTCCTTCTCCTCCTCCACCTCCCCCTCTACCTCCTACTCCTTCTCCTCCTCCACCTCCCCCTCCACCTCCCCCTCTACCTCCTCCTTCTCCTCCTCCTCCTCCTTCTCTAGTTCCACCTCCTCCTCCTTCTTCTCTAGTCCACACCAGTTATTATTTTGCGGTCATTACCAGGAAACAGGCAGAATGGGCTCTAATTGCTCTTTTAATTGCTGTGTAAATCCAGGCCATTGCAGAGCCCACAATCAAAGCATAATTTCCCCATGAAAAGTGGACATTCTGTCTGGGACACTGGCTCAGACTGTTGGAGGACCAGCTAGCTTCAATTGAAACAGATGGACATGTACCCTGAATTCTGGAATACATCCCAAAACACAAATATCCTCCATCCCCAAACTACAAACCCAATATTACCAATAGGAAGTGACTCATTGTAGCTATTTGATATCCCATCATTCTTAAAGACAAAGTCCAAATCAGCTGTAGTTACTAGACTAACAACTAGCCCATAGGTGTTTCAGTGCTGACTGAGGCAACATCTAAGAGTAATCACTGATCACCACTACAGTATGTCCATTGTCCTCTAACCAGACACTTTATTTGAACTCAATGAATCAATGGTGCAGAACTGATGATCACATTCTCTCTTCACATTGAAATACATTTCACTAACTCAGTGTCCTGAGAGACACCTAGAGTATGAAAAACATCTCAGTAACCTGACAATCCAGTGGCACTGAAGAATCTATTGCTTCAGAAGGTATAAAGTGTGTGTCCCAAATGGCACACTATTCCCAATATAGTGCACTACTTCTGACCAGAGCACTATGGGCCCTGGTCAAAAGTAGTGCACTAAAAAGGAAATAGGGCGCCACTTGGGATGGACACAGATTCCTGCTGCTCATCACTGACAGAATGAGCTGCCAGTCAAACAGTTCACCTGCAGTTCTGCTGATTTGTCTGTAAGCTTCCGAATGCTGATTGATTTTCGGCTGAAGACTTAAGCATATGATTGATACCACATGTTTATCGTTCACACATGACTGCCTCATGTTGACCAGTGGTGGAAAAAGTACTCAATTGTCATACTTGAGTAAATAGAAAATGACTCAAGTAAAAGTCACCCCACTAAAATACTATTTGAGTAAAAGTCTAAAAGTATTTGGTTTTAAATATACTTAAGTATCAAAAGTATATGGAATTGCTAAAATGTATTTAAGTATGAAACGGAAAAGTATAAACCATTTCAAATTCCTTATATTAAGCATATAAAGAAACAATGTACTTTTCCCTGACACCCAAAAGTACTCGTTACATTGTGAATGCTTAGGACATGACAATGGTCCAATACAAGCACTTATCAAAATAACAACCCTGGTCAATCTTACTGACTCTGAACTGGCGGACTCACTAAAAACAAATGCTTTGTTTGTCAGTTATGTCTGAGTGTTGGAATGCGCCCCTGGCTATCAATAAATGAATAAAATGTTTTGCCTTTTGGTTTGCTTAATATAAGGAATTTACCTGTACAGTTTGTGTAACCATGCAAGTATTCACTTATCTGTAAATATAACTGTATACTTACCTGTAGAGCTAATTTAACCATGTAAAATTTTCACTTACCTGTTCATTTACCCAGTCTGTCTATTAAGTAAACTATTATTACCCTCGCTCATATCATACGCATTTTTAGCTACTGAAGTATTTCTCTGCCATCGACCTGTATAGTATAGTTAACCATCCAACATCCACCAATGTATAGTGTACATATTCAGCCAACCACCCATACTATGCAATGTCTTTTTATAGCTTTTTTTTTTTTTGCACTCCAGATATCTTGTATTTCTATACTTTTTCATACTGCCGCTCTACATATCATGTACCGTGTATCTGTCTTTTGTGTACTTTCGTTGTGGCATTTTGCACCTGCCCTGTGTTTTGTTGTAGCTGCTTGACAAAGAAATTTCCCCCCCGGGGGATCAATAAAGTCTATCTATCTATCTATCTATCTATCTATCTATCTATCTATCTATCTATCTATCTATCTATCTATCTATCTATCTATCTATCTATCTATCTATCTATCTATCTATCTATCTATCTATCTATCTATCTATCTATCTATCTATCTATCTATCTATCTTAAAATGATGTATACTTTTACATTTGATACTTAAGTATGTTTTAGCAATTACATTTACTTTTGATACTTAAGTATATTTATAACCAAATACTTTTAGACTTTTACTCAAGTAGTATTTTACTGGGTGACTTTCACTTTTACTTGAGTAATTTTCAATTACGTTATCTTTACGTTGCTTTACTCAAGTATGACAATAGGGTTATTTTTCCACCTCTGTATGTAGGTGTGTAGGCCTATATGTTCACTTCAAGGTGTAGGCCTATATACAGCGGGTGAAATAAGTATTGAACACGTCACCATTTTTCAGATGTTGGTAACAACCCAAGTAATCCATACATACACAGAAACCAATAACAAATAAGTTCAGAAATTAAGTTATGTGTAATAATGTGAAATTACACAGGGAAAAAGTATTGAACACATGAAGAAAGGGAGGTGCAAAAAGGCATGGAAAACCAAGACAACAGCTGAAAACTATCAGTAATTAAAAAGCAATCCAGCCCCCTGTCAGTGCAAATTAATATCAGCTGGTTCAGTCCCAACTGATGGCCTACAAAAAGGTCTCATTGCCAAGGTGTCACACAAGACACATCTCATGATGGGTAAAAGCAAAGAGCTGTCTCAAGACCTTCGCAACCTAATTGTTGCAAAACATAATGATGGCATTGGTTATAGGCGCATTTCTAAGCTTCTGAATGTTCCAGTGAGCACTGTTGGGGCCATAATACGGAAGTGGAAAGACAATCATTTCACCATAAATTTGCCTCGACCAGGTGCTCCTCGCAAGATTTCTGACAGAGGAGTGAAAAGAATAATCAGAAGAGTTGTCCAAGAGCCAAGGACCACTTGTGGAGAGCTTCAAAAAGACCTGCAATTAGCAGGTACTGTTGTCTCAAAGAAAACAGTAAGTAATGCACTCCACCGCCATGGCCTGTATGCACGCTCACCACGCAAGACTCCATTGCTGAAAAAAAAGCATGTTGAAGCTCGTTTAAAGTTTGCTGCACAACATTTGGAAAAGCCAGTGAAATACTGGGAGAATATAGTGTGGTCAGATGAGAGCAAAATTGAACTGTTTGGATGTACATCACCCTAAAAACACCATACCAACAGTGAAGTTTGGAGGTGGGAACATCATGGTGTGGGGCTGCTTTTCAGCAAATGGTACTGGCAAACTTCACATAATTGAAGGAAGGTCAATGGGCAAATTTACCAAGACATTCTTGACAAAAATCTGCTGCCATCTACCAGGATGATGAAGTGGAAACGAGGGTGGACATTTCAGCAAGACAATGATCCCAAACACACAGCCAAGGAAACTCTCAATTGGTTTCAAAGAAAGAAAATAAAGCTGCTAGAATGGCCCAGCCAATCACCTGACTTAAATCCCATTGTAAATCTATGGAAAGAACTGAAGATCAAGATTCATAGAAGAGGCCCACGGAACCTTCAAGATTTGAAGACTGTTTGTGTGGAAGAATGGGCCAAAATCACACCAGAGCAATGCATGCGACTAGTTTCTCCATACAGGAGGCGTCTTGAAGCTTTACTTTTGTACAAAGTATTAAATAAATATCAGTAAGTGTGTTCAATACTTTTTCCCTGTGTCATTTCACATTATTACACATAACTTAATTTCTGAACTTATTTGTTTTTGGTTTCTTAGTATGTATGGATTACTTGGGTTGTTACCAACATCTGGTGAAAATGTCATGTCAATAGCACCTTTGGAAATATATTTAGTGAGAAAAATGGTGACGTGTTCAATACTTATTTCACCCGCTGTATGTTCACTTCAGGGGTTGAGAATGCAGTGGAACTGCAAAACTGACAATGGCACACACCCTATAACCCAATGTTAATGGAGAATCCATAGGGCCGTGTTCCTAATGTAGCAGAAAGAAATACTGCCTCCCTCCCTCTGAGACTGAGATAGATACTGTAGCTAATGGATCCATGACCCAGTGAGCCACCACAAATGAAAATGGAGAAACACACATTCCCCTTTTCAATGAGAAAAGACTAGCTACATACTATGTATAATTATTTGGGATGATTTGATTTGGAGCACACTGAGTAGGCGTTACTTTAGGCAAGACTGGCCAAGAACTCTTGCTGTTCTTCTTAAACGAACAAGTTCAGGCTGGTGTCAGTAGTCACTAAGTGTGATGACAAAGTACATTGTTCAAAAAGGTAATACTTTCTGTGTGACAACACTAAGAAAGTTAATCCAATTACCTAAGTGTTCCACAGTTTCCATTTTGTGCCAGTTGTGTCCTGTCCCTGTGACTGAGGTAAAAGAAAGAGCAGCTAGAACACCGCTCTGCTCCTGACGGTGGAGTCAATTATCCTTCCTCCGGTAGCCTCAGTGTCCCTCCTTTTCCCCTGTCCCCCGTCTGTGGAGCCTGTGGAGCAGATAGAATTGGATCATAATTGGATCACTCAGAGGAATGATGATGACATGCCCTTGGCTGCAGTATCACACACTGGTCTCCCTCAGGTCCACACACACAACCATATGCAGGGTTAATCTCCTAGTCTAACCTTTAAAGAAGCGGGATGCAGGCAGAGACATACATTAATGATAGATCGCTTCTCTTAGCACAGATTAACATTGACAATGGAACTTTACTGTATACCTAAAATAGCTAAATACGAATCCTTGCAGGATATGTAGGCCTACAAAGACCGGACAACAGAGATGACCCATGGAGCAAAGACATTGATGAAAGGCTGTTGCACCTGCCGAGGTAAAGTGAATGACAGGTGAATCTTTGTAAGCTATGACTTCAGATCATTCCCTGCTGACTCTCCACCTCCCTCATTTAACCCTAACCTCACCTACCTCCAAGCAGCAGGGTTTTAGGGTTGCCAGGCAACTGTGGTCCACAATTGCCCTGATATCTTGCTGGTCCATACAGATACGTTCACAGCTGGGGTTCATTGGGCTGGCATGGCTGGCTGGGGCTGAATCAGTGTGCTCTTTTTCTCCTGATTAACAAATCATAGCAAAGATACTTATAACTAAACTAACAATATTCCTCTTTCATCTGTGATCATAGTGTGGCGAAGAATACGAAGCTTACCTTGTAAGCAGTGGAGGCTCCTCAGAGGAGGAAGGGGAGGACAATCCTCCTCAGTGAATTTCATAAAAATTGAAATATTGAAACATTTAAAAATTCACATGTCAACAAATAATTTATTAAAACACACTGTTTTGCAATGATGCTCTACAGTAGCCTCAGCAGCACTCTGTAGGGTAGCACCATGGTGTAGCCAGAGGACAGCTAGCTTCCGTCCTCCTCTGGGTACATAGATTCAATACAAAACCTAAGAGGCTTGTGGTTCTCCCCCCTTCCATAGACTTGCACAGTAATTATGACAACTTCCGGAGGACATCCTCCAACCTATCCGAGGTCTTGCAGCATGAACTGACATGTTGTCCACCCAATCAAAGGATCAGATAATTAATCTTGTACTGAAAGCATAAACTACAGCTAGCTAGCACTGCAGTGCATAAAATGTGGTGAGTAGTTGACTCAAAGAGAGAGAAAGACAGACAATAGTTAAACAGTTTTGAACAAACTTATTTATAAAAATAAAAAAAACGAGAGAGAGAGAAAGGTAGAAAATGCAGCTAGCCAGTTTAGCCTACTCAAACACCCAACTCCAACTGAGGGATGCTATGCTTGCTACGTGGCTATGACTATCCAACACTGGAACTCTTCCAAGTCAAGGTAAGCTTTTGGTTTTACTCATTTATTGCCACTGGGGCCCAACGGTGTAATTGCTAAACTGCTTACTGACTGTACACTGGTGCAAAATGCCAGAACGAAAACACACAAAAGAGAGAATACACGATACATGATACATAGAGCGGCAGTATGAAAAAGTATAAAAATACAAGAAGTCTGGAGTGCAAAAAAGCTATAAAAAAGACATTGCATAGTATGGGTGGGTGGCTGAATATGTACACTATACATTGTTACAGAGTGTTGGGTGAAAAAAAATGAGAAAAATATTGCAAGTTGATATAGATAAATAAGGAGTATTTGCATGGTTAACTATACTATACAGGTCAATGGCAGAGAAATACTTAAATAGCTGAAAGTTCATATGATATAAGTGAGGGTAATAATAGTTTACTTAATATACAGTCTGGTTAAATTAAGAGGTAAGTGAATATTTTGCATGGTTAAATTAGCTGTACAGGTAAACGACAGGAAGAGAAACAGCTAAATATGTGTATGATATAATTTAGGGTAATAATAGTAATTCCCCTAAAATACAGTTCTTAGTAAGCAGGGTTTAATTACAGATAACTGCACGTATTGCACATCCAATATACTAAAAGCAATGAAAAAAGATACAACTGACAGGATACTAATATGCATTCCTGAGTGAATGACTACATAAGTTCAGTCCAAGAATAACTTACAATATTGCACGTGATGTGATATTACAACTGTACATGAATATGTATATACAGACCTGAATTAATAAATAAGTGCTGCAGGAGAGAAGCATATACTGTATCCATTTGTGATGGCTACACTCTTGGACTTTGACTGTCCCCATAGGATAACCCTATTTGGTTCCAGGTAGATCAGGGGTGTATTCATTTCCCCGATTGTGTTGAAAAAAAAAATCTTAAACGGAAGTAAATGGAATGAAACGGGGATAAAAATACCTGAATTTGTCCAATAGAAACTCTTGTTTGCAACTGTTGGACTAATGACTACACCCTAGATCAGCTAGATGCAGGCAGGAGTGTGCAAGGTGGTATTGAATGTGTCACTGTCTGTCACCTTGATTACTAAAAATGTTCCTCTCAACCTGTGCAACCTCATGATATTTATCAACGTCATGATATGTATAGGGAAAATTTGAGTATCATGTAGTAGCCTAAAACTATCGATGTTACATTGAACTAAGTGAATGGAATATGAATGACAGTCATCTAATATGCTTTAATATAAATAAGTCCATGTTCATAAAAAAAAGATTTGTCCACCCTCTTCTTAAACAGCACCGACCGCCACTGCTCGTAAGGGTAAGCTGGCTAGCATCTAGCCGGGAAGTAACCAATGATGTGTATAAACCCTGGATTGCAATTGCTATGCATTGGCCATTGAGAGGCTTTGAAGCCACCGGTCGGTCATATTGGCACTTCCCAGTAGGAGCAGTCCTCCATAGGAATGAATAGAATTCTACAGTATTTCAATAAAATCTTTCAAGGACAAAATTACATGTTTTAAAATATTTTTTGTTTTAGTCTGGACAGTAACATTAGTCATCTCAAAAATGTATACTTTAAGTAAAACGTTTTTAAAGATGTATTTTTTCATTTTGAATGTTTATGTTTAGCTCACATAATACAGTATAATTTAAAAGTAATCATTAAGATGAAGGTGTCTGTAATATAATAAATGTGGCACAAACTAATGTAGACATTAATAAATGCATTTCTATAGCTACCAAAACGGTGAGGGAGTGCCAAGATAGAGGCACGGTGGCTTCAACACAGCCCCCTATCAGTCATCAGGTGTGGGTGGAAGTGGCTGGGAACAGGAAGGTGATCTTGCTAGCAGTTTAGGTTCAAATTTTCTTAAAATGTCTCAATTGAAACCTGTTTTATGTTGATTTAGTAGCTTGTTCTACCATAGTCTATTGTTATAAAATGCAGTTACATGTGTTGGTTTGCTACACGAGAGAAGCATATATCCATTTGTGGTGGCTACACTCTTAGAAAAAAGGGTTCCAAAAAGTTTCTTCGACTGTCCCCATAGGAAAACCCTTTTTGGTTCCAGGGTTCCTTTAAAGTTCTAGATAGCACCTTTTATTCTAAGGGTGCATATAGGTTATTTTTGTGAATGTGATTTTTTGTAATGGCTCCTGTTAATCAGATAATAGTTGTTGTCCTATGCCTACTGTATATGGCTATGTCCATCTGAATGTATAGATGTGCAAAGTCGTTGCCTTGTTTCTCACAAAATGGCCTTAGAACCTTCACCATTGGTATGCTAATGTTGGGTGCTGTAACCTGAGATGCTGTTTTGATTTAACTTCTAGAATGATTCTCCTCCCCCTTAATCCTCCACCTCCTCCCCCCCCTCTTCCCTCTCTGTGGACGACTTTGTCAACCACTTTGAAAAAAAGGTTGACGACATCCGCTCCTTATCAGCCTACTGAGTCCACTGGTCCCACTCACACATAACTACCCTACACCTTGACCTCTTTCTGCACTCTCTTTCCAGATGAAATCCTGTGACTAGTGATTTCTGGCCGCCTGACAACTTGCCCTCTTGACCCCATCTCCTCCCCCTGTTCCAGACCATCTCTGGAGACCTTATCCGATTCCTCACTTCCCTCATCAACTCCTCCCTGACCACTGACTGCATCCCCTCTGACTTCAAGATGTCCAGAGTCGCACCACTCCTAAAGAAACCAACGCTCGACCCCTCTGACATCAAAAACTACAGACCTGTACCCCTTCAATATATTTTCTTTCCAAAACACATGAGCGTGCTGTATCCGACCAACTCTCTCGTTATCCCTCTCAGGACGATCTTCTTGACCCTAAACAGTTCGGCTTCAAGGCAGCTCACTCAACTGAGACCGCTCTCCTCTGTGTCACAGAGGCTCTCTGCTCTGCCAAAGCTGACACTCTCTCCTCTGTTCTTATCCTCTGACCAATATACAAAGCCAAACAGTGACCAGTAAGTCTTGACTGTAATAATGTTTTATCAAATGTTGAGAACTGATTGAACTGATGTAATCTTTCTGTCCTTAACAAAGAATGTAGTTTTTTAGAGCTTGTTTGAATGAATGTGTACCTAGGGACATTTGCATTTGTAAAGCACATTATCAACGCTTTCCTGGAAGACACTCCTGATGCCATGGGTCCAAGGACTAGTGGTTGGTTTCCATAATCTGGACTGAAGACTTAAGAATGAGCTCTAATGTGGTGTGGGCCATTTCTTTCCGTATTGGACACAGGCTGTCAATGTACAGGTTCTGTCCAGGGGAGATTTGTAGACTCTGCCCTAATTTATGTGCTCTCTGTCACCACCGGCTGCATGGCAAATGGCCCAAGAGAATGCTTAAGGATCAGTACGCTCTTCACCTCTGAGGGGCCAAACTGCTTCTCTCTCTCTACAGTATCCAGAGGAATGATTAATGGAATGTGTGATAGGATAATACTACAGCAGTCATGTCTGGTATCTATCTAAAACCTGTCCTCTGAGGATAACTTTTATGCCATCTATATAGATGTATGATCTCTGTGGTAACTTGTATCTGTGCAGGGTGAACTCTAAATGACTCTATGCAAAGGGTTTTATTGTCCTGCCAGGAATTCTCTTTTTACCATTAGTCTCATCCCAAGCCTTACGATGCTGTGACACCCTGTGGAGATTGGGCCTGGGTGATCAGGTTACTGTACACTTGGTATCGTTTGATTGGTCAATGGTGATTGGTTTTGGTTTGAAAAAGTTACACCTTCAGATGTTCTAATTGGAATGAAGGTCTGTTGTTTTCTCTCTTATCCTGTATCCTGTCCATTGGAGGAAGTTTGTATGATAAATTCAAATTTCCTAGGCTTGTAGGCCTCTGGCCTAATAGTCATCTCTTTGTTCATGCTTTGACTTGTATGTTAACCTAGGATCTATATGCCTAGAATTATGCTTTGTTAAATGTCAGTATTGCCTTGTAACTTAAGTTATGAGTCAACTTGCGCATCACTAAACCAATGGTCTAGATAATTGGGAAAGATATTATAGAATGTGAGGAGTTTGGAACTTAATCCAACACTTAACGACCTTGGTGTAACGATTTATTTAACCTTTATATACACACACACACACACACAGGTAAGTCAATTAAGAACACATTTAAGAACACAATTTCACTATACATATCGATATATACACACATGAAAAGCAAAACACAGTCATATGAAACACATTCTTTAGTAAAAAGGCCTTCTAACATTCGCCTGAATTACCCTAGATGCACCAAATTCACCAACTTTAAGGACTTTTGGAGATCATTCCACATGAGAGCAGATTTATCTAACTCAGTGGAGATTGAAGGGATCTCCAGGGTTAGCCATCCCTAAGTCCAGGTCTGGTAACTTATATAGTATGTCTGAAGGTTAACTTGGCGGAAGTTTATAGACAAAATGAGCACAATGCATCGATCTACAAGACTTCAAGGAGGCCTACTTTCTGATACAAAATGCAATGATGCGTACTGAACCTATCACCCGTAATAAAGCGCAATGCACTATGATAAATACAGTGGCAGCTGCATTCATATAGACGATATCGCCATAGTCAATAACCAGAATGAATGTTGACTGAATGATTCGTTTTTTTCTATTTAACGAAATACAGAACCTATTCCTATAGAAAGCCTTGTTAATCCAGATACCCAGATATTTATAAGTGGGGACATCAATGAGGGAACCATCCAAAGTACGAAAGCATACAGTAAATCATCAGATACATTTTTTGCGTGGCTTGGAAAATAATATACTTGGTTTTATCTGCATTAAGTAACCATTTCAGTTCAACAAAGGCTTTTTGCAGGGCAATAAAGTCAGATTGAAGCTCTGACAGAGCCTGGTCAGGAGTGGGGGCAATAACATACACCACAGTGTATGTTATATTATTATTCAGACTGATCTATACATTAGCCTAGTTGAGTAGGCCCCTTACCCATCAGCAATGCATTCGTGTTGATGAAGCCAAATTTCTGAACTACCAAGAAGTCCATCTGCGCTTTTATCTTCTGAAAGACAACTATTTTTTTCAACATTAGCATTTGTCACATACTGATCTGTTTCACCTGTCTTGTGCTTGTCTCTACCTCCCACCAAGTGTCTCCCAACCATTCTGCCTGCCCTGACCCTGACTGCCGTCCTGTCCCTGATTGACGCTGCCTTGGATAACTAACCTCTATCTGCCCTTGACCTGACGTTTGTCTGCCCCCTGTTTTGAAATAAACATTTGAGATTTGAGAGGCTGCTCCGAAGCTACTCTTGCTACGCCAAGACTCCCGTAGTGTGGCACACTATGCGGACGATTTCCACACGTTGGCTGCCGAGAATGCCTGGAACCCGGAATCCCTGTTCGACACTTTCCTTCATGGATTATCGGAGGAGGTTAAAGACAAGCTGCCCATGGATCTCGACTCTCTCATCGTCTTGACCATACGGATCGATGGGCGGCTACGGGAATGCAGGAGGGAGAGGAGGTCTGTTCCCAGTCATACTCGCTTGTACAAGGATTCCACCTCGACTACGTGGAATCCCGGAAGTCCCCAGCGTCTACATTATCGAGAGAATCCGAGGATACCCGAGTTCCCGCAGGAATCAGAGATCAGCCGACTCACCTCCACCAGAGCCTATGCAACTTGGCAGAGCTAGATTGTCTCCTGCTGAACGCTTACGCAGACTGAACACTAAGAGCTGTCTGTATTGTGGGACTACAGGTCATTATATTTCTACCTGTCCATTAAAAGACCAGGCTCATCAGTAGGTACGATGAGCCTGGTAATACAGATAATTTCCTATATACCTTACTCGCACCCCTCTACATGCCATCTTGCTATGGGGTGACCGGTTACTCATTGACTCTGGGGCCGATGACAGTTTTATGGACACTACCCTGGTGTCAGAGCTGGGAATCCCCACTCAACCCCTCTCCATTCCCATTGACGTCAGAGCGCTGGATGGGCACTCTATTGGCAGAGTCGATGCAATTTCTGCTCATGGAATCTCCTCAGGTACTTGTGATTTTGGGGTTTTCAAAAGGCACAATCCCTTTATCAACTCGACTTTTGGTTCTATCAAGGGTTGGATCCCGTTCTGCCATGCTCATTGCCTGAAGTTTTCCTTTCCCATCGTCTTAACAACACAGAGGAATTACGACGTGGGAAATCGAGGTGAAGATGGCGTTGGAGGAGTAGAGGCACATCCATTCGTAGTGTGGACTGATCACAAGAACCTGGAATATCTCTGCACCACCAAGGGCCTCAACCCTAGGCAAGCTCGATGGGTCCTGCTATTCATTCGGTTCAACTTTACCATCTCCTACAGCCTGGGGTCCAAGAATGTGAAGCCGGATGCGCTCTCACTCCTCTATAGCCCCGCTGCTACACCGTCGGACCCAGAGACCATCCTCCCTACCTCTTGTCTAGCGGCTGCACCTGTCTGGGGTATAGAGAACCAGGTCCGTGAGAGGGGGCCCGGCTAACTGGATGTTTGTCCCGGACTCTGCTCGTTCCCCGGTCCTGGAATGAGCTCATTCTGCCATCCTGGCTCCCGTCGGACCCTGGCCTTTGTACGTCAACTTTTTTGGTGGCTCACCATGGTTCCTGACGTCTCCGCCTGCACTGTGTGTGCTCAGGATAAGACGTCGCGGCAAGCTCTGTCTGGCCTCCTTCAACCACTCCCTTTTCCTCACTGCCCCTGGTCCCATATATCCCCGGACTTCGTCACTGGTCTCCCTCCATCAGATGGCAATACCCCTATCCTTACGGTGTTGGATAGGTTTTCCAAAGCCGCCCATTTCATTCCCCTTCCCAAGTTACCCTCAGCCAAGGAGATCTTGGTGCAGCACGTCTTCCGGATCCATGCAGCACGTCTTCCAGTGGAAATGTTTTTCCGATTGCGGTTCTCAGTTATCGTCCTGGTTCTGGAAGGCCTTCTGCACCCTCATTGTGTCGTCGCCAGTCTAACGGCCAGTCGGAGCAATCAGGACTTGGAGTAGGCTCGGGATCTGCCCTTCTGGGTGGAGTCCCATAAGATTTCCCCCGTTTTATCGGCCCTTTCCCCATCTCTAAGATTCTTAGCCCCTCTGCTATTTGTATTCTGTTGCCCCACACCCTCTGTATACATCCCACTTTTCATGTGTCTAGGATTAAACCTCTGTCTCACAGCCCTTTGTCTCCTGATTAAACCTCTGTCTCCCATTATCCCCTGTGTATTTATACCTGTGTTTTCGGTTTGTTGCCAGTTGGTCTTGTTTTCCCGTTTTCCAGTATCTCTAGTTTCTGTTTTCTAGTCCTCCCGGTTCTGACCATTCTGTCTGCCCTGACCTTGAGCCTGCCAACCGTTCTGTCCCTGATTGACGCTACCTTGGATTACTGACCTCTGCCTGCCCTTGACCTGCCATTTTCCTGCCCCCTGTTTTGTAATAAACATCTGAGATTCGTACTGTCTGCATCTGGGTCTTATCCTGAGTCGTGTTAGCATTGTCCTGACTACAGTACATATGGGGACAGCATTAAGTGTAGAACTTCTAAATTAACATGATTTTGTGGTCAATTATACTAAAAGTGTGGATGATTATTTTTTAGAAGTTAAGCTTGATCCTGTTTTAGTGGATTAGATTTTACAATTCAGTTATAACCCACTTCAGCCTCAGTGTGGGCATTGACCCAAAACTGTCACATCACTCAGGGAAGGGGACACAGTAGGAGAAATAGGGGAAGGGGGGACAACAAGCGGTCTATTTAATGTAAAAATGGAGGGCAAACATTTACTGCATCCTTTGCTCATCCATTTTCAACAGCTGACATTACTGACATTAGGGATCTTCAAGACTCTCACAATGTAAATAACATGGGAGACACATGACAAGTTAAATGTTTACTAAAGAATTGAAACACAATAAGTATTTTTTTCTACTCTCTATTTCAGCTAGTAGTAAATAAGCAGTAATACATAAAATGTTCTTTCCATGAAGTCCTAGTCTCTGTGAAGGGTATTTATTAGTTTGAAATACAAAACTGGTTCCAACCAACTTCAAATTATGTTTTTAATGTCTAAAATGTGTTCTGGTAAATCAGTATACGGGAATATGTGACTAAGTAAATCCAATGTTTACAAAGCTTGTAAAAAGGTTTTTCAAGGTTTACTTTAAAGCTAAAATGTTTATTTTAACTGTTTTGGTTGTATAGGTTACACACTCTGTTGGGACAGAACTGTGGTGTGGGCAAACCAAGCATCCATCACTCCAGGTGTGCTGTGTAGGTATGTTGTGTGTGTGCGTTTCCATGCATGCGTGTGTGCCTGCCTGCCTGTGTGTGTATGTGCGCGCTCACCACAGGCCTCTACACAGAGCTGACAGGTTTATTTGTTTCTCCTGGCCCCTGGCTGTGGCCTTGGACTCCCTCTTGGGTTCATTCAGTGTGAAACCAAATCCCATAATTAATCCTCTAACAGCCTCTACTTTTTCTACCATTTAAAAGCAATTACACAATTTGTAGCCATGAGGTCTGATAATAGAGGTGGGTGAGCTGCAGACAGTGTTGTTTTTTCAGGTTCTGTGACACCATGACACCATGATCTCTCTCTCTCTCTCTCTCTCTCTCTCTCTCTCCCTCCCTACACACACATAAAAAGCCATTAGTAGCCTACTTGTGGCACTACACCCCTGCAAAATGTCTGAGGGATACTTGCACTAGAATGACAAATGTGTGTAAATGTTACATGGCTGTGGTAGTGTTTATTTAACTTTCCTTTCTCCCTCTGTTTCTCTCTCCTTCACTCCCCACAGAAAGCAGAGCGGTCACCGTGGGAGACTGTTGCTACAGTGGTGAGTTCCAGATATTGGAAACCACTTCATACAACAACGTGGGAATGTACACTATATGTTCAAAAGTATGTGGACACATCTTCAAATTAGTGAATTTGGCTATTTCAGCCACACCTGTTGCTGACATGTGTATAAAACTCAGCCACGAAGTGGTAGGCCACACAAGCTCACAGAACGGGACGAACGAGTGCTGCAGCGAGTAGCGCATAAAAAAGCGCAATGCCAAGCGTTGGTTGGATTGGTGTTAACCTCACCACCATTGGACGCTGGACTGAATTACGCTTCACCTTCTGGCAGTCCGACGGACAAATCTGGGTTTGGCAGATGCCAGGAGAACGCTACCTGACCCAATGCATAGTGCAAACTGTAAAGTTTGGTGGAGGACGAATAATGGTCTTGGGCATACAATTACATTTTAGACAATTACAACTTTGTGGAAACAGTATGGGGAAGGCCCTTTCCTGTTTCAGCATGACAATGCCCTTGTGAACAAAGCGAGGTCCATACACAAATGGTTTGTCGAGATCGGTGTGGAAGAACTTGACTGGCCTGAACAGAGTCCTGACCTGAACCCCATCGAACACCTTTGGGACAAATTGGAACGCCGACTGCGAGTCAGGCCTAATCGCTCAACATCAGTGCCCGACCTCACTAATGCTCTTATGGCTGAATGGCTGCAAGTCCCCGCAGCAATGTTCCAACATCTAGTGGAAAGCCTTCTCAGGAGAGTGGAGGCTGTTATAGCAGCAACGAGGGGGGGGGACCTCCATGTTAATGCACATGATTTTGGAATGAGATGTTTGACGATTAGGTGTCCACATACTTTTGGTCATGTAGTGTATCTACCCAGCCAGAGTTGTTACGAATTCCCTGCCATTGACTGTCAGCACCTCACAAACCTGAGCAGCACACAACACATCCCCCACGACTGGAGACTGAGAGTAGGGGGTACCATAAACCTGCCTCTCAAACTCTCCTTGACCTGTGAGACCTGTGCACCAATAGGTTGCTAGGGATGTAACTAGGACATCTGCCCACCCTCTTGACTATACAGGTCACACAATATTTGCAGTCTACATCAAGCAGTGGCAAAGAGCAACATCTGTCTCTGTCCATCAACAACTGGACTCACTCATATCTCTGGACTTTTGGGATGTTGTGCATGCCCAAAGTGAGTTGTGTGACATGTACATATAATTTGAGATGTTTTATTTATCTAAGTAACTGTAATCAAGAATATTAGCTAATTTGGCCAGCAGCTAGTAGGGTTAGATAGCTTTTACCCCCCTATCAAACCTAACTGGGAGCCTAGCTGGCTAAAAAATAACAACATTTCCTTCCCTTCATGGACTTTTTTCAAGGTGACAGCTAACATTTTAAAACGTATCGGTGTATTTTGTTTTACTGGTTAATATAAGATATCTAGCTAACTTAGTTAGCTAGCTAACTAACCTAGCTAGCTAAGCTAGCTAGCTAACTAGCAACTTGACTACCTAGCTTGTTAGTTTTCTTGTCATGAATGAATGAGTCGCTACCTTGTGTTATGTGAAAGGACAATATTTTCTTGCAATATCAACACAGTTTGGATTCATGATTTATGCATTTGAGTGGATCACAGGCCAACTCTACCACCACGTTGGTTCTGGACTAGGAGGGACTGCCGCCGGTGCTGCTGACAACCCAATCTGCACCCGTCGCATCCAAGACTGTGTGAGGCCTGAGAGGTTTACTGTAGCTTTTATTGTAGTCTGTGCTCTTTGATGGAATACACTTTTAGACTATTAGAAAGTACAAAACAGGCATAAAAGCTTACCGGTAGGAGTGTCAAATGTTTTGCTGCCGACAGTACTTAGCACCTCTGAACAGAGTGTCGGCAGTCAATCTCTTTTGTGTTCACACAGCAAAGACCTTGACATCGTCAGCCACTCAGCCTTGTTAAAATATTACAAACCAGAAGGTGGCAGTAGCGTTGTTTGGCAATGCATGTATGTGTGTGTTGTTTATGGTCTAGATTCCAATGTTAGCTAGCTAGTTGCGCTAATGTTGCTATTTTGTAGAAAGCCCTTGTAGATGGCCACAGCTAGATAACTACAGCAAGATGACGAAGAAACAATTTAATTCAGTCTCCAGACGTGCCAGTGCCAGCCCATAGCCAAATGTTTAGCTAGCTATATAACGTTAGCATAATCGCTAGCTAGCACAATACAGCTAGCTAAGGACACTTGTTAGATCGCGTCAATTCAAATCTGGTATTGGAATAAGAGAAGACATCAGGAGCTGTTTCAAACTAAGCTAAGTTTATTAAATGCAAATGTATAGATGATAAGTATGAAGGTTCGTATACGGGCTCACTGTAACACCTCGCAGGGCAGACAGAGAACTGACTACAGTTTCACGTGTTCTTCTTTAAATACCCCAGACAGAGTTAGTTCCGGTTTCCGAACAGACCAGTCAGGGTAGAGGCTGAGTGTGGTTTAGACTTACTCAGCCTATCCGTTGGCGCACGGGTTGGTCCCAACCCCTTGGCGCTCTGTCTCCGGGCAAAGTTGTTGTTTCGAGCAGCCAAGTACACCTACAGCAACACCCTGATATTATGTTAACAAAGCATGAATAGGTTATTAACTAAAAGGTCAGGTCCCCACACACTGCACTAAGCGGCTAACATAGACAGCTGTTTCATGGAAATGACCTAATCCATTGTGATTTAATTATAATGTCAATACTAGCTACAGTGGTTAGCTAGCTTGCAGTAAGTATTTAGTGTTGTGTGCATTACGTTTGTGCGCTTAGCTAGGTATCATCCCACTGACTACATTGCACATGAAGTGTGACTGGCTCATCGTGGGTGTACGGAGAAAATGCCCAAATGTTTTATTTTTGTTGTCACTACTGTTGGCTCCCCCACGTTGGGGGTTTGTGCTCTCTGAGTTGTTGGCCACTGACAAGCATTGCGATTTTACAAGTAGAATCGTTAGATTCGTCGCTACCCGGGCGGCACGCACTTTTGTTCTAGCAAGAGAAGGAACGGCCTCCTACTGTCGGCAGTGAGATTCTAATGTTTTACTAATGTTTAATAAATGTTAGAATGCATTTATTTCACGATGGACAAAATAAATGTATTCCTATTTTGTGCGTCACAAATATCCTTCCCCTCTGATACATATGGTGACTCAAAAAACATATTTCCCCTGATACCTGACTGTGAGTGAGTGACTTGTGGCCCCTGCCCTTCATGGTTCACTCAGCTAAATATCGACTTGCAGGCTGACTGCCTCCGCTAACAGCACATCAGTGTGTTCCCTCACACACAGCCAGACGATCCTCTTATCAAACAGTCAGATCCTGCTCACACTACAATCCATTTCCGCCCTCTGCGATGTGTCTACTCTGCTGTCCCATATAACGACAGACAGCAGCTTTTCCACCCCATTTCATATAGAGTGGCTTTGTTGCCTCAAAGACTAAGAGAACTCCTTTTTTTTATGAGCACTTTCGCCTTTCAGACAGACAAGGTTCATCCTAAATGCCACCTGTATTCCTTGTATATCCCCTATATAGTGCCCTAGGTTTGACCAGGGCCCACTCTGGTCAAAAGTAGTGCACTATAGCAAATAGGGTGCCATTTCAGACTCAGCCAAGGAGAGCTCGTCTGCAGTGCTTCCTAGCCTCTATCAAAGGGGATTGATTTGATTGAGTCTTGGGCCCTGTGATGTTAAGTAGTGGATCCAATTGTACTGTGCAGGGTAAATAAATGCTGAGGACAGTACTCCTTTAACGCAGTCAGTGGGGTTTAAAGGGTACGCCAAGGATAAGTGTACCCACCGCCTGACACGCTAATAACAGTCAGCCAGGGTCCAACTCTCCTGAAAGGCTAATTTAACCCGCTTTCTCCTCCCAGGATGGGAATTTGATTTGCTGGCTGGTTAATCTACGAGAGGACCCTTAATGAAATTTGAAGGCAAGCTAGGGAGGAGAGAGGTGGGGGTGGGGGTAGAGAGGGGGGCGACATTGGCAGAAATTGTTATTTCGAGCAAAAACTTTGGATAGGAAGAAAATGAGCTGCTTCTTTTAATTCTCTCCCCAGCCACCTGGCCATAGAGGGGACTCATCTGGGGCATCTTGGCCCGATCAGAGCAGTCTCTGATGGGTCTAACAAAAGCCATCAGGCCCTGGCTTTATCCTCTATCTCCGGGAGCAGGGGGACTTTGTTAGCCCCTCTATAATAAAGTGAATGCAGGCGGGTGCTGCAGCTCTAATTGAATTTCCTGGGCGACTGGGCCGCCTTACCATTGTTACCTCACAGGTTCTGTCATTACTACTGGCCTAGATACAGCATTGGCTCCTCTGCAGAACACAGACTGTTACAGAGAAGGGAGAGAGGAGGATGAATGACAATGAGAGGGGGAGATGGAGAGAGGACATTTAACTCTACAGTGCTGTCTGTAGATCAGCCTCTCCTTTTCCATACAATATGTGCACTTGAGAAGCTATTTGTCAAAGTGTGCATTTGTGCATGCCTACGTGTGTGCATGTGTTGTGCATCTGAGTGTGCGCATCAGTGTGTGTCTGTTTTGCAGAGTGCTTGACCTTCAGGGAGACAAGGTTACATTCCAGGGCACAGCTGGTGAAGTTGACAAGTTGCTCCCTGAATTAATGATACAAGCCAAGGTCAAGTACGTAGCTGATTATACACCTCATATTATACAGCCAAGGAGCGAGGGAAAACACACTAGAATACATTGGAGTACACCTAGAGACCTGATTATGACTATGCACCAATTCCCCAGGTTGCGTCCCAAATAAATGGCACCCTATTCTCTGTTTGCACTACTTTTGAACCTGGCCCAGTCAAAAGGAGTGCACTATGTAGGGAATAGGGTGTCATTTACTCATCATTAACTCCACAATTGCTAGTACATTTATGAATGCTTTTTTAAAATCCCCTACTACTGATCCTGTTCTTTGTGTCACACCGATGCTTTGCTGAACTGTTTCAATGACATATGCCAGGCTACTTTAGACCCAGCTAGCACATAACGTTCTGATAAACAAATATTTCTTAGAGCTTGGTGAGAGCGTGGTTGCCCAATGGCTATTTTGTATACAACCTTCCCACAACTTTCTGGGAATGGTGCAGGATAGTTGATTGGCTTTGGAACATTCTCAGCACATTTAAGGAACTTGACAAAAAAAAACATTTTCTTGCTATTTCGTTACTTCAACAGAACAGTTCTTAAAAGTTAAAAAATTGTTACATTTGATTTAAATTTTGGTAATGTTGTATGAACATTCTGCAACTGGTTTTGACATTGGGAATGTTCTCAAATATTTCAGAGAACCTTAAGAAGCAATGTTCTTCTGTAGAAATCTCAGTACTTCAGCATTACGTTTACTACAGGTTTCCTCATGGTTCTATTTACATATGTTCTCAAAATGTTCAGAGAACAAAAACCACAAGTACAATTTTTCAGAGAACGTTCTAAGAATTGTATTTACACTGAGTATACCAAACATTAGGACCACCTTCTTAATATTGAGTTGCACCCCATTCCAATGCTTCCCACAGTTGTGTCAAGTTGACTGGATGTCTTTTGGGTGGTGGCCCATTCTTGATACACACCGGAAACTGTTGAGTGTGCAAAACCCAACAGCAGTTAGGAAGACACAGCCAGAGTGTCCCTACTCTCCCACTTACACTGTGTTTTGCGCTCCTGCCACAGACTCAGGAGAGTAATGGACTAGTGAGGCCACGCCAACGGAATAGACTACAGGTGGCCACGATCTTTAACCACCCTCTTGCCTGAACGGCTTGTGGACTCGAGTGCCAGAGACACTAAAAGATGAACTAAAAGCATCTGAAACTGGAAGTCTTTTGTTGTGTTCACACATTGTCGCTTGTGTAGTTGGACACACCCCACTCTTCCCGACAAGACCCAATCAGGAAGTAGAGACTTGACTGTGCCTTTAAACATGGATTAAATGTTATGTGACTAAGTGCTGTCAACAAAATGTCTTTAGCAAGTCTTCTATCAGATGATGACAGCTAAATTCTAAATAAAACATGGGAGTGAGATCTAAAACTCACCTGCTGCTTGTCAATCTTCATTATATATTCGTCGCCAAACCCACTGGCTCCAGGTCATCTACAAGTCTTTGTTAGGTAAATCCCCGCCCTATCTCAGCTCCCTGGTCACTATAGCAACACCCACCCGTAGCATGCGCTCCAGCAGGTTTATCTCTCTGGTCACCCCCAAAGCCAACACCTCCTTTGGCCGCCATTCCTTCCAGTTCGCTGCTGCCAATGACTGGAACGAATTGCAAAAATCATTGAAGCTAGAGGTTCCTATCTCCCTCAATAACTTTAAGCATCAGTTGTCAAAGCTGCTTATCGATCACTGCACCTGTATATAGCCCTTCTGTATATAGCCCACACTACTACCTCATCCCTATATTTATTTTTGTTTATTTCACTAATCTTGCACTCCAGTATCTCTATTTGCACATCAAAATTTGCACATCCTTCATTCCTGTGTTAATGATGATAATTCTGTAATTTATTTTACCACTATAGTCTATTTATTGTCCTACCTCCTAACCTTACTGCATTTTTGCACTACATTTTGCACTCTGTATATAGATTTTCTATTGTGTTTTTTTTTTTTGACTGTTTGTTTAATGTGTAACTCTGTGTTGTTTTTGTCGCACTGCTTTGCTTTGTCTTGGCCAGGTCGCAGTTGCAAATGAGAACTTGTTCTCAACTGACCTACCTGGTTAAATAAAGGTGAAATAAAAAATAAAAATAAAAAATCAAATATGAATAATTCAGTTGTTGCTGAGCCCCCCCATGAACACACATATCCATAGATATGGGTGTGGTCAACAGGAAGATTTAACCATATGCGTAATATCAACATTAACTGGTCCCTTGCACATACCATTTTGTCTAACAATGAGTATGTTTACATCCACACTAATAATTTGATATTAAACTGATTACGGCAGTAGTCAGATTATGCAATAGTCTTGTAAACACCTTACTCTGCTTATCTTAATTGGCATAAGGTCAGAATCGAAGTAAGCATAAGCTGATTAAAACACTTTTTTCTGAGCAATCTTTCAAATTATTAGGACATGTAAACACCTCAATCAGCGTTCCAGCAGTGTATTTCACCTGCACGTGTTAGCACCAGCCAAGCGAGCTTCCCTCTTTAGCACGAGTGAAGTGTGTTCTGAGTTCGGATTTACAAACTTTGTCCGAACTCAGAATCAAATATGCTTCCCAAAAATAACACGTTCGCTGTGGTTGAACGAGTTTATTTTGATTTCCGATTTCTGCATTTATCAGAGTGCCATCAGGTACCCTTATTTCAGATGTGTAAACTGGATTGTTAGGGAAACACTTTCTTGCAAAGCATGTAAATGTTTTATACAAAATATTATATTCATCTATCCACAATAATCGCACTATTTTGTGCATGTAACCGCACTCATTGTGTGGAGAACAGTTCAATATAACGTGGCATCTACTACCATAACCCGTTCAAAGACACAAATCTTTTGTCTTGCCCATTTACCCTCTGAATGGTAATTATCTCCTTCATCTACACTGATTTGAAGTGGATTTAACAAGTCACATCAATTAGGGATCATGGCTTTCACCTGGTCAGTCTATGTCTTGGAAAGACATGTTGTTTCGTATACTCAGTGTACTGTACATTCCATTTGTTTCCAACTTTATGTGTGTAAAAAACATTGAACGCAAGCTTCATCCTGGTGGACAAATTCCATGGATAGAGAAAATAACATTTATTTTACCGGATAAGTTGACTGAGAACACATTCTCATTTACAGCAACGACTTGTGTTTGGAGTTCAAAAGAAGTAACCCAAAATAAACTAGCAGTGTCATTAAAAGTCTTATTGAAACATTCAGTGAACGTTAAGGAAGTTACTCAAAAACCTCCAAATAACCTACAATTTCTATTCTCAGAGATTTAATAAAACGTCCCAGGAAGACTTTCAAGATGTAACAGCCCTCAGCTTGAATAAGACGCAGAGAGTCTCGACTGATGCTCCATGGTTTATTTTTCTTTGTCACTTCTTCAATTACCGCTTCAAGCACCGTGAAAACTATAGAAAATATATACTAAAAAAATAATATCAATATCCTATAACATGTATCTATAGCTTCACGAATGTGAACTCATTATACGCTATGACAAGAAAGTAAATGAACATAACTGTTTGAAACACACAAAGTACATTACATATGGCCCTTTGACTACTTCCGTACCTCACTCCGCTCACCAAGGGTGTTAAAATCAAGAACATGCGAGATGTTTGTCCATTTTTATCTCGGGATAAGTAGCCGTTTTCTTTAGCCTCATTACCTTGCTACCGCCATGATTGCTGTGAAAGCACAGCAGAAAACGGCAGGTCGTAAAACAAAAAACAGGGCATCCTGGGCCATGCATGCACGGACAATACAGTGACTAGTAACATAACCTTTCAAACAGAACGAAGAACGACAGTTTACAAAAGAAAACGTCACAATGAAAGAACATCGTATAGCGTAAGTTGGCGGTCATTTACACAAGGAACCAGAGTAAAACGTTCTCAGACCTAAAAATGTACGTTCCCAGAACAGGCAAAATGTTCACTTCACGTTCAGTTTTACCAGTCAGGAAACGTATGGCTTCGTTCCCACAACTTCCAAGGAACCCAATGTGCTAGTTGTGGACTCAGTGGCACCAGTTTAAACCAAGAATAAACTGTCTACCACCTTGGTTATTTGAACACACTCGTGCCTTAAAAAATGAACTGAGATAATGAAGGATCTGATGAGAAATTACAATGTTGCGGTTAAAGATGCAAGCGCAAACTACTTCTCTACCCTGATCCCTGAGAACTCGACACAACAACAAAGATGGTTTAAGAGAATAGATTCCTACTAGACTACTAATTGATCCATACTAGATCTCCACTATTATGCCTACTGTTGGCCCCAACACTCTGTCTATTATAAATAGCTCCCTGACCTCTGGCTCCTATCCAGCCTATTTTAAAACTTTTTTTTATCCAATATTTTCTTTAAAAGTTGTTTTCATGCAATTGGTGGCTTATTTGAATATGAACAATTTATTAGAAAATTCCCAGTCGGGTCTCCGCTCACCTCACAGCACGGAAACTGCTTTATTGAATGTCAGTAATGACCTTTTGTTGGCTGCTGATGCCGGGGAACACTCTATTCTAGTTATTTTGGATCTCAGTGCTGCGTTTGATAATATTGATCACAACATCCTTAATGGCCGGCTGGAGAGGTCGGTGGGAATCTCCGGCGTTGCCCTCGACTGGTTCAGGTCATATCTATGTGGCAGACGTTTCTCAGTGAGCATGGGTGGTTCAATATTCAGCAGCTATTCACTATGGTGTCCGTCAGGGGTCAATTATTTTTCTGTGGAATGGTCTGCCAGAGGAGATCAGGCTTGCAGATTCAGTTCCTCTTTTTAAATCCCTGCTGAAGACACACTTTTATAAAGATGGTTTTAATGTATGATTTTAATTAGCTTTTTGTTTCATTCTGTCTGTTTATTTTTATTGTTTTACGATGTGATAGTTACTTGTATTAAAAAGCACTATATAAATAAATTATTATATGGGACACAGACCCCAGTCACATGGCTCTCCCTCACAGTCGGGAGAAGCAGGAGAGACAGTGGATTGGAACTGGAAAAGGTTCTTAAGCCATGCGTTTCCACTAGCTGCTTGTCTTTGCCTAGCTGCCCTCCCCCTGAACGGGTGGGAAGCCCAGCCGAGTGTGAAGAGATCGGTCTCAAAGACAGAGCAACATCCTGAAAACATGTAAGCAGGATGGGGCCGCTGTTAATTTTAGATGTTAGTGCAGTGGAGTGGGTAATGACATGAGAACCTGCTTCCTTCGCTCTCGCTCTCTCTGCAGATGAATATATCTGGCTGGGCTCACCCCCCCTCTCCCCTTCATCCTCTCCTTCCATCCTCTTGCTAGTCACTCCACAACAGCTTCTCACCAGGAGCAAATAGAAGAAGGAGAGGAGAAGTGAAAGGTGCATATTTTCATGTTAGTGATTGGCCCTTAGAAAAGTGTCATGAACATCAGACAGAGACAGGTGGACAGAAGCAATCAGACTTTTATTTTAGAGGGTTGGCTCTTTATTGTATTGAATATGTTTTAATCATTGCAGATTATTCATAGTTGGATACAGCAATTTCAGCCATTTTAAATATTTTTTTGTGTGAGAGGCAAGTGCGTAGCAAAAACTGGCATGTTTTCTGCTGTTCCCATGAAGTGGGACACAATGGACTTTTCTCAAATGGTTTGCTCAAATCCTACGTCCTCTCTCTGTCCTCTCTGGCCTCCTTTTGAAATAGGTCAAAGGTAATCGAGGAGATGGAAAGTGGACAAAAATGTGCTTGTATGAAATGAAACTATTCCAATCACGCGCCATCATGCAAATTATGTTTACAGGGTGGAATCCCCAAATTAATGTATAAAGGGATCCAAATGAATTTAGCTAGTAGTGCGAGGGATAGATAAAATAATAAGTATTGTTTTTAAATGTTTGTGTGATTTTGCTCTTTTGAGAAAACAATAGCTGATTCAAAGGGAGTATGGCAGATTTCAAAACTCTTTCAAGAAGGACTCGACTAATTAACGGTTTCTGGGAAACGGAGGAGAGAGGACGGACTTTTCCCCAAATGAGAAAAAGCCAATGACTTGCTTCACACTCTTTTGACACCTCTAAATAAGGTTCCCACAGCTCCCCCTAGAGGGCATACTAAAAACAGACAATCTCCTGGTGGCAGGAGACTAGTGCCAACACTTCACACAGGTGAGATATTGGATTCTGATAGCTTACCTTCTCAATCTTTAACAACATATTCCCGAAAGCTTTCTCCCTGGTGCTAATACATAACCACAATATATCCACTCAGATCCATATTCCATATCCATTATTCAGGTCTAATAATTAAAAGTGAAGGTAATTCAATAATTCCTGTATTGGAGACATTAGTATTGATACAAAGACACTTAATGGAAAATTCCTCCCAAAAACTATCTTTTGGTATTTGCAGTAGTGGTGCGTGGGTAAAATCACTGGGGAAGCCAAGCCAAGACAATAAAAAGCCATATTACAACCTATGTTGTGATATTTGCGTTGTTTGCTCTATAACCCATTCATTCATACGCATATAGTAAGGCTTTGACAAACAAAGTGGCAGAATAAACTCAACTACACTATCTGGTTAAGTCCACAAAGCAAATATTGCATGTAACAAACAGTTGTTTGACCTGCAGCAAGTTAATGTTTTTGACAGTTTAAACAACTACTGATTTAGAACCACGGAATTACTGCAAGTCAGCACTAAGACAACAGGAGCACTGCCTTCGCTATTCCAGCAACGTTTCAACTTAAACATCTTAAAATCAATAAGGCTATATATGCTTTTTACTTTCCCTTAGTTTAATACAGTGAAAACAAACGTAAAGATACCAAAAACAATTCAGTCCAATCAATGTTGCTAAATTCAATGTTGCTGTCCATTGTATTGATTTCTGTCTGTGTGTGTGTGTGCGCTTGCGTGCACAAGTAAAAACAAAATGTTGACTCACCCTACTTGTAGACTAGTATGCCATCCTTATCTCTTTCATGTTGGCAAAACGGTCTAAGGCTCTGTCATACAGTACGCGTATAGTTTTTGTTTTCATAGGTTACCTAGCTAAAATGCTTCCTAACCTAACTTTCTTGCATGGGGCAATGAACCAGCTAAGTTAGCTAGCTAGTTAACGTGAGCCTACTAGGCTACATATTGAACTTCAATCGTCTAAGGCCAGTGGCATAATATACAAATGTATGGTTAGATCAGAATCATTGACATAATCATTGGCCTGTACAGAGAATTAAGACAAAACCACAAGTCCAAATCCACATCTCCATCCATGGCTTAGGAAAGGGCAGATTTAGCAAGCTAGCTACCGCAGGACATCAAAACAAGCACACCAGAAAGACACGTTTTCTGACAATGAGGATGTGATTTGATTGGTGTTTTGCTGCGCCAAGACAACCCACAGGGGAACTCAACTCAACTCAGCTCAGCTCAACGCTCATTGGCCCAAATACTTGCTGCCATCAATCAATCAATCAATCAATCAATCAATCAATCAATCAATCAATCAATCAATCAATCAATCAATCAAATGCTACGGCGGCAACATGTCATACTGTTTTGTTCCAGATAGCATCAGATACATGGGCCATTTGGGGAAGCCCAGCTTCTCTTGGCATCCTTGAATACACGCCACTGGGTATTTGTTTCATTAGTCCATTGTTGATAAAGTCCCAAAATGTTTTGCAGGTCAGTAATCAAGTTTAAGAAATGTATCTTTCAAAATACGGAAATACAGCCGGTATGATGCAAAACACAGCATAATGATGCAAAATGCATCACACCGGCTGTATTTCTGTATTTTGAAAGTGTTGGTGTCTTTGGCGTTTGGCTTGTGGTGTGTGGAAGGAATCATTGTTGATTTAACCTGATGGATTCCAGCAAACAAACCTGGATGATCTGTCTCCAAACAGTCTGATTATCTCACTATGCAGTCTGTTTACACCACATGGCCAATAGAACACTACCAGACCCCATAGCTCAGATGAAACAACACCAGCCATTAACATCATTTTTGGTGAAATGTGCGCTGTGTCAGTAGGTGACTTTTGATTTAATCAACAGGCTATGGCTCTCTGGGAGGGTATCAACATCACTTCTTCATTCACCATGTCAGAGACAAAGAGACTTTTACCTCTCTCTCCATTTGGACACCCCTGTCACCCCGTCTTACCATGCTCTATCACAGGGCGGAGGGAGGGATAGAGGGAGGGAAGAAGGAGAGCAGAGGCGAAACACTAATGCATGGCAGTCAGAGGTGTCAGGAGTGATGACAGGCCGTCTTTCTCCCGGAATGAAGCGGAGAGGAGAGTAATGAGCTCAGCAGAACGTACGGCTAAGAGAGAGAGCGAGTAAGAGGGGGAGGAAGAGAGAGAGAGTAAGAGGGGGAGGAAGAGGATGGAAGGGACAGAAGGGTGAGAGAGACATAGTGAGGAGGCTGATGGCTGATGATATAAATGAGTAGCTAAAGACTGGCTTCCCTCTCCCTCTCTCTCCCCAGTCATTCTGCTCAGTCTCCCAGTCCCATCCCATCCTCTCTGCTCCCATCCAGGCCCGGCTGTAATAGCAGTATTTGGGCATAAATAGCCTTAACCACAGCCATCTCATTTTGAATAACAATGCAGGCAGATGCATAAGTGTCTAACTGTAGTCCTTGTTTTGGCTTCCCAGCTGGGTAAATGGCGCTGGCGTAGGGCTGAGGGCGTTGGGGCGTTCGACAACGGCAGCCATTTATTGTTCCCCCTCTCTCTGTGCATTTTCAGTAGTGCTGTGGCATGAGATAAATTACCCTCTGCCTCACAAGACTGTTTCCCCCTCCAGCAGATTTCTCCTTCTTAATCAAAAAGCTCATTACAGCACATGCAGATTGCCTGTCCTTTATATCCTGCGGAAATGTGATATGGCCACCTTTGGAAGTCGATGCAATTATCGACAGGGTAGAGAGAAGGAAAATAGTAAAATACCTGGGCTGCAGCTGCCTAACTGCCTCTAACCTCCATCACGTTTTCCAACAGTTAAACATTTACCAATAGATTTGTCATTTTTGTGCCATTTCTTTTGATTTCTCATTACTTCTCAGTGCAACACAATGAGAGCCACGGACAATAATGAAGACTCCTTGTTCTGGCCCAGAGCTCTCTCTCTTTCTCTCTCTACAGTCCCTAAAGAAGTCATTCCACATTTTAGCCTCATTCTGCTGTAAAATGGCCCGTCATAATGATCCAATATGTAACCCCCCCTGACCCACATTTCTCTCAATCAGTCCGTTAAGACCTGGTATGGGATGGGTTTGTGATAGAACAGACCCCATAGGCAGGGATAATGCGCCTAATGTACGTCATTGTCAGAGCACAACCCCAACAGAAAGCAGGAAACATTTTCCAGGAGCGCTGAACAATGACGTTTTGTGAAAATGACTTTCTAATTGAGGCATATGCCTTGGACATGACAGATAAATTAGCCACTGTCAAGGCATCGAGCTTAAGGGCGTCACTTTCGGCGTGGTTGTTTTTGTTGTCTGAGTACGCCAGCTGAATATGCTGTGTTTGTGATTGTGTCTTGTGGATTTGGAGATGCTTAATTTTGCCTTCATTCTCCAAACTGGGGAACGTTTTATGGATTCATACTGGGTACTTTTCTGACCTTAACTCAGAAGTGGTTCATCCTTATTTTATCCACCGGTCTTCCCAACTCATTTCATAATTAATAAACTTTTTTTTTTTTAAAGTAGCCGAAGATATGTTATATTTCAGTGTTCTGTGATGTACTGTATATAAAGTGTATTATTGGGGTTGCAAACATAACATTGAATACATTTCAACTCTATATCTGACATGCTACAGGTGTCTTCTTTTTTTAAGCCCATAACCATGTGTTTGAGGTGTACACTTTTTGTTTCAAAGTAGATTTGTTTAAGACTACCAAGAAACACTCTGTGTGACCCTGATTTAGCCCACTGCAGTAAAAGGTTTGATGTTGTTGTTTCCCAATCTTCCCTGCGACCAGCCCTGTCTGGAACTTTGAGGAGTACAGTAACAGTGTAACCTAAGTTGCTACCCTGACAAAGACCAAAGCTGGTGGGAGAACCATTGAGGACAGTAGTGTCTCTATCACAGTTGAAGAAAATTGCTTCAAGTGTCCAAACTAATAAAAGAATGGACAACCTGACCAGAGAGGTCCAGGACCTGATCATTGAGAGAGGACATCAGTTTTGTATGTGAATCCATGATAACAATGACAGAGAAATCAGATTATCTCGAGGGACAATCAAGACGGAACAACATTGTTGTTAAAGTAATTGCAGAATCTCCATGAGACCTGGACGGAGTCTGAGAACAAAGTGACGGAAATGATCTCGGAGAAACTGAAGATGGACCAGAGGAAGATTGAGGTGGAGTGCGTCCACAAGACTAGAAAACCCACCAACAGTCCAGGTGACAGGCCCAGGTGGTCAAATTCCTGAGGTTCAAGGACAAGGTAGCCAAGAACTTGAGAGGAACGTACATCTTCCTCAACAAGGACAATCCTGAAGCTGTGGCCAGAAGAGAAAATAACTTATCCCGCCCATGAAAGCTGCCAGAGCACATGGGGACATTGCTTACATCCGATATGCCAGGCTCATTGTCCACCCTCCCTCCTAAAAGCCTGGAAGGGATGAGAGAACCAAGCCTGTGGGTTCATAGCTTTAACCCTGCAGCACACACACACACTTAAACACACCAACTGATTAATGAACTGTTGAATGTATATTTTTTCTCTTGCTTTGTTTGTTATTTTCCACATTATGTCTATCTCCGACAAGCTAACCAGGAAAGGGCTGAAAATAGCCCACATTAAAATATGTAGCCTTAGAAATAAGGTTCATGAAATCAATAACTTGCTAACATCAGATAACATTAATATTAACCATTTCTGAGACTCACTTAGATCATTCATTTGATGATTTAGCAGTAGCAATTCAAGGATATAACATTGATAGAAGAGACAGGAATGTTTATGGGGGAGGGGTTGCTGTATACATTTGTAGTCATATCCCTGTAATGTTTAGAGGAGATCTTAAGTCAAGTGTTATTGAAGTGTTGTGGTTGAAGGTTCACCTTGCACTTCTAAAGCATTTTCTTTTGGGTGTTGCTATAGGCCTCCAAGTGCTAACAGTCAGTATCTAAATAATTAGTGAAATGCTTGATAGAGTATGTGATATAAACAGAGAGGTCTACTTTCTTGGGGACCTGAATATTGACTGGTTTTCATCAACCTGTCTGCTCAAGAGGAAACTTCTCACTAGTGATGATGTGTAACTAGTGCCTATAATCTGGTTCAGGTTATTAACCAACCTACCAAGGTGTTTACAAACACTACAGGAACAAGAAAATCCACATATTGATCAAATCAAATCAACTTTTATTGGTCACATACACGTGGTTAGCAGATGTTTTTGCCGGTTTGGGAAATGCTTGTGCTTCTAGCTCCGACAGTGCAGCAATATCTAACAAGTGATATCGAACAGTTTCACAACATATAACCAAATACACATAAATCTAACTAAGGAATGGATTAAGAATATATACATATATGTCAGGGCAGCATTGGACTAAGATACAGTGGCATAGTAAGCGTTATAGTATACACATAAAGAGATTGTTGATGCAGTATGTAGACACGATTAAGTGACTAAGATACCGAAGAATAGAGTACAGTTTATACATAGTGCAAGACACGGAAACATTATTAAAGTGACTAGTGTTTCATTTCCTTAAAGTGGCCGGTGATTTCTAATCTATGTCTATAGGCAGCAGTCTCTGATGTGCTAGAGATGGCTGTTAGCTGTCAGTGGCGTAGTATAGAGTACAGTACAGTATATACATACAGCGGGTGAAATAAGTATTGAACACGTCACCATTTTTCTCAGTAAATATATTTCCAATGGTGCTAGCTATGACATGAAATTTTCACCAGATGTTGGTAACAACCCAAGTCATCCATACATACAAAGAAACCAAAACAAATAAGTTCAGAAATTAAGTTGTGTAATAATGTGAAATGACACAGGGAAAAAGTATTGAACACACTTACTGATATTTATTTAATACTTTGTACAAAAGCCTTTGTTGGTAATGACAGCTTCAAGACGCCTCCTGTATGGAGAAACTAGTCGCATGCATTGCTCTGGTGTGATTTTGGCCCATTCTTCCACACAAACAGTCTTCAAATCGTGAAGGTTCTGTGGGCCTCTTCTATGAATCCTGATCTTCAGTTCTTTCCATAGATTTTCTATGGGATTTAAGTCAGGTGATTGGCTGGGCCATTCTAGCAGCTTTATTTTCTTTCTTTGAAACCAATTGAGAGTTTCCTTGGCTGTGTGTTTGGGATCATTGTCTTGCTGAAATGTCCACCCTCGTTTCATCTTCATCATCCTGGTAGATGGCAGCAGATTTTTGTCAAGAATGTCTCTGTAAATTTGCCCATTCATCCTTCCTTCAATTATGTGAAGTTTGCCAGTACCATTTGCTGAAAAGCAGCCCCACACCATGATGTTCCCAACTTCAAACTTCACTGTTGCTATGGTGTTTTTAGGGTGATGTGCAGTGCCATTTCTCCTCCAAACATGGTGTGTATTATGACATCCAAACAGTTCAATTTTGCTCTCATCTGACCACACTATATTCTCCCAGTATTTCACTGGCTTTTCCAAATGTTGTGCAGCAAACTTTAAACGAGCTTCAACATGCTTTTTTTTCAGCAATGGAGTCTTGCGTGGTGAGCGTGCATCCAGGCCATGGCGGTGGAGTGCATTACTTACTGTTTTCTTTGAGACAACAGTACCTGCTAATTGCAGGTCTTTATGAAGCTCTCCACAAGTGGTCCTTGGCTCTTGGACAACTCTTCTGATTATTCTTTTCACTCCTCTGTCACAAATCTTGCGAGGAGCACCTGGTCGAGGCAAATTTATGGTGAAATGATTGTCTTTCCACTTCCGTATTATGGCCCCAACAGTGCTCACTGGAACATTCAGAAGCTTAGAAATGCGCCTATAACCAATGCCTGTTTTATGTTATGCAACAATTAGGTTGCGAAGGTCTTGAGACAGCTCTTTGCTTTTACCCATTATGAGATGTGTCTTGTGTGACACCTTGGCAATGAGACCTTTTTGTAGGCCATCAGTTGGGACTGAACCAGCTGATATTAGTTTGCACTGACAGGGGGCTGGATTGCTTTTAAATTACTGATAGTTTTCAGCTGTTGTCTTGGCTTTCCATGCCTTTTTAGACCTCCCTTTCTTCATGTGTTCAATACTTGTCATTTCACATTATTACACAACTTAATTTCTGAACTTATTTGTTTTGGTTTCTTTGTATGTATGGATTACTTGGGTTGTTACCAACATGGTGAACATTTTATGTCAATAGCACCTTTGGAAATATATTTACTGAGAAAAATGGTGACATGTTCAATACTTATTTCACCCGCTGTATGAGATGGGTGATGTAATATGTACACACAATTAGTGACTAAGATACCGTAGTGTAGAGTGCAGTTTATACATAAACTGAAAAGGGTCCAATTCACGCACTTATCAAGAGAACAACCCTGGTCATCCCTACTGCCTCTGATCAGGCGGGCTTACTAAACCCACATGCTTCATTTGTTGGAGTGTGCCCTGTCTATGCATAAAAAAACAGGAAATAGGTGTCGTCTGGTTTGCTTAATATAAGGAATTTAAAAGTAATTATACTTTTACTTTTGATACTTAAGAATATTTTAGCAATTACATTTACTTTTGAGTATATTTAAAACCAAATACTTTTAGACCTTTACTCAAGTAGTATTTTACTGGTTGACATTCACTTTTACTTGAGTCATCTTCTATTAAGGAATCTTTTACTCAAGTATAACAATTGGGTACTTTTTACACCACTGCGCATCAGCAACCACAGCAAATGAAGTCACTGAAACCCTTAACAATAAGTTTCAGACAGTTTTGGAATGGGTGGCCAGTGTGAGGGCTTGGTTGTGGTAAGGCCTCTTACTCCCACCTAGGGGAGGAGAGAGGCACACAACCAAGTCCTCACACACTTATCAGGGAGATTATCATCCCCAATCAGAGACAGCTGTCTAGCGTTGTCTCTGATTGGGGATGGTATTTAAGCTCCACACAAATCCACCTGTGTGTGGATCATTGTTCCTGCTTGTCTGCACTGCCTGTAGCCTAGCAAGTAAGTCACTGTGTTTTTTGTTTGTAGTTAGTTGTTTCACTCTCCTTTGTTATTTTGAATGCTTCGTGAGTACATCTCATTTAAAATAAAAAGGATGACACTTCACCAGCGCTCTGTTTACCGTCCCAATAATCCAAACCGTGACAGCCAGTAATAAACTGGTCCTGAACATCTCTAAAACTAGGAGCATTGTATTTGTTACAAATCATTCCGTAAATTCTATACCTCAGCTGAATGGTGTGGCTGTTGAACAAGTTGAGGAGACGACATTACTTGGTGTTACCTTAGATTGTAAACCGTCATAGACAAAACCATATAGATTCAATGGTTGTAAAGATGGGGAAAGGTCTGACCGTAATAAAGAGATGCTCTGCTTTTTTGACACCACATTGCACTAAGCAAGTCCTGCAGGCTCTAGTTTGATCTTATCTTGATTATTGTCATATGGTCCAGTGCTGAAAAGAAAGACCTAGTTAAGCTGCAGCTGACCCAGAACAGAGCGGCACGTCTTGCTCTTCATTGTAATCAGAGTGACTGCGTCACTTTTTGAAGTTCCAAATAGTCAACTTCCACACATTACTGACACACACACTTACTCCACCAGACATGCCACCAGGGGTCTTTTCACAGTCCCCAGGTCCAGAACAAATTCAACGAAACGTACAGTATTATACAGAGCCATGATTGCATGGAACTCCCTTCCATCTCATATAGTGCAAGTCAACAGCAAACCTGGTTCCAAAAAACTAATAAAGCAACACTTCACTGCACAACGCCTCTCCCTCATGTGACCTACTTGTTGTGTGTATGTGCTGACATGTACTGTATGTGTAACTGATAGATGCACACACACTACATGTTAATGTTTTTAAATGTATGTAAATTGTCAAGTCTCTTGTCTGTAATGTTTTTGTTGTTATGTGTCGGACCCCAGTAAGACTCGCCGTCGCCATTGGCGTCAGCTAATGGGGATCCTAATAAATCAAAATAAAAAATAGCTTATACACTGTATTCTAGTCAAGGCTCATGCTATATAACTACTGCTGTACACCCCTTTTCTATTCATATACAGTCCATACTGTCTATTACACACCATCATATACATATATATTTATATTCTGAACTCTATTTATCCTTCTGATATTTCTTAATTAAAACTTTAGGGATTTGTGTGTATTGCTAGGTATTACTGCACTGTTGGAGATAGAAACATAAGCATTTCGCTGCACCTGCGATTCAAAATATGTGTATGTGACCAATACAATTATATTTGATTTTATGGAAAGTTTTACTATTGGTGGCATAAGACTAGGATGCTTTCTTACAAGGATGAGTGGCTCAGAGTGGGCCTGCTTTGAGCTGTTTAAAAAAATATATATTATTTAACCTTTATTTAACTAGGCAAGTCAGTTAAGAACAAATTCGTATTTACAATGATAGCCTACATACAGGGTCAGCCATAGAGTATGGTGCCCCTGGAGAAAATGAGGATTAAGTGCCTTGCTCAAGGACACATCGACAGGCTTTGACCTGTCACCCATCTCCTCTTCAACCAGATGGTTATCCACACCGTCTGTAATCCCAACCAAGTTACCAACAGCTGGGCTGGGATTAGATTGACTACAATGAGTACAAAATATATTAGAAGAACAAATGAAAAGCCTTATGAAGATGAGCCAGACTAGTTGAAAAGATGCAGCTGTTACGGAGGGTGGGTGTATTCACTGTGGTTTGTCTGGCTTCTGTTTAGATTAGGTTAATGTTGCTGGACAGACAAACCAGGGCTGCTCCATTGTTCCTCTCTATGGTCTTGCCAAGCTAGAATGTGGCTAGTACAGTTTGTGACATCAGCAGAATGCAACAATATGGATAATGTCTGCTAAAGAATAAAGTAGGTTTTCCATTTCAAACCCCTTCTATTAGTTGCCAGTGGGATTCAATCACCAATCAGACATTATGTCTTATTTCATGTAAACATGATTTTCATTGTTCTATTTGGTGCACCGTCAGTGTTAGTTCTATTCAATCAATAGGTAATCGTATGTCAGGATGAAGCAAAATTGTGTAAACATGAAACAAGGAAAGCATTTGTTATACTGACTATTCAGACAGCAGCCCTCAACATTCCCTTCAGAGTCATGCAGTGTGGTAGCAGTCCCAGCCAGTCAGACCACCACTAAATGGGAAAACCAGTAATTATGGGATGGCAGGAGTAGGGCAGGTAGCTAGGCAATCACTTTCCCCTGATTGAGACAGAACATTACGGTCTGAATGGCCATCGGAGTGAAAGGAGCTGACGACAGGCAGGTGCAATCTGACAGCTGAATACAGTAAGCCTGGAATTCTGGATGAGTCCTTCCTGCTCTACATGGCTTCAGGATGTTAATGCTCCTCTTTCAGCACGGCTAGATGGGAGGAGCAGCACAATCCTTCCAAAATCATATCCCTTAAATGTCAATATGGCTCATGTCTCAGTTGGTGTGTATCTGACAGCTGGTATAATCACTTTGAAATAGGCACTGGATCTAATTGAATTTATATAACAGATGTATACTGAGTATACAGTATTATACATGCACTCACATGCTGTACCGTATATAGGAAGTCTTGTATGCTGCCACCCACACATACACTGAGTATACCAAAACATTAGGAACACCTTCCTAATATTGGGTTTTGTATACTCAGTGTATATTTTGTATACTTTTTTGTATACTAAGTGTATATTATGTAGCTATGAACAGCTCTACACAGTAAGATTTTATGTTGACATTATCATGGTTAATAAAGATGACTTGCTTTAGTTAGAGGGAGATTTCAGCACCATAAGCAGGGCTATAGACTGACAAATCACTACGGGGCCCAATTCAGACTCAGGAAATTGTATGCCTTTTCTATGCATACCTTTCCTACTCACTTCTCAGTAGTTGGTATTCAGACTTACCTTATGGTGGAGCGTAATTGGTTTGCGTCGTGGTTCCCTTGCGCGCACTAAATAAATGTAATTCAACCCCAGAAAACACACCCACTGGGTGGCCTACAAAATATGAAAGTAAAAGGAGTTTTACTTCAATTTGTTTTTCTGTTGATTTATCTCAAGCGCTCCCTTTAAATACTCTGTACTGTTAATTATAATTTGATCGGCACAAGACTTGAATGTATACTATGGAGAATGCATTCAGAATATGGAAAGATAGCCAAATATGCATATTTGTCTCTGTTTCAGAACCCATGGGTACATTTTTAAAAACGCTATGATTTGAAAAAATATATATGTTAAGGGAATAATCATGAATCCTACTTTATGGGGAAAAAACAATCAGTTCATCAATGCTAATGTTGGAAGTAGTGTAGCCTACAATATAATTATAATATTGAGAACGGTACGCAATAGTACGATAAAATAAGTATACCCTAATTGACTGCACTGATCATGGAACTGTGTGATGACAAGAGACAAAATTCCAAATGGACTAATTCAAGGTAAAAAGGAGTTGGAGCACTCCACAAAAAAACAAAACAGAGATTGTTTAGGTTTTTGCTTACTTTAATCCATTGTACAGAACGACTTCAGCTTGACGTCAAAACGTCAGTCATCTGTACACATCCGTTACAATGGATTAAAGTGAGCATAAAGAAATCCTAACATCCTTACTCCAACTCCTTTTTACCTTAAATTTGTTCTTTTGGAAGTTTTTCTTGGTGTGTACACTATTACCTGACCCTCAATAACAAACACGAGGACGTGACAGCGCTTACAGAGGAAACAAATAAAGGTAGGCTAAAACAAACAATGGAATGGAATGATGAGAATGTAAGGAAGAAACACTAAATTGGCAGTTAAATATATGTGGTTATTACTTACGGTCGCTACTGATAGTGGATAATAATACTTAACATATAGCCTACAAATTGAAGGAAACAGGAAAAGTCGGGGCCATATGATTTAAACATTCTAGAGATCAAAAAGGTAACATTTGGTGCGACTCTTTGCCTTGTCATCTCATTTGGCTTGCTTCTCCAAATGTTATCCCTGCAAGCTAGAAGGACAAAAATGCATAACGGCACAGCATAAAGAGGCATGAATACCTGTCATGTTGATATGCTTTGCATTACGAGTGGTTTCACATTCATCTCCAGCGATCATAAGGTAAAGTAGATTTATAACAATTGTCATTTCACCTATGTTTACAATACCCTTATCCTAACTCTTATCAATATATCTTTATCAATTTATAAATTACAGTGATTGGAGAATGCTATTATTTCTATCGGAAAAATTACATTTCATATTTTTCCACTTGAAACTGACCGGTTAGCTTGACCTTCCTTATTCATGGTTTCCTCGCACATAAAAGTGGTGGAATTATTAGGGGATTAAGTCAAGGTCAGAATACGAGTATATGTAGACACACCTCTGCCACACCTCCATGTATGTTTTCTCTACCCAAAACAAGTAGCTGGCTGACACATGTATTTCCTCATGCTTAAGGTTAAGGTGAGAATACGCATAGAGAAAGAAGTGCAAAAAAAGGGAATTAAGTTCGATTTATGTGCGCGTAACTCGGGTCTGAATTCCCCCCTACATTAGCTCCCCTACAGATATACTGTAAGTGGCAGACATTTTAAAGGTCTTCTTTGCCATATATCACTAAAGAAGCTAAACTAATCCCAAAGGTGCAATCTATTAAGGGACTATCGCTGAATACATTCAGATTTGTTTCGAAAAGCTCAGCGTAGCTAAAAACTAGGCCTGGCTTTCAGTATTGAACCACATTCATTTGGACCTAGAATGAAATTAGGTGGACTAATCGAACAACTTTTTGCCAGTCACTGAATAAAGAGAGCCCGGCTGTGTTGGCCCATTGTTGGATCAAGCAGGTAAATAGCTGTACAATGGAAATATGGCCAGTGCTTAGCAGAGTTCTGTAAGCTAATTAAAAGGAAGCACTTTGCTGCATGTGGGTGGCATGAGCGTGGGTGCGGGTGGCACACTGAGATGGGGGAAGATGGAGAAGAAGGAGGAGAGGAAGGGGGAGGAGGGGGGAGGCAGTGGCACAGGGCCAGCATCCCCGGACCAAATCTCCAGCTCTACATTAGCTGCTTTCTGGGAACTGCAGTGGTGACACCAAGCCTGTTATGAATGAAGTGAGGGAGGGAGGGAGGGTAAGAGGTAGAGAGGGGATGGATGGATGGATGGATGGAGGGGGGCAGGGAGGAGGAATCTGCTCAGTGTAACTCTGAAACTGAATATGTAAAGGGCTCTGTCAGAGTGAGGCCAGAGCACATTCCTCCATCATTTCATGCCCTCTGGGGAATGTCATAGAGGTATGGAAGAGGTATGGGGTGTGGAAGGTCCCATGCACCACCAGCTCTAACTCCTGTATGAGGGATAGGTCCCTAGATTTACAAGTGCATAGGGTCTAGGGGTTGATTTGGGATTGGACCCTGTACTGTAGCATAAGAGTGTGATAGTGTGGTTATGGGATACCTATGGAATAACAAAATAACACTGTAGGCTTAACATGAAGTATTCTAATATAATCACGTGTGATTGTCTATTTAGACGTGACTGATGACGTGACTGATGACGTGATTGACAACACCTTGCTCATTCCATTGACTTGTTTTAAGTGGTGACAAACAGTGCCTTATTAGGCCATTGCTTTACTATACTATTGTAAATACTATAATTTGAAATTATTGCAAATTAGTTTGAGTTTCTCCAAACAGTTTTTGACATCTGATAGCAAAATTCCAGAATGATGAATAACAATTTAAGAGTTTTTAAAGAATGTTGTAGAAATTGGCAAATCTTCTGGCAACATTTTCACTAGCGGAGTCCAATAGCTGGCTCGTTCCACCAATTAGGTGCCTTTTGATTAGGGTAACTTGGTGAAGAAAAAATGTTTTATTTCACCTCATTTTAACTCAGCTTTCCACAGCAAAATACCAGAAAATTTACAAAAAAGTCAGAACTAGATCACCTGCTTTTACACTATTATTTGAATATTAGATGTTCAATGTCTATTTTTATATATATATTTTTTTTATGGAATAGTTTCACCATATTAGATAAGTTCACGTAACTGGATTGACCTTAAAATGAGGGACAAAATTATGTATTTTTTAACTTAAAGAGTGAATGCTCCTTAAAAGCAGCTTCTTGTTTTGAAAATGGCCTATGTGGCATCGATATGAGTCAGAAACATTTATTCTAGTGTCAGAATTGACTACAAAGTGTAAATAGAATAGATTTGGTCATAAAGTCTGTCTCGTCCAAAACTACGATTTGCGGGCCTCCCAAGTGGCGCAGTGGGATGGGACACGACTGTAACTGCCAATTGGGGATAAAAGTGGGTAAAAAAATATATATAATCTGAGATTTGCGAGGTTGATAGGAAAAAATGGTATGTCACAGAATGAAGGGTACCATAACAGTTTTCCATGGGTTGGGTTTATTTGAATCCTGCCCATATGCCCACAGCTGGCAGCACCCAAGTCATCATAAATTCGGAGCACAGCTCCACACGACCCGATCATAATTCCCATGGTCAATTGGGTTTGACTAATTCGATATCCCTATGGGGCTAGTCAGGAACCATACAATGTACATGGGACAATATTTTTTAAGATCAATAGCTCCAAATTTCAATGACTTAAAAACGTCAAACCAACTATAAATTGTTGAAATTCATACCCAAATATTGAGCATTTAACAAGACAACGAAAATAAGTGCAACATGAAAATATTGTCCCATTTATATTCTGTAATTAACTGATTGTCCCTAACTATCCCTAGAGATATGCTTTTTGAAGTCAAGCCAACTTTGTCGCACACCAGCCAGCTGAAGCTAGATGGCGAAATGATTTGGCTAACTCTTCCAACCTGCAAACACACACGAGACATCCACATCAAACTACAACCCGAAATGAATCTTCACAAATTACTTGTCAAGGCAATAAAATAACTTCACAATGATGGTGAAAACTTGGAGAAATGTTGGGGTTTAGTTAGTTTAATTATTCCTAAAAGTCACAGAGGATGCACAGAGGGACATATGAAAATGCTGAATCAGTGGAAAGCGGCGGGCCCTGATGGCATCAGCCCAAGGGTGCTTAGGGTCTGTGCTGACCAACTGTGTGGAATACTCCAGTGACGCTTCAACCTTAGCCTGAGCCTGGAAAAGGTCCCTGTGCTGTTTAAAACATCCTACCTCGTCCCAGTGCCCAAGAAGGCGCACCCCACTGTCCTGAATGACTTCAGACATGTAGCGCTAACATCCCACATCATGAAGACCCTGGAAAGGTTAGTCCTCGTTCACCTCAGACCCCTGGTGTGTACATCACTGGACCCCCTGCAGTTCGCATATCAGCTCAACATCGGGCGGATGATGCAATCATCTACCTTCTGCAGAGGGCTTACTCTCACCTGGACAACGCAGGTTGCACTGTGAGGGTTATGTTTTTTTACTTCTCCAGTGCCTTCAACACCATTCAGCCCCTGCTACTGGGTGAGAAGATGAAGAGGATGAAAGTGGAAGCACCCTTAGTCTCCTGGGTCCTGGCTCCTGACCGGTAGGCCACAATTTGTGCGACTACAGAGCTGTGTGTCAGAACGGGCAGTGAGCAACACAGGGGCCCCCCAGGGAACGGTCCTGTCCCCCTTCCTGTTCACCCTCTACACCTCGGACTTCAGATATAACTCTGAAACATGCCACCAACAGATGTTCTCGGATGGAGGAGGAGTACAGGAGCACAATCAATGACTTTGTGTTGTGGTGTGAGCAGAACCACCTAAAGCTCAACATCAGCAAAACAAAGGAGATGGTGGTGGACTTCAGGAGAACCAAGGCCCAACTGACTGCAGTCCCTATACAGGGGATGGATGTGGAAATGGTTGGGTCATACAAGTTCCTGGAAGTCCATATGGACAACAGGCTGGAATGGGCTGGTAACCCGACTCTACTTTCTGAGGAGGCTCAGATCCTTTAACGTGTGCAGTAAACTACTGCATACCTTCTACCAGTCTATCTTTTTTGCAGTGGTGTGCTGGGGTGCCAACATAAAAGCTGGTGATGCTTCTCAGGTAAATAAGCTGATCAGGAAGTCTAGCTCTGTTCTGGGGATTAGCCTTGACACTCTAGAGGAGGTGGTGGAGAGACGGATCCTGGCCAAACTGCTGGCCATCATAGACAACGTCACCCACCCTCTGCATGCCATGGTTATGACGCAGAGGAGCACCTTCAGTCACAGACTTATCCCACCACGGTGTGCCAGAGAGCGCTACAGGAGGTCCTTCCTGCCGGCGGCTATTAGACTATTTAATGCCTCACCGGGGTGCCGTAGGCAACATAGACCTGGAACTGTTGGGGTGTTAGGACCTAGTTTAACAATTATGCATCCATCCGTGAGTAACTCTGGTCTGTAATCACTCATTCACTCAGGACTTATTTATTTATTCTTTCAGGTCTGTATATACATATTCATGTACAGTTGTTATATCATATCATGTGTAATATTGTTAGCAATTCTTGGACTGAACTTACGTAGTCATTCACTCAGGAATGCATATTAGTATCCTGTCAGTTGCATCTTTTTTCATTGCTTTTAGTACATCGAATGTGCAATACATGCATTTATCTGTAATTAAACCCTGCACTAAGGACTGTATTTTAGGGGAATTACTATTATTACCCTAAATTATATCATACACACATTTAGCTATTTAAGTATCTCTTCCTGTCATTTACCTGTACAGCTAATTTAACCATGCAAATATTCACTTACCTGTAAATCTAACTGTATATTTACCTGTACATTTCATTTAACCATGCAAAATATCAACTTACCTGTTCATTTAACCAGACTGTATATTAAGTAAACTATTATTACCCTCACTTATATCATATGCACCTTTAGCTATTTAAGTATTTATCTGCCATCGACCTGTATAGTATAGTTAACCATGCAAATAATAATATTATTTATCTATATCAACTTGCAATATTTGTATCATTTTTCTTTCACCCAACACTCTGTAACAATGTATAGTGTACATATTCAGCCATCCACCCATACTATGCAATGTCTTTTTATAGCTTTTTTGCACTCCAGACTATTTTTATACTTTTTCATACTGTCTGTCTGTCTGTCTGTCTGTCTGTCTGTCTGTCTGTCTGTCTGTCTGTCTGTCTGTCTGTCTGTCTGTCTGTCTGTCTGTCTGTCTGTCTGTCTGTCTGTATTAAACTTCTGATTGGTTTATATTAAAAGGGCACTTCATATAAACTGGCTTTTAAAATGCAATAATTGTGCACAATTTCTATTTAAAATTTCAAAGGGACGTTAAAGCACTCATTTTGTGGAACGACCCAGCTGGCATTGTCAAGGGCAGGAAGGAAGGCCCTGTCAGCCAAGTTATTAACAGACTAGAAGCAGATGACGTTTTAAAGTACAGAGGGGGAGAAGAGACCCCACGAACCCATAAAATCTATCTCGCCTGACAACGGGAGAGGAAATGTTGCGCCTAGCGTCACCATGCTTAGATTGCTATCTGGAGAGGGGAGCGTGCTCTTTCTACGGTGCTGGTCGATACTGATCTATAAAAAATGAGCATTCAAATGTACTTCCACGCTCTATCAATAGGAAAACATTATAGGCAGGTGGAAGGAATGCATTTCACAGGGTTTCATATATAAGGCATTTTATATATTGTATATATTGTGGCATTTGTGTGTAGGGTTCTAAGCTGACATATTTTTTAAACCGATAGTGTTTACCTTCAGATGAGTCCTGTGACACTTGCAACAAACGGAGAAGACCATTTTCAATCAACTATAGGGGTTTAATAATGGGAAGCATAGAAAAAGTGCACATAGAACATATCTACTGATTCTTAGACTTGCTTTCAAATAGAATGACAGATCTATAACTTCTATTTCTATGTGAATTTGGTCGGGTCGCCCAAAAGTTGCGTATTGGTGATAAGCTTTTCCAGATTATCACCTGCTGATGCCACAACTCAGTATCACGCTGACATATGGAATCCATTCTAGGAACATCGTCACTCCTCCTCCAGACCTCACCCCTCACCTATAGTCAAATCTCAACCCTTCACTAATCTAGTCAAGCGTCACCCCTAATATGGATTCCGTACTGAGTGGTTTTCTACCATGCTGACCCCTCCCCTCTCAGTCATCTGCAGTAATAATGTAGATGTAGCCTAGCTGAGTTAGTTTGCTGTTGCTATGTCGCATTACATGCTGACTACACCAGCCACGCGTGTGCGTCCGCGCACACCATCGCACGCATGTTGATTTGGTCCATCCACGCCAGACGCGATCATGACACGCAGGTTAAAATATCAAAACCAACTGTGAACCAACTATATTAATTTGGGGGCTTGTCTAAACACAAATGAAACATTCATGGACATTTAGCTATCTTGCTATTTTTAGCTAATTTTACCTGAAATGCATAACAGCTGGATCTTTGTAAACTCTTTGTAGAGTCCTACAAAATTATGTTTTTCTCAGCTCTGACTATTACACTAAAAAGGCTGGGCACCAAGCAATCTGAAACAATGCATTCTAACAGTCTAATAAATACATTTCATATATGGTATGCAACAATATTTTGTGCTTATGAAGGGTTTAGGTAACATTAGAATATGAAAAAATTATTTAAATTCTAAAATACGTCCAGCATCCGAACAGTGCACTGTGCACCTGCCATTTGAATGGAATGGGACATCTATTACAAACACAGTGTATTGACATTCAGCCTACAACGTGGTGTGTATTAATGGATGCAAAGAGACAAACTTATAAAATGATTTCTCATTCATGTCTAGCCGTGTTTAATAATTTTCCTTCAGTTCGCAAGAGAAAGCATCAGAGCGAGTGAAACAGCGCCCCTCTGTATCAGTATGTGTAGCCCATGTATCTGATGCTGTCTGGACAAAAAGAATATGACATGTCACACTATTTTTGTCCAGACAGCATCAGATACATGGGCTACACATACTGATACAGAGGGGAGCGGTTTCACTTGCTCGGATGCTTTCTCCGGTGAGATTGATGAGTCTTGCTGTCGGTGCGCTTCTTGGTCAAAATGATCAATATATTCAGAGACGACCTGGGGTGGCCAATCAAATTTTAGGGGAACACACCACTGGGTTGTAGTGGGATATCAGAAAACAGCAAGCATAGCAAGTAACAGCTAGTTGCAGTAGCAACGGCAATGGCAGGAAGAGACACCAGCGCGTGCGTGCACGTGACATCCAACATTGAGAAAGCATGTGTAGAAGTGGCCAACTTAAATAGATCCCATGTAAGTAGAGTGTGAATCCAATTGTTGCACTATCCGGTGATGCGATTAGCTGATGCCGCCACACTCGGGCTTCCCTTTTTGAACTGGCTTCACTTTATTTTGCTACTGTAGGCTATATGTAATAACGAAAAACCACAAAACATCATAATTCAAGTGCTATACACAATCACAAAGAAATGTATTATTATTTTGTTAAGGCAGGTCTTAAGAAACATAAAAAACCTGAATACATTGTATTTCAAAAGAACAGAGTAGGATATTTTACATTGTATTTTGTTACTAGTCTGTGCTTAGTAGCCTATGGCTATGCTGCCGCAAATGTTCATGTGTAGAATGGAATAGTGCCTGTATTATTTTACAAAAGAAAAGGGGATATTTTTGGAAGATATTTTTGCGTTAATTTTAAGAGTTGTTTGGCAAATGTGTGTGTTTTAGAAACCTTAGAACCTGTTCTTTCCGATAGGTTATGAAATCAAAACGTCTTACCTGCATGAAGGAGGATTTGAAAAAGGATTTACTTTTTGGTAAGCTCCGTTCCCTTCTTTCTTTGTTACCCACAATTTTTATTCACAAGGAAATTGATAATATTGTCAACCATCAGACGATTGTCAATTGAAGCTTGTCTTTACAATCTATTATTATAGGCCTATGTGTGAAACTAGTTTCCACATAGTTTAGGTGTAGTTTCGATGGGTTATTGTCAGATGGGTAATTGTCAGATGGGTAATTGTCAGATGGGTAATTGTCAGATGGGCCATTGTCAGATGGGCCATTGGGCCATTGTCAGATGGGTAATTGTCAGATGGGCCATTGTCAGATGGGTAATTGTCAGATGGGCCATTGTCAGATGGGTAATTGTCAGATGGGTAATTGTCAGATGGCAGCCAACTTGTCAGGTGAAGGAAGATCAGGGTGGAAAATGTTCCTAAACCTGCTTATAATACAAACTCTGGTTGTGATAATTAAATTCTAACAGAGACAGTGTGTTGAATAGACTTATTTAGGAAAGTCAAGGATGGTGGGTACATGGCAGGAAGCAAGCTCTTTTTTATCGCCTGGCTACACTGTGTGTTAGGGCCAAGGTCACAGGCTCTGAAAAACAGATTGTACCAATAATCCTTTATGACTAAGTTGCAGAGATGTACCATCAAAGAGCAATGACTAGAGCTCAGCCAAGTGAGAAGGAAGGGCATGGTGTTTTTCCTTTTCCTTCGATGGCCTCCCCTCTTCCAGCTCTGATGAGCAATTGTACATCTGTATTCAAAATGTGAAGAGACAGCGTAGCGATGCACCACTGCTAGCAAGGTTACACAAAACACAGATGGAGGAAAAGCAATGCAGCTACGATGTGTTACCAACCAAAGTGCCACCGTTTCCCAGCACACCCCTTCAAAGCCAGTATAATAAAAAATTGTTATCGCTTTATCTTCGCTGTGTCTCCTTGTTGCGAGCTGTCGTGAGTGTAGACAGACAGTGAGACATTGGAGGCAAACTACAAACCATAGGAGACGGACAGGGACAGACCAGCTGTATTGTTTTTCATATCAACAGGACAGACATTTAAGATTATGAGATTTGTTGGGCGGACAGTTAGAGAAAACAAACAGTGGCCATCAGACAGACAGTTCTCGTCCGTCCTTCTCCTTCAGTCTCAGCCGTCATGGAGGATACAGTGGAGGAGTGTAGCTGGATGTAGCTGGTGACTCATGGTGACAGACTGTTCAGGGGTGTAACGGTTGTGTCTCTGTGTTGTTTAAGGCAGACAGGTGAGGGTTGATTAAGAATTGAAACAGGAGATTCGTCAAGTGGCTGGGAGGCTGTTGGGGAACGTGCTGAAGGAGACTGGCCATGTGCAGAGCGAGAGGAGTGGAAGCTCTCATATGTTCTCTCTGACATCACGTCTCCTCATTCAACCTCCCAGTCACACATAAAGAAGAGCTACGCCATGCATCCTGAATAGACAGACTAAATCAGCTCTCGTTAATGGTTGGTAATGAATGAGCCAGTGAAGGAGCATCTTGAGAAAGCAGCAGAATGTGATATTTCACTCTGCATCCTCTCTTCTTCGACTGGAGGAGCTAGACATTAACAGCATCAGGGTAGATAGTCACTTGTTCATTCCTATCTAACTGGCAGTGTTCTCCTTTCCACACTCCAAGCTTTTGTGGACAAACTGTTATCATCAGGAGTGAACAATTTGCATGATGCATCATCTTGTGGTGCAGCACATATGAATATTAATCCAAACATAGTCAATAAGAAAAAGCCCAGCTGCATGAAATGAAAAGGGGAATGTAGCCTGAAAATAGAAAATTGTTTAGATGAAATCATCAAAGAACAGGGTCTATTTAGTTTAGTGAATGTTGAATTTGAAGCATCCTTCATACAATCCTGGTACAATACTGTGAGTGCTGGTTCACAATGGCTATGGCCTGGATGTCATTTTAGCCTTTCAATGCAACTAAGAATTACTGGGCCATGATTACTGGGCATCACACGCAATATTCAATAGTCCTACATTAGATACCATTTACCAAGTTTGTCCCTTTTGTCCCCTTCTTTCTCTGCCTTTCCCTGCCTATCTGTTAGACACAAACAGTCCTCTAACTGCTGTCTATCCTGCCTAGGGGACAGCGGAGGGAGGGAGAGGGGGCCACAGAGAGGGAGAGGAGGGAGGGAGAGGGGGCCACAGAGAGGGAGAGGAGGGAGGGAGAGGGGGCCACATGGAGGGAGAGGAGGGAGGGAGAGGGGGCCACAGAGAGGGAGAGGAGGGAGGGAGAGGGGGCCACAGAGAGGGAGAGGAGGGAGGGAGAGGGGGCCACATGGAGGGAGAGGAGGGAGGGAGAGGGGGCCACAGAGAGGGAGAGGGGGCCACAGAGCGGTGGGAGGGAGAGGGGGCCACAGAGCGGTGGGAGGGAGAGGGGGCCACAGAGAGGGAGAGGAGGGAGGGAGAGGGGGCCACAGAGAGGGAGAGGAGGGAGGGAGAGGGGGCCACAGAGAGGGAGAGGAGGGAGGGAGAGGGGGCCACATGGAGGGAGAGGAGGGAGGGAGAGGGGGCCACAGAGAGGGAGAGGGGGCCACAGAGCGGTAGGAGGGAGAGGGGGCCACAGAGCGGTGGGAGGGAGAGGGGGCCACAGAGCGGTGGGAGGGAGAGGGGGCCACAGAGCAGTGGGAGGGAGAGGGGGCCACAGAGAGCCACATAACAGAGAGAGAGAAAACAAGTGCAGTGACACAAACACAAAGAGTGAGCCAGGAGGTAGCCAGGGTTTAATGGTGTGTCCCTGACTAGCCAGAGAAAATAACAACCATAACAAGCAGTTAAGTGACTCCTTCTCCCTCCCTATAGTAGCTCCCTGGGCCCCGGGCAGGCAGGCCAGAGACAGACAGACAGACAGGCAGAGAGAGAAAGAGAGAGCAGTGAAAGAGTCTGGGTCTTGTGTTGTGTCGTGGCCTCAGGGCCTTGGCTTGCACTCCACCAGGTGAAGTGACCTAAAGGACATCAGGACAAACATATAAGAGAGAGAGAGAGAGAGAGAAGAAAAGAGCATCCAGAAGCCAGTCAGTGTGTGTAAGGAGGCTGTGATGGCTCCTGTCTGATAGAGAGGCCTGAGGGGAGAGTGTAAAGAGGTATTGTGGTCTCCACAGGCCTGCTTTCAGACACATGTAGGCTATGTATGACAGGACCTCAAATGATGTATGACAAAACCTCAAATGATCCACAAATCGACATGTTTGACATGTTAGTCCAAGATGTTCTTTAGCTAGCCCCGTGTGGGAGAACAATATCTAACAAATCACTGAGTAGGGTCTCTACGCTATAGTGGGGTCTGATATCAAATATCATTTATTGTGTGTGTGTGTGTGTGTGTGTCTGTGTGTGTGTGTCTAGCCTACATTTAGCAATGGCTTACTCTAATTACTGCAGTCTCCTCTCTGTACACTCTGTGTGTGGTGATGAGTGGCCGAGTGTGACAGACACAGCTGTGAGGAACGTGTCATTGGGTGTCTGGGACTGGGGGGAGAGGAGAGAGGGGGGAGACCATGGGACTGGGGGCCCTGTTGTTGCTACCCTAATCTGACTCAATCGCACTCTCTCTCTTTCTCTCCCCCGCTATCCTTCTCTCTCTCCCTCCCTCCAGCTCTCCTCTCCTCTCCTCTCCACTCTGATTAATGAGGGTCGTCAGGTACCGTCCGTTGCCACTCAGGCCAATTAAGACATTAAACATTTCCGCATGGCTTCCTGCTCTTAAACAAACAGCAGGACCTCAGGGTTCATCCTCTCTCTCTCTCTCTCTCTCTCTCTCTCTCTCTCTCTCTCTCTCTCTCTCTCTCTCTCTCTCTCTCTCTCTCTCTCTCTCTCTCTCTCTCTCTCCATCCCTCTTTCTCTGGGTAATGAGTTGACTCCCTGGTCCAATCAGAACCCTGGTTGGTGGCCCTGTGGGAGGTGTCATGTTGTTTCAGAGGACAGAGACAGTACGTGTAGTGCTACAGAGTACAAGGAGGTGACTGACCGTCTCTGTTAGCCTCCATGTGGTGGAACCCAGCAGCACTACAGTTGGAACGATCAGCACTGAATGGCAGAATGTTGTACATCTGAAGGCCTGACCTCCATGAAGAGACTCTGTAAAGATATCCACACTGGGATACCACTGAGACTGAAGCAATGTATTGGCCATGCATTCTAAGTGGTATACTACCGTGGATAGTGGAACATAGCCTCATCAGTAACACCATCATTAGGTTTGCTGACGACACAACGGTGGTAGGCCTGATCACAGACGACGATGAGACGGCCTATAGGGAGGAGGTCAGAGACCTGGCAGTGTGGTGCCAGAACAACGACCTCTCCCTCAACGTCAGCAAGACTAAGGAGCTGATCGCTGACTACAGGAAGCGGAGGGCCAAGCATGCCCCCATTCACATCGACGGGGCTGTAGTGGAACGGGTCGAGATCTTCAAGTTTCTTGGTGTCCACATCACTAAGGATCTATCATGATCCACACAGTCGTGAAGAGGGCACGACAACACCTTTTCCCCCTCAGGAGGCTGAAAAGATTTGGCATGGGCCCTCGGATCCTCAAAAGGTTCTACAGCTGCACCATTGAGAACACTGGCTGCATCACCGCTTGGTATGGCAACTGCTTGGCATCCGACCGCAAGGCGTTACAGAGGGTAGTGCATATTGCCCAGCACATCACTGGGGCTGAGCTCCCTGCCATCTTGGACTATACCAGGCGGTGTCACAGGAAGGCCTGCTACTGTTTGTTATCTATCCACTATATTCCTAGTTATATGTACATACAGTTTCTACCTCAATTACCTTGTACCCCTGCACATCAACCTGCACCCTATGTATATGGGTCATTCTATAAACTAGGGTACCAGTGAGGATTTCCTACACTGGACAATTTGTTACAGCTGCTGATGAGGCCTAAAAAATGCATTATTCTTAAAGTGGTGTTGGCCAACAAAAAAAAAAAACACTTCTATGTTAGGCCATATATGTACAATTATAGAAATTATACAATTGTATAACATTGAGGTCTTTGAAAATTACAATTAAGTGCTTGAAAAAATCCCTCTGCATTGTTGGGAATGACCCGTAAGTAAGCATTTCATTGTTAGTCTACACCTGTTGTTTACGAAGCATGTGGCAAATAACATTTGATTTTATTTGATATCCCTCCTGTCACTGGAAAAGATCTGGGAATGAGTCTAATTTTAAGTGAAATCCTAATTGAATGGACCACTAACTGTTTTTTGTAATTCTACATTCAGCAGACAAGTTAATGACTGGCTCGTGTGATTAGTTGCTCTCAGCCATCCTCATAAGGGACCCAACAGTTAATTCACTGTGACCCTATTTGACCCGATTTAGGAAACATCCAAGGCTAAAATTGAATACATTATGTTACTATGGAGGTCAACTCAAATGCCTTTTTCAATGACAATGTCTTCTGAAATATATTTTTAAATGACAATGACTCCTGTGTTTGTGTTACAATTACAGCTAGATAACAGCTATAATGCTAGCTGCTATAGCTGTCTCTGTCTCGGGCTCTATGGAAGATGAAACTAATGACATTAGCCATGGGTATCAGTCAGTCATATCAGCCGTAGAGGAGAGAGGGAGAGATGGGGTCCTAATGTGCAGCGATTTGTTCTATGTGTCTGGGCTTGTGTTCTTTGTGTCAGGGATAGGGTCATGTTCTTGTGGTCCCCTTGCCTCTCCGCCCCGTGGTGTGCGTAGCCGTCGCTCCGTGTTAGTGAGCCAGTCAATCACAGGCTGGGGGCTGTCGCACATCAAGATGCTGTGGATGATTTCCAATGCAGGGATGTTCAGAGATTTGCACGTCCCTGGAGAGAGGCCCCACTGACACACACACACACACACACACACACACACACACACACACACACACACACACACACACACACACACACACACACACTCCCCACTGACAGAGGACGCCTCATCTGTCAAACGAGCCGCTGTCCTGATCTACAATGACACATCTGCACCCTGCATGACACACACCGGCCTAACAACACTGTACACGGACAGACCCTGTGAATACATACACCCTGCTCTGGGTGTATACCCTGGCTTCATGTGCATACCCGCTGTGTGGATACTGTAGCCAATATGACAGGCACTTACATATTTATAGGTATAGTAGTGGATGTTTTTTTTTATTTTTTTGTAGTGAATGTATGTACAGTGAGCACCAAAGGTATTGGGACAGTGATACATTTGTTGATGTTTTGGCGCTGTACTCCAGCACTTGGGATTTTAAATTAGACTATGAGGTTAAAGTGCAGACTGTTAGCTTTAATTTGGGGGTATTTTAATCCATATCGGGTGAACCGTTTAGAAATTAGAGAACTTTTTGTACATATTTTTAGGCGAGTAAAAGTATTCACTTACGTATATGTTTATTAAAGTAGTCAAAAGTTTAGTATTTGGTCCCAAATTAATAGCATGCAATGACTACATTAAGCTTGTGAGTCTACAAACTTGTTGGATGCATTTGCTGTTTGTTTTGGTTGTGTTTAAGATTATTTTGTGCCCAATAGAAATGAATGGTAAATAATATATTGTGTCATTTTGCGGTCACTTTTATTGTAAATTAGAATAGAATACACTACACGACCAAGATGTTGGAACATTGCTGCGGGGACTTGCTTCCATTCAACCACGAGCATTAGTGAGGTCGATCACTGATGTTGGGCAATTAGGTCTGGCTCACAGTCGACGTTCCAATTCATCCCAAAGGTTTTTGATGGGGTTGAGGTCAGGGCTCTGTGTAGGCCAGTCAAGTTCTTCCACACCAATCTAGACAAACCATTTCTGTATGGACCTTTGTGCATGGGGGCATTGTCATGCTGAAACAGTAAAGGGCCTTCCCAAAACTGTTGCGACAAATTTGGAATAACAGAATTGTCTAGAAAGTCATTGTATGCTGTAGCGTTAAGATTTACCTTCACTGGAACTATGGGGCTTACTCCTCCAACAAACTTTACAGTTGGCACTATGCATTGGGGAAGATAGCGTTCTCCTGGGAACCGCCAAACCCAGATTCGTCAGATAGCCAGATCGTAAAGCGTGATTCATCACTCCAGAGAACGTGTTTCCACTGCTCCAGAGTCGAATGCGGAGCTTTACACCACTCCAGCCCACGCTAGGCATTGCGTATGGTGATCTTAGGCTTGTGTGCAGCTGCTCGGCCATGGAAACCGATTTTTGTGACGCCGTATCTGTTGTGACGCTGCAACACTTCGATTCAGTGCCATAGACTCGGGAGGACCTCTTTTTGACAATTTTTTAAAACTAAAAACTAGTACAATAAGGTACTAAACTACTCTTGACCTGTAACAGAATGAAAATGCAAAAAGCAGCTACTGCAGCAGCACTCAAGACAATTTAGGGAAAATTAGAGAGAGAGAGAGAGAGAGAGAGAGAGAGAGAGAGATATTTCTATGTCACTGCAGTCCCATATTGTCCCAGGAAAATGTCATTGTGCCCTTGGGAGGTGCAGCAGTGCTGCGAGGGAAGGCTCATCTGTCTGTGCACATTTAACTGGATGCTCACTGGCCAGACCCTCAGGACAACCAAGACTGGCAAGGCTTTTCCCTTTGTTTATCCACAACATACTAGCTAACCCCACTTTTCTGGCCCTGCTTCAAGTGACTGCAGAGTTATAGGAAAGACCTGCAAAAATGTATTTACAGGTCAAACCCCTATTGACTTAACTGTACCACACAACTGTTTCATGGAGTGTGTCCTTACCTGCACTCTTACAAGGTTATTTAAGTTTATATTTGATATGTTTATTTATATGTTGTAGTGCACATTAATTTGACATGTCAACATGTACTGTAGATATGAAGATTATATTTCCAAAATGCTATATCAACTAATACATTTTTCACAAGAAATTCTTGCTTTTGAGTACCTTCATGAAATTGTAAAATATTACTGTTCTCAGATTATTATATATATTTTTTAATGCTATATATTCATTGTTTTGCTGGATTGGAATGTTTGTATACTGTATTTTTGACTCTGAGGCAGAGTTGCAAAGAAAAAGCCATATCTTCCTCTGTCCAGTGTCTGTGATCTTAATCTTTTCTTTTTATTGGCCAGTCTGAGATATGGCATTTTCTTTGCAACTATGCCTAGAAGGCCAGCATCCCGGAGTCGCCTCTTCAGTGGTGACGTTGGTGTTTTGTGTTGGAATACAATATTTTACTTTTGAAGAGAGACAACAATTACAGGTTAAACTCAAAGCATTTTACTTAATGGCAAATAAACTGGGTAAATATCTTGCAGCTCTCACAAAATGAATACATTCTAAACTAGTTATAATTTTAATGAACATTTATATAAATCAGAATTAAACAACAGTTGGACGGATCCTATAGCCTTCTCAGACTCAACAACCCTGAAGCAATTATCAGCAGACAAAACATAATTCTTAAAAACAGAGATCACCCACAAATAAATATTAGATACTGTTAAAACATTCACGCAGAGAAAAGCACCAGGTATGGATGACTTTCCCATATAATTCTATTCAACATTTTTGGGACAAAGTAGTGCCGCTATTTTACACAAATAACAACACGCATGTCACTCAATTCAGTAATTTCTCAGTTCCATGTATCAAACCATTATTTCAGTTATTTTAAAACCAAGAAAATCCGGAGAGTTTCCTACTGATTTAAAGACCCATAAGTTGAATAAACTGTGACAATAAAATAATAACTTTGGAAACATTCAATTGTCCAGCTGAAACAATACATGTTATTAAAATATTATATACATTTCCTAAAGCAAAAATATATACAAATAATACATTATCTGGTGAAATTGCTTTAGAAAGGGGCACAATGCAGGGATGTCTCCTCTCACCCCTCCTGTTTGCACTGGGAATTGAACGGCTTGCAGAAAAAATTACAGGACCCATACGTAACAGGTATCAGTATTGGTACACATGAATATAAACTAAACGTATTTGCAGATGATCTCCTGATATACCTGACCGATATTGAAAACTCTATGCCCCCTTTGTTAAAAATATTTTCAGAATACTCAAAAATCTCAGGATATAAAATTAACATGGAATAAAATGAAATCATAGGAAAAATAAAAAAGAATAACTTAGGATCTACAGCAATCCTTTATGTGGACCACAAAAAATATTAAATACTTAGGATGGTTAATAACTGACAACAAACAACAAATACATAAAGACATACATTCCATTACTCAACTAAATGAAAGCAGATTTAATTAAATATAATATTTTTTCCATTAATCTTACAGGTAGAATAAACCTCTTCAGAATGGAATGGTTCCCAAAGTTGTATTTATTTATTTTCGGTAATACCAAAATAAAGACATTCTTTAAGAAAGCATACTCTGTCATAACAGACTTTATAGGGGCAAATAAAATTAATACAATAAAAAGGAACGTTTTACATCTGAGGATGGATTTAACCTTCCAGACTTGGAACTGTATCCACTCGCTACTCAGGGCTTTTACGACATATAGTAAATTGCACTGAAGAGGAACAATGGGTACATATTGAAGATGCGCATGTTCATCCATAGAATATTTTCACGTTTATTTACAAAAGAAAAGCTAAGAACATGAATAACTTCATAGTTAAGAAGACTATAAAAATATTTTACAAGAACCAATATCATAACCTAATAATGCATCAATTATTTGATAGCTTTTCAAAATTCATCAATAAATTGATTCACATGGAAAACTAAAGGCATAGAAACTGTAAATTACTTGGTAATATGAAATACATTTATTTCCATGACCGCTATTTTTGAAGATTACAGTTAACGAAAATGTACGCTTAATCCAGTATTTTCTACGAAGATAAAATGTATGGATTATATGTGTCATCTATGAATATTATAAGAAAAGTGTAAATTCTGAGAATTTAACCTCTACAAAATATATGCTTTTCTTAAAGGTTTTACATAGTTCTTAAAATAAGTCAACATATAAAAAGCCATGACAATTACTGTAAGGAAAATACAATATTTGCATAGCCATTTTCAGGTATGAGTTTCCATGGTTAAGGCTGGGCAGCACCTCCAACTGGACAGAAGATTTAACTACAGCTATGCTTTTGGTCTCCCATCCAGGGTTTTAACCAAGCCCAGCCTTGCTTAGCTATTTGTCACTAACTCCTTCCAATGTGCTATCGTGAGAAGGATTGTTAAGAGATCTCTACTTAATAACTAAATAGATTCACTGCTGAAATCAAAGTAATTCCTCCTCCTCCACCTCCTTATCCTCCAGCTGTCCTCCTCTTTCACCTCTCCCACTCCTCTTCTTCTCCCATTCTCGAGCTCCTCTCCTCCTCCTCTCATCCTCCCCCTGTCCTCCCCCTCTTCTCTCCTCCTCCTCCTCTTCCTCCCCTCTCCTCCTCCCCCATCTGCTTTCCCATTCCTCTTCCTGCTCCTCCTCATGGCAGACTTTGCTTCTTTTTTCAAAAAGTGTGAGCCCTTAGAAGGCTTAGCTTACATGTTTAGTGTATTTTTTTCCTGCCCCTGTCCTCCTCCTCCTCTTCATCCTGTCCTTCTCTCCACCTCCTCCTGTCCTCGCCTTCTCTCATCCTCTCCCTACGCATCCTCATGTCCTCATCCTCCTGTCCTCCTCCTCCTTTCTGTCTCCTCCTCCTACCCCTATTCCTCCTCCTCCTTCTCCTGCTCCTCCTATCAGTGGACTTTGCTTATTTTTTTAACAAGTGTCACATTGCATCCCTAAATGACATCAGACTGTGTTATGCAGTGCCATTTATTTGAGCCCTTAGAAGGCTTATCTTACATGTTTCTTTTATGTTTCTTCCTCCTCCTCCTCCTTTCATCCTTCTCTCCTCTCATCCTCCTCCTCCTCCCCTCTCCTCCTCCTCCTCCCCCTCTTCCTACTCTCTTCTCCTCTCCTCCTCCTCCTCCATCTCCTGGTCCTCCTCTTTTCTGTCTTCTCCCCCTCTCCTCCTCCTCCTGTCCTCCCCTCTCCTCCTCCGCTCCTCCTTCTTCTGTCCTCCTCTTCTCTCCGCCTCCCCCTACCCATCCTCCTCCTCCTCTACTCCTCCCCCTCCCCTCTCCTTTCCCTCCTCTCGCCTTCCTCCTCCTCTTCCTACCCATCCTCCTATTGTCCTTATCTTCTCTCCTCCTCCTCCTGTCCTTCTCCTCATCCTCCTGTCATCCTCCTCTTTTCAACTCTCCTCCTCACCTCCTCCTCCTGTCCCCCTCTTCTCTCCTCCTCGCCCCACCCCTCTTCCTCCCCTCTCCACCTTCTCCTTTCCCTCTTCCTGCTCCTCCTCATGGCAGACTTTGCTTCTTTTTGTGTCACATTACATGCATCAATTACTTCAGACTGTGTTATGGTAAGTGCTTTGAAATTCGTATGTCCCATGTATGTGAGACCTTAGAAGGCTTAGCTTACATGTTTCGTGTATGTTTTTTATATAATACATTAATTTCTGTTACATCTAAATGTTAACCAACCATGCAAATCAGATATTACAGCGTATTTACTCACAGGTTTCCAGGTAGAACATATAAGAATCTTGTTAAAATATTTTCCATATGGATTGAACCTAGCATTTCAAGGCCCACTCTAGTAGGAATAGAGAGAACAGTGTACATCAATCCATCAAGTACAAAAATGGCTTCCATTAGTCAGTCATTTATGGTAAGTGCCTCACTTTCCAGTAACGCACACCATCTAGCCTGCCAGACTGCTCTGATGAGATGCAAATATATGCCTGTATCCAAAGTTTCCTAGATGTGGAAATACTTAAAGGTGCTGCCCCTATAATTTCTCTGAATTTCTCCTCTATGTGGAACCTAGGTGAATTACAACAGCACTAGGCAGCATTCATTCCCCCTTAACAAGCCTTTTTCTTTCGGTTTGGGTCCACCAGCTGTAAAAACAATATTTTTTGTTATTAAAAATATATTTTACAGTGATATAGATGGTACAATAATTCCCCACATTATTCAGTATTTGTTTTCTCACATAAACTGAAATTGAGCGAACAGTGTAGAATTTGAGCAACCAGTAAATGGCAGAGCGATGTCTATATTACCCATTTGACCCGATTTCCACTAGATAACACAGCCACAAAGTCAAAACAGTTTTCCCATTTTGGCAACAGATGCCACTCCTTTAATGGACTACTTCTGTAAGTGGCTTAATATTAACCTTAGCAGGAACAATGTGTACCCAGAATCTTACCATATGTCAACCATGACATCTACAAGATAGTTCCATTTAAATTGAAATCATTAAAACTCAATAGTAGGAACATTTTCACAGATAGAAAGAGAAAATGTATTATTTCATGCATTTATTTTGATGACTTCAATAAACATAATTTCCATTATTTTGACAATAGTAGGCTATGTACATGTTAAGCAGACATATTGGAATACATTCATGTATTTTACACGTTTTACCCAAAAGAACCCCACAACCATGCCATAGAAGTAATTCCTTCCTTGTAATAACATATTAAGAAATTTACATTGGCTTTTGTGTGGGACTCCTGGAATTGTACTGTCATGTTTGTAAATTAGCACCATGAATACAAAAACGTGATTACTCCTCTAATCAAGTTAATTTTGGAGTCGTTGTGAGGCAACTGAGTCAGCTGGGGCTAACCACCCCTTACCGTTGCTAGCCGCTAAGGATTATCACAGCTCATTACATATAGGAATAAATGATTTAAATAGGCCAAATGCTCTTCTTTGCTCTAAACCAAAATGGAAGACAAAGAGGTTGGGGTTGAGCTCTTGCCCGCTGGATCTCCAGGACACGGTCTGTATCGACTAGGCTGAGGCCCGAGATTAAATGGCTTATTGACTGTTACAGGGCCATCGAAAGACTGGACTCACCTTCAGATGTCAGTGTCAACCACTCACTCCAGGAAAGACAGATACAGGGATGAACATAGTGTTTATGTTTTTGTCAAATGACACTTGAGGAGCAATGTTGGTGAGCTGACGAAGATGGAAAAAGTCCCCAACGGCTGTCATTTCAAAGTCTGCCTTTTAGAAAGTTATATTTGCTTTTTATTGAACACAGTGTGAAAGTTTATTTTATTTTTGAATAAATGCCGGAACCCATGGATGCAAAAGTCAACAGCATTCATAGGGCAATAGCAATAGAAGAAGCATCATTACACCGGAGAAATATAACTGTATTACCTGCTCATGTGAAATGGCATTTTCTGTACCCCCTCCGCTCCATCACTGAAACATTCATAAAGGCCAGTAAGTGATGGAGTCCTCTCATTGAGGAGGCAGAACTGGCTAAAATCTGATGTGGGAATTGAGGCTTGTCTCTGCAACAATTGGTCTCCCTCCTCGAAATCACTGACATTAGTTCCTGGAGTTGAAGTTTCTCACCACACTTTATTAGAGGGCAGGTGGGTTTAATAATTTATAAGGACTCGGGGGCATGCAAGATTGAATTTTTCACATACAGTTTATCTGGTCCTTGCAGAAGGGGGTTTCTTGAAAGTGTATTCAGGACCTTGTCAATATGCTTTACCCATATTGGCTGTGACATTAAATTAAATAGGTTATTGACTGGTCTGTGAGTTGGCAATGAGGCATCTAGAATGCAGGCTCACACTGCCTCCTCTGACCTTACCTGCTGTGGGTCACTCAGTGGTCCATAAATCACAGCATAATAGAACCTGATCTCCAGCTTCTCACCGCGTCCCCTCGCACGCCTCCTTTATGTGTTTTTGATTTGTATTGATGGTAATCCCATGGCTCTTCACAGATATATGGGACCAATAACACAGTGGAAATGCCACTGCCTCTCTCTATGTCTCTCTGTCTTCTGGGCTTTTGTTTCTCCCCACACAATATATTTCTCATTCTTTTTTTTCTCATCATCACATCAGTGATCGAGCGTTGGCGGTAAGCCAGTTAGCAGACAAGAATGGCGACAGCCATGGGGATGGGATCCCTTTTCCACCTCAGTCAGGTGACATCTCTCCTGTATTGGTACTTAATATCTCAAGGGATTTCAGTCTCTCTCTCCCAGGAAGAGAAAAGGCTAAAATATTTAGAAGTCCATTTAGGAATGAGGATGAGGTTTTATTGAAGGAAAAGTGTTCAATACGGTCCATTGATTTTTATCCATTGATTTGTAACGTGGAATGGGATTCACAGAAATGATTCACACCCCTGGGGCACTGTCTCTTACGAGGCCACTCTCATTCCTTACAGTAGATAAAGATGAAGAGGAACATGGTGTTGTTCCAGTTAAGAGTAGCACATCTATAGTGTCCTATATGTAGTGTCCTTTCTATACTACAGTACGTAACAGATTACTTTGTTTGGAATGGAATTTGAAAGTAAACCATGTGTGTAAGGGCTCCTGTGAGTTCTGTGTTTGTCCAGATTAGATAGTTGTTGTTTTTCTACCCTGAACTTTCACACCACAGGATTCTGCATGTCTCCTATCTTCACAGATGGTACAATGACTAAAGGTTAACACTTAAGCATTGAAATAAAGAGCACAGGCATTTCTATTTCCTCCGTCCCCTTTACCATCAAGCTATTCCTGTGGCAGTTCACTCCACATAACAGAAGCAGAACTGTAGGTGGGGGAGAGATACACAACTACAGAAAGAGAGAGAGACCATTTCCCAATTCTGCTGTAGCTCGGGCTCCGCTGCCACTACTGCTGCTGCTGTTTGATGCAGGGCCACCTGCCAAGCCGCGAGGCGCGCGCAGATGCTGGAATGTGTCGCCGGCCAGATGTCATTGGGTTAATGTTGTGTAGACGTTGGAGCGAAAAATGATAAAATATCACTTTGCAGGTCTAGAGAGATGGTGGAGAGGCAGGAGGAGGAGATGCTTGAAGGGTCTAGTGGAGTGTGTGTGTGTGTGGGTGGGTGCTGCTTGCCACATTGACCAGGCAGGACACAGCTGAGACCACAGAAGGGCCAGGTCAGGTCAGACGTACTATCACTCCACCTAGCACCAATCTCCTCAATAGCTACCGGCTGGCACATATAAGGTTATTTCTAACATATTACTATAGTATTCGTAAAATAATAAGATAGTAAACAGCATAGTACCGTAAATAATTTATTTTCATGAATGTGATATGAAACATGTGGGATGTATGATACATTATGTATTATACATGATGAACAAATGGTGAATATGGTGATACAAGATACAAATGTAGAAATTGAAATGGCTTCACTTTCAAGCTCTGATACACACAATTAGAAGGCCATAAATTAAAATTTCACTATAAGTGGTTGTAGCATGAGAATTGGAATAAATTGATCCTGATGGAAATGATAGGAAATCGTATAAGTCGCTACTGCTATTTCAACACTGGTTTGAAATCCTATAAATCTGCTAACAGTTATAGAATGTACTATTCTAAACTGCTCCAATCCTGTCTGTATATTTGTACTTTCCTGCAGGTAACTGTTCATGAGCTATGTGAATAGTTAAAGACTGCGCTTAGTATACTGACAGATTAATGTTGTTTTTTCTTCTTTCTGAAACACATTGGTTTCATTAAAATTTTAGATTTTAAGGAAACTTCCATTACCTAGAGTTGCTGAATATCTCTTCGTCTTCCGATTGCTTCACCATTCACACACCTTTGTAAAAGCTAAAACGTTTACAAGCAAGGTAGTGACAGCGTTTATTTTTTCTCTCTGTAAGTATACTGACAGTTAGGAGTAGAGTTGAGATGAAGAAATCCGTGAAAGTTCTCACTTTTCTTCCTTTAACTTTTTAATTATTTCCTCCACCATCTTTTTCGACTCTTGAACAAACAATGCTTTGGTTTTGAGAAAATCCTATGGATTTCCTAACTTCCAGAATGTCCCCTCTTCCCACAGCTATTTTTTTATTTGCTTTTAATTTGTATCGATCTTCCGCTAGCTCCTCAATTTTGCCGATGTCAAAAGGGTGAAGGGAGCATTACAATATACAATGTTTTCTCTTCTCTCTTATCGAAGGGGGAAATGAAAAGCAAATGGCAACTTTGTCCAGGACGTGCGTCCGCCTAGGCGGAAGGGGCTTTGAAGCGTGGGGCGAAATTGAAAAGGTTGCGGGTTCACATCCCTGGACAATGACAGCCCTCCTAGCCCTCTGCCTCCACTCCTGCAGCTTCAGGAGATTAAAAGCAGAAGAGAGATAAGTGGAAGAATGGGCCAGACGTTTTCACTCTGTAGTGGCCCTCCGATCGAAAAACAGAAGTGCTCACGTTGGCCAAAACACAGACAGATGCGCTGCGGGAGAAAGGATGAATCATTCAGAACTGACCTTGGCTTGATTTTCTTCGGGCCAAAGACCGGTTGGTTTGTCTCCCAGAAAGGGAAACGCTAGGTATAGACTGAATCAAATCAACAACAAAACAACACAGAATCAAAGAGGGGGAGAGAGTACAGGTCATGTGATATGACACGATAACAATCAGATTGCTTTCTCTCTCCTTCAGCGGACTATAAAGTGCAGAGAAGATCAATCTGAAGTAACAAACTTTTTGCTATAATAAAAGCAAAACGTTTACCGGTGTGAGGATATTGTTACAATGATTCAAAAAGGTTTCATGCATACCAATGTAGTATGCATGAATTCACACACACTCAGACATGTACACGCTCTTTTAAGTCTCTGGATGCTGCAAGGCCAGTCTCTTGGCAGTCTCTCTAGTCTTTGCCTTTCATGAACCACATTAAAATATGGAGATGCATGCAGGCTGTCTGTTAAATAGATGGGGCTCTGTGGAGAGAAAACAGAACAGTGAAGGCCACCCAGCAGTCCACCAGCAGATAGACAATACTCCCACAGGAGACACATTGGACTCACCGACTCAGACTGTCTCTGTGTTACTGCTAAACTAAGAAATTCAGAGAAAGCAGGCTCACTGTATGGAGAATAGAGTGCTGAGGGGTAATAAAGAGGTATTTGGTTGGAATGGATGGGTATATTTAAGTTATTTTTTATCAACAAAATGTAAAGTATGCCCAAGAACATCATCTATTTATATTTTCACAATGAATTTTACTCCGATAAATTGAATTTTTTTTTTTTTTTTTTTTTAACCTGCTGTAAGGCCTCGAGTTCAAATAAAATGTTATTTGTCACATGCGCCGAATACAACAGGTGTAGACCTTACCGTGGAATGCTAACTTACAAGCCCTTAATCAGTATCGATGTCAATTTACTGTTAGGTCCCTTCAGGTGGTATATCCTACATTATCATTCCATTTAATTACATTGTTTGTTTACCTTCATTTGCTTCCTCTGTAAACGCCGTCACGGCCATGTTGTTGTTGCTGAAGATCATTAGTAACAGTTGATAATATAAAAAAAATACATTCAATTGTTGTGGAGCGGAGAGCAGACCAAGCCGTAACAGTTTGAACCCAACGCATGGCGCAATACTTGACTTGAATTTCAGATGTAATCAAACCACTTTTTTATTTTATCAATATATGTAGTCGCTAAAGGCTCTCCAAATATATATTTTTAATGATTCATACATCCTTTACTAATCCAAAAAGGTGCCTAGATACTCTACAAGATCCACCAGTTGGTGTTGAAATGGAGACAAATATGCCTATATTTTTCTTTCATTTATCCATATTTTATGAACACAATCACTCGATGTATTCTAGTCTATTGACAAAATTCTGATTAAAGGTACACTGTATTTAAAGGGATGGCTTAAGGTAAACTTACTGAAAACCCTATTGAATAACAACTCTGTTGGCCAGCAAGTGGGAGGGTTTTCAGCAGTTGAATTACATGTATTCATGGCGCACAAAGGAACCACGTCTACAAAGTCAGTTACGCACCTTCATAAGGTAAGTCTGAATACTAACTACTGAGAATTGCCTTTAAGTCTGAATACCAACTACTGAGTAGTGCATTTGAAAGGCATGCGTAAGTAAGGCGTAATTTTCTAAGTCGGAATCAGGCCCTAAGTGATTTAAGCTAAGGGATGGATCAAAATGTACAGAATGGTTACCTGTAGGAAAATGGGGGAGGGTCATGCTTTTTCAACTTCGGTCAAGGGGAGGGTTTAATATTTTGTAATGAATAACATTATCAGTGTTTTAGAATGGGTTGCTTATTAGGCTATACTGTATATCGATGTGTGCCAAATGCCACCCCTCATCTCTGATTCCACGCTGGGCGTGCAATATTAAGTGCACCTATAGTCTATTTAGTGTGGTCTCAATCAAATGATCCATAGCCTGTAGGCTAGGCTTGGGTTGTATACCGTATATATACTGTATACAGGGGTATTTGGAAATAGCAACGGGATGGTTTTTCAAAACTGTTATACCGTTGAAACTATTTCTTTTAGGTTTTTCAATAAATTGTAATATTAATATAGCTACTTTTTAAATAGAAACCGCAGTCAACTTATGCAATACTTAAGAAGATAAAGCAGATCGCATTCTACATTATGCCGCTTGCCATAGTTCCCCAGATCAGTTCAGCCAGTCTTCTGTTCGTAAATAGTACAATGGGAGAAAGTGGGAGCAGGTGAGTCCAGCTGTGTATTGACAGGGGTCGCGTTTTGTATTGAAAGTCGTGTTTTTTTGCTTCAATAGCTCATACAGGGATGTGCAATTATAGCTTTCCTTCACAGAAAATACATTAGTGCAACACATTCAGCAGAAAATAGCTTAATTTTCATCAGATGACAACAGAAGTGCAACGCTATTTGGCTGGCAGCTACACAAGTAAACAAGCGTACAACGAAAAAGCAAGGTCTTTTCTAATGTTTATCATAAAAATAATGTACCCAGCTACATTTCCTAATGTTTTGCTTAGTTAATCTGGCATTTTAATGGATAAAAGTAGACTGGCTACACCAAGGAAAGTACCGGAGAAAAGTAGATACACATCAGTCAGAGCGCTGTTGGTTGATAGAATCCCTGTTTGTGAATTGCAACTGAAGCACAAAATAGGTCTGATACCGAGCAGAAATTACAATAAGAAGCATTTCAGATCTGCATTTACAAAATGCAGCAAGATATTTCTTATGCGTTTTGTATTTTTTCCCTGTGTGAAAAATGAAGAATTCTGTGTTAACACGATCCCTTAACTTGCTAGTTATCTAAGTAAGTGGATTAATTAATAAGATGACGGGGCATCATATTGTGTTAGCTTTATGCTGTGTTGGAGAAGTCAAAGCCCTTTGGATGAGTTACAGTATTTGTACAACTGCCACTATCTTTTAATTTCTTTGCATTTATTCTCCTCTCCGTTCTCGGCCTGCCTGCTCCTCCCCCATCTTCTCTGAGCAGAGCAGGCAGGCCCATTGCCCTAGCAACTCCAGACTCCACACAGACACAGCATGTACACATGCTTCTCCAGAGCCAATACGGTTCTTCCTTAATTAAGACTAGCATGCATCAAAACGTTGTTCATTGGCTTGTAAATGTCCAAACTCACCAAAAATGACATTCGGTAGCTCCTACTTATATATGTATAACTTTATGAGCTGGATTGCCTGTCTTTGCAATTCATTTGTGCTAGTTAGCATATTTAAGTAGCATCCTCCATGGATATTCACTATCACTTGTGCTAATAATTCATTTAAACCGTCTTAATTTTAATTAGACTTTACTAACAACAAGAGTTTTGTGATGGAACCTATTTCTTCCTATTTAAGAAATAAGGTAGGCCTACCTGTATATCCATAGATTTGTTGGTCAATTCCTCCAACCACCATGCACTTTTTAAATAGCTCACCTCTGTGTTAGTGAAGGGCTGTTAAGTAAAAAACTAGTCTTGAATTGGGGGGGTATGAGAGGGTATGCCATATGCCTTAAGAAAATGGCAAGCTATTAACTTTCTGTACAATAGAACATGTTTAAACCCAGACAGCTTTTGGGGAAATACTTGTCACCTTCTCTCATTGGGTTAAGCAAGAGAAGAAGAGTAGCCAGCAGTTAAAGCTTACATTTGTGACCGACCGGCTCAAATCAGTCTTATGTAGCAAAATTTAAAAAATGTTTTTTACATTGGATAAAAGTAGAGACTCAGCTACACAATTGTATAGCATACACTACAGTTGAGGAACAATGGGAAAGTAATTTTGCTTTGACAGTTGATAAACTTGTCAACTCACTTTTGAGAAAATGGCCTTTGAATGTTTTGGTACTACTATTGGATAGCTGCCACTTTGTCTACACCCATTCAGCATCGTTCACACCCTCTTAAGCTTTAGCCCCACCCATCTCTTTAAGGTTAAATCTGAGCGTTCTGAACTTGTTAGCTACTTCCAGACTTCTAAGTGAGAGAGAGCTGTTCACTGAACATTACTCGCCCTAGCAGAGCTGGTTAGGCTGTTATTTAATCCAGAGCATTGGGGACTGCAACTGTGCTGTCAGATTGTCCGTTCGTAAATTCAGAGAGTTTCGCGTTCAGAGCACACACTGGACGCTCTGGGCAATGAGTAGGGTTGATCTGAACGTTCTGACCTAACAACAACAGTTGAGTTATGCTTTTTCGCAGACGTTTACTGACACCGGCCATATTTGAGTGTTGAGCGTTCATAAATTCATTAGTTTTTGTGCGATCTGACACACTAAGACGAGAGTCTTTTGTTAAGACGTAGCTAGATAGCTAGCTAGGTAAACAATGAATCCCAACGCATGACTTAACGTTAGTTAGCGAGCCAGCCAGCTAACGTTAGCTAGCTAGCTAACAGCACACTTTAACTTGAAATGAAAAAACTGTGTCAAAATTAGAAACGTGTAATATCTGAAAATGTAGCTAGCTAGACTACCTTACCCGTGGTCTGAAATCGGAGTAGATAGCCAGAGCAAATTTACCAGCTAGTATGTCCATCAAGAGATGGAGTGAAATTCTATTGAAATGGATACTTACATAGTGGAGTCTTTTGTTAAGATATGTATCTAGCTAGCTAGCTAAACAATGAACCATAATCACAACTCATGATGTTACTACCCTGCATGAATCTGCAGGTAGCTAACTAACCAGGTTTTCAATGTTAGCTAGCTAACATTAGGCTATAACTAGTCAAGCAAATGTGTCTGAGATATGAAGAATAAGATCATACACATAACGTTAGCTAGCGAGCCAGCCAGCTGCTAAAGTTAGTAATCCGGAAAGGTGTTTTCTCCACCTCCTTAGCTATCATATTCTAATAATTTCAAAACTCGGTCCTCCAGAAAATGGAGAGCATACACATAATGTTAGCTAGTGAGCAGGCCAGCTAACGTTAGCTAGCTAACAGTACACTTTAACTTGACATTAGGTTTATGCAGTTTTACTACGCGATAAAAAAAAGCCACGTTAGACAGGATTACCTAGACATACTGACCAAATAGAGAGAAGCGTGCTATATGGCAGACCAATCCAAACTCATCTCTCGGCATGGCCAGCCCACTCATTATCTTAGCCAATCATGGCTAGCAGGAAGGTTGCTGTCTGTTTTTCTGGCTAAACCAACTAGGCTTGTCATTTAACAATTGTATTTGTATTTGCAGATGGCATACAAGTTTGTTATTAAGGCACATGAATGTTCACATGTTCGAGAAGGCATTACTGATTTAAAAAAAAGTTTACGTTCAAATGACTCTCCTGTGAAGTAGTGACCCGCGACATACGCCTAGTTTCCTGAAACAAGTCACATTTTTCTGTGTCATTAGACCTGCTCTGTCTGGGGTGGAAAGGTACAGTAGTCCTAACTTTTGAAAGTACCATGCTCAGATTCCTAACGACATGTCAGATTTAACAGGGACAGTTTCCTTGCAATGGCACACTCATTTGGCATTAGAGAAATATGATATATGATAGGCCTATCTCTCTGTCCATTCTTAGCCTGTAATTTCGGTCATTTGTGTGGTATTTAAAAGGATTCTGCTAATATGTAAAATAATGTAGAATTGCATGAAATGTTTACAAAAGGCTATTTTTTTCTCTGACCTGCAAACACATTTCTTTCAAGCGTTCAGGGAGGGTTTAGGCATTATGTTTTGCTGAAGGGAGGGCCATCCATTTTCACTCCTTAATGCTATGCTCGTCTGTAGCCAAACCCCTGCTAGTCTGTAGTCTCGTGCCATGTCATTACCATATTTCCTGCCAGGCAGAGATGAAACCCCACCACCACAGATCTCATCACTCCTCAGACCAGAGCCATACCTCAAACTGTGCTAGGATGAAAAATACCCTCACATCTCATAAGCAACCGATCAATTTCAACCAGGATTCAGAGAGAGAAAGAGGTAGGGGTTGAAGAAGAATAAGGAAGAGAGATCGAGACAGACTGCACAACAAAATATGTCTGCATTTCTATTTGCCTTAAAAGAGATTTTTTAAAGTTCAGCGCCCGGTGAGACCTGTCTGGTCCGTCCGTCTGTCCCTCTAACCATCGGTCAGAGGCTGTGTGCTCTCCTCTCCCCTCCCATGTGCTCTCTCTGGACCGCCTGATGTTTGAATTAACTGGTCTAGATGACAGGGCCTCAGAGGTCCACGTTGCCCACAAGGCCCTGCACTCTCCCAGGGTTTCAAAGGCCCAGCGACCCACCCACCCGAATGCTGTTGGCTGTCAGAACGAAAACGGAGGGGGGAGACGGGGAGAACGTGTAGCAGGGAGATAACCTGTATGGAGCAGAGGCATCGGCCTCCACGCCGCAGCACACCACAGTGCTCTTTGACAGGCGTATTAACGGGAAGCCGCGGAGGAAAATAGGCCTATTGGCATTGGGATCAGGGGAGAAGAAACCTTTCTTATCACCAGGACACCGGGGATTAGAGTCTGGCCTCCTCTGATAAATTAATGATTCACTGTTATCTGTCAAATTTAAATACTGTCAGACCCAGACAGTGACAGTCCCACCCCACCCTAAACCAAACAACAGACCAGCACTGGACTACCACAGCAAGTGGAAGAGAATGAGACATCCAGTTTTTGGGGTTTGTTGCATCTGTCTGTCTTCTTTGTTTAGACTTTCCTTTCTGACAAAGAGGGCGACACAGAGAAAGGCTGTCATGTCACTTCAGATTCAACCATTAAGCTTGGAAACCTAAGGGCAATGTCACACCACATATCCCATGACAGAATCATTCAGTCATAATGGGAAAATATATTTGGGATTGTAGTAAACAATATTATCAGGAGGCACAAACAAATAATTTTGTGTCCACTGGAGTCCTAATGAATATATGCTATTCATCGTCTCTGTCCTGTATAGATTGGAGGCTCTTCTGAGAACAGTGGAATTACAGGCTGTGCAAACTGCCAAGATAGCCTTCTGGTAATTCAAATTTGAATTATTTAAAGGGAAGACTCTTTCATTTGGGCAATTCATTATGACATATTGACTAAAGGGTAAAGACCAAAGACCACTCTATCTCTCTCTGGATTTAAACAAAGAAAATCAAACAACTCAGTCTTTTCCAGAAATGTAGCTTTAGGCTAGTCCTTTAAAATATAAGCTTTGTTTTACAGTATGTCTTTAGTAGATTTTTAAGGTATAATACTCTTGTTATTGGTCATTGTTAATAAGTATGTTAAAAAGCAGCTTTTCTGTGTTGGAATGGTGTGGGTGTACGACAACAGAATGGTGTAGGCATATACCCGTCATAAAAAATTATAATGCAAGTAGACGCTGATTGCCCATCTCATCCTCCTCTAGACCGCTGTTTGAGGTGTGTTTTTTTAAGTGTTTTTTCTCCTCTAGAATACTGGATTTAAATACTATTTGAAATCTTTCAAATACTTGTTTGCTTTAGTCTGCCTGGAGTGCCAAATGGGCGGGGTTTGCCATTGTGTGACTATTCTGTTGGTCCCATTAAGCCAGCCAAGCTCAATCCAGTCCAGATAAAGTATTTTAAATTATTTCAAATAAGATTTGAACCCAGGTCTTAGCAGCGGTAGGCTAGACCTGCTGTGTGATTGGCAGAGCAGGCGAGTCAGGGCTGGCGAGGGCTCCGCTAGCCCCCTTTGCAGTAATAGCAGAGTAGAGAATGATGGGAATATTAATGTCCCCTCATAATTTATTAATCCCCAAATCCATGGGATATCAGCTTGGTGCTTTATGAAAAGAAAACATCAATCCTGTGGAGGTAATTAGAGAGAGAGGTAGGGAGAGAGAGAGAGATGGAGGGGTAGGGAGAAAGGGAGGGCAGTGGTGGGGGTGAGGGATGTGAACCCCTCCAGTTATGGGGGAGAAAACCAATATTTGATTGTGTGCTGTTGGGGCCCATCTGTTAAATGAGTGTGCTTCCGGGGTTGGAACTGAACAAAACAGAGCGCTTTGAATGTCTCTCTGTTGTTGTGCTGCATTGTCTTTGCTAAACGTGATGATGTTCATTTGACATCCCCACCTCTCACTGCTCCTCTGGATGTTGTTGTTTTGTTCCGGGGCTGAAACATGAATGCTTTGTTGCGTTCAGAACCTGTCACGGATTGTGTCAAAGTGACACGCAACAACTCAACGCCAGCTGCATTAGTACCACCACAGTGACATGTGGTTCATAAAACACATGCATATGGAACAGAGAGAAAAAACTGTCACAAGGTCGTAGAAAAAAAACTCACAATCCCTTACTTGAATTCATTTCCTGTCACTGATACTTTTTATACTACTGGGTGCATAGTGCTGGCTAGGGTTGCAAAGGGTGGGAATCTTTCTGGTCAATTTCTGGAAATTTTCCATGGGAAGTTAAGCCTGGGAATTTTGGGAATTTTACTTAAATTCATCAAAAAAGTTAGCTTATAACAGTGAACCTTTTTTGTGGGATACACATAAGGCAATTCTAGGTCTTGTGGCATATTTTGGTTAAACTATCCCCAATTCAATGGAATTGCAACCCTCTGCATGCACAGTGCATTCTTCCATCACATGTGCAGTGCACTCTTCCATCACATGTACAGCTGATTCTCAAGATCTTGCACACTAATGAGATGCTATTGTGCCCACACTACTACACTGTCTGAGCCAATGACTACATGCTTTCGGGTAAGTTTTGATTACAATACTGGGTGGGGTGAATATATTTTATGACATACATGATTTTTTGTTAACTAGTAAATAGTAGCCTACAGCAAATAATTTCTAACTTGTTAACAATTTCTGCTAGTTACTTTTTGCTACCATGTGGGTTTTAGCTTGCTTGAGCCTGCTAACTGAGGAGTGTTAATTCACCTGTTTCCTGTTTCCATACATGTTTCATTTTAAAACATGTATCTTACAAAGGAGTTGTTTAATCTAACCGCTTAACTACTTATCTGTACATGGAATTGTATTATTTATTTTTTAATTAATCTATTTCTACAGGAAAATGCCACGGGAGACATTTCACTGCAGCTAATGTAGAAGGAAAAACTGTGTACATTTGCAAATACTGTGCCAAATCATATGTGAAGAATGCAACAAAGATACAGAATCATCTTGCCAAGTGCATAAAGTTCCCTCAGCGCTCACAACAAGCAACCCCTGCCAAAATTCCCTCTACTTCTATTCGAGGTGAAAATGATGAATCAGACACCTTATCGATAGCAACAGCTCATGGTCCTCCTGGAATCAGAAGTTTTTTTGATGTAGTCAGAGAAATGCTGATGAATGTCTTGCTTGAGCTGTGTATGCAACTGGTTCACCTCTGATGCTCACAGGCAATGTGTATTGGAATACACAAGGGACAACAGACACACCGGTCTTTACATTGCAGATGAGCTGAAGGCAGTCATCAATGACCTTGGACCACAGAAGGTATTTGCACTGGTGACAGACAATGCTGCGAACATGAAGGCTGCTTGGCCTAAAGTGGAGGAGTCCTACCCTCACATCACACCCATTGGCTGTGCTGCTCATGCATTGAATCTGCTCCTCAAGGACATCATGGCACTGAAAACAATTGATGCACTCTACAAGAGATCCAAGGAATGGGTTATGTATGTGAAGGGTCATCAAGTTATAGCAGCAATCTACCTCACCAAGCAAAGTGAGAAGAGCTCCACATTGAAGCTGCAAAGAAACACCCGTTGGGGTGGTGTTGTCATCATGTTTGACAGTCTCCTGGAGGGGAAGGAGTCTCTCCAAGAAATGGCCATATCACATTCTGCCGACATGGACAGCACCATCAAGAGGATCCTCCTGGATGATGTATTTTGGGAGAGAGTGGTAAGCAGCCTGAAACTCCTGAAACCGATAGCAGTAGCCATTGCACGGATTGAGGGAGACAATGCCATCCTGTCTGTTCAGACTCTGCTTGCAGATGTAAGAGAAGAAATCCGTACTGCCCTGCCCGCTGTTGCTCCAAGCAGAGGTAACTGCAGTTCTGAAATACATCAAAAAGCGCGAAGACTTCTACCTAAAGCTACTCTAAAGCTAACCCATCTAGGGTTTTAACAAAGCCCAGCCCTGTTTAGCTATAATATTTATCACTAACTATTACCAATGTGCTATCGTGAGAATGATTTTTATACCTTTTATTTAACAAGGCAAGTCAGTTAAGAACAAAATCTTATTTACAACAACAGCCTAGGAACAGTGGGTTAACTGCCTTGTTCAGGGGCAGAACGACAGATTCTTACCTTGTCAACTTGGGGATTCGATCCAGCAACCTTTCGGTTATGGGCCCAACAATCTAACCACTCGGATACCTGCCACCCCAATGATGAGAGATCTCCACTCAAAAACAAAATAGATTCACTGTTGCTATCGAAGTCATTCCAAAGGGTAGGTTTAACAGAGCAAGTAAATGTGACCATACTTTATCACACGTATAACATCAATGATGCTATTTAAGCCTATAGCATTTGCAAAGTCATCAACAGCTATTGTTTCAATTCTACCCAGAATTCAACAAAAAATAGACAATATTATAGGCCTAGGGTTTCAAGCTCTGGTTGATTTAAAATGTAATTATATTTAGTGATGTTAAATTGTGTTTGGTTGTCAATGCAAATAAATATCAAGATTTTGCTTGCATAGTTCCATCTGTGCACTTAGTTATTCGATAATTGATATGTTGGATTCACATCTCCATCTCAACAAAAAGTCAAAGTTAAAGAATTAAATTTAGAAGAATTAAAATTAAAATAATTAAAATTCTAAATTTTAAGTTTGATTTGATGTAGTCATATTCTTTAACTTTGATTTTTGGTTAAGATGGAGACGTGAATCCAACATATCAATTATTAATTTGTAGACAAACTGGAATTAAAGCCAGACGAAGTCAATGGCACAAATGGAACTATCCAAGCAGAAGATTAAATCTCCTTCAAACACAATTCAATATCACTTTTGAAATACAATAAATGGCCAATTAATTTGATGACAAGACATTAAGCCGGTGGCTCAGGTGAAACTATTCAAGCAGTAGATAGATGCATAGGTCATCGCAGGTCTGTGGAGATCTTAGAATCTCAAACCGCATTGATCACTTGAACCATGTAGTTTTAATGTAATCTCAACTGCAATCCAGGTCTTGTGGTTCTGCTATTAGATTAAGCACAGTGATGACACACTAATCTGTTGTATAAATAAACAAAATATCTGACATTGTATTCCCATTTGAACTTCGCTGTGCTTTTAAATAGTTGAAAGCGCAGTGATAGACTTTTGTGTGACAACTACATTTGGAATTTGGTTGTACTTTAAGATCCCTCAAACTCAACTGTGAACCTCGAAGCCAGTTCCACTGCTTGTTTTCATTGTTCCCCTCTAATCAGGGACTGGTTTAGACTTTGTACACCAGGTGATTGCTATTAATGATCAGGTAGAACAGAAAACCAGCAGGCTCCAGACCTCGTAGAGTAAGAGTTGAATACCTCCGTTTTAGATGGTTGAAAGCAAAGTGATAACACATTGAATAAAGGTTGTTATCTCATTGATCAAAGTCTTAACCAAATACATGTATTACCCAATTCTCTATGTATAAATGGTGTGGTGTGCCCACTAGGTTACTGTCTGGTAACATGCAGTCGTACATCTCAAACAGTTATTAATAGATGTTCCAAGGTCTCCTCTCTGGACTATTTCACAGAATCACAGAATCTAATTCCCCTCCAAGGAACCCTACTGTGCAATCAGGACTGTTTCTTGACAACCCAGCAGGAAGCAGCATCTCAACAGACTCATCCCAGGTGAAGGTTCCACCACCTCCATTTGATCCTACCCCCAGAGTGTTCCACCCACACCCCTTCCTCCCTACCTGACCCTAAACCTACCCCCACAGAGTTATTCACCATCTGAATAACTTTAATGAGCTATTGAATCCATTAGTGTCACGGCTGTGACCTGGGCCAGATGTAAGCCTGGGCATTAGTAGCTCTATTATGTTCTGAACTGTCGGAGGAAAAGGCCACGAGTGCCTCAGGGCAGAAGGCAGCAACAGCAGCAGGGTCTGAGAGGATGGGAGTCTGGAGGAGATGACTCGGCAAGCCTCGCTATGTTTCTGTAGTTCTTCTAAAGGTCACAGCAGTATTGGTATTAAGGCCTTTCTCCTTCTTCTTGTTCAGAGACACGTCCACACTTGACGCTAATTTGATCCTCTGCCCCTGTCCCCCTGTCACTCTGATGCAGAGGGGCTAGTTAACTGGATGTATTGAATTTTTTATATTGTTCCATGATGCTCAATCAATATTGCAATGTGTTGTTGTCCCCCCCCCCCAGTATTGAGTAGTTACAGGATTGTCAGCTCAGATAGGCCGATCTGTGGAAGCAGCCTATTGCTTTTACTACTACTTACCAGAGTAGACAGCTAACTCATTTATGTTTAGTATATGTCTCTGAATGGAACATCAAGTTTGACCTTTTTGAACTGAATATAGTTTTGAAAGCCATCCTGTAGGTGCGTGCTTAATAAGCATGGGCCATTAAATGGTGGTCTACAGCTGCCTTTTCGTTGATTCCTTATTATTAGAAAAGACATGTAGCCTTTGTCATCGATTGTCCCTTTATCAATACATAATTACCTCACATCTATTCACCTCCCTGTCAGCATACCAAATGGCACCCTATTCCCTATATAGTGCACCTCTTTTGATGAGGGCCCATTTGGGCTCTGGTAAAAAAAATAGTGCACCTTGTAGGGTATAGGGTGCCATTTCGAATGTAGCACAGTCTCAGAGAGACATCAAGATCAGGTAGAGTTAAGAGAATGCACTCTGGGGGAGAGAGAGGGCAGGCCATTTTTCCTGCCTTCAGAAAGAATTCACACCCCTTGACTTCTTCCACATTTTTTGGTGTTAAAGCCTGAATTTAAAATGCATTAAATTTAGATGTTGTGTCACTGGCCTACAAACAATACCCCATAATGTCAAAATTATATTATGTTTTAAGAACTTTCCTCAAATGAATTACAAATGAAAAACTGAAATGTCTTGAGTCAATAAGTATTCAACACCTTTGTTATTGTAAGCCTAAATAGTGCTTAACAAGTCACATAATAAGTTGTATGGACTCACTCTGTGTAAATAACAGTGTTTAACATGATTTTTGAATGACTACCTCATCTCTGTACGCCACATACAATTATCTGTAAGTTCCTCAGTCGAGCAGTGCATTTCAAACACAGATATCCACAAAGACCAGGGAGGTTTTCCAATGCCTCGCAAAGAAGGGCACTTATTGGTAGATATACAGTGGGGAGAACAAGTATTTGATACACTGCCGATTTTGCAGGTTTTCCCACTTACAAAGCATGTAGAAGTCTGTAATTTTTATCATAGGTACTCTTCAACTGTGAGTGACGGAATCTAAAACAAAAATCCAGAAAATAACATTGTATGATTTTTAAGTAATTAATTTGCATTTTATTGCATGACATAAGTATTTGATACATCAGAAAAGCAGAACTTAATATTTGGTACAGAAACCTTTGTTTGCAATTACAGAGATCATACGTTTCCTGTAGTTCTTGACCAGGTTTGCACACACTGCAGCAGGGATTTTGGCCCACTCCTCCATTCAGATCCTTCAGGTTTCAGGGCTGTCGCTGGGCAATACGGACTTTCAGCTCCCTCCAAAGATTTTCTATTGGGGTCAGGTCTGGAGACTGGCTAGGCCACTCCAGGACCTTGAGATGCTTCTTACGGAGCCACTCCTTAGTTGCCCTGGCTGTGTGTTTCAGGTCGTTGTCATGCCGGAAGACCCAGCCACGACCCATCTTCAATGCTCTTACTGAGGGAAGGAGGTTGTTGGCCAAGATCTCGCAATACATGGCCCCATCCATCCTCCCCTCAATACGGTGCAGTCGTCCTGTCCCCTTTGCAGAAAAGCATCCCCAAAGAATGATGTTTCCACCTCCATGCTTCACGGTTGGGATGGTGTTCTTGGGGTTGTACTCATCCTTCTTTTTCCTCCAAACACGGCGAGTGGAGTTTAGACCAAAAAGCTCTATTTTTGTCTCATCAGACCACATGACCTTCTCCCATTCCTCCTCTGGATCATCCAGATGGTCATTGGCAAACTTCAGACGGGCCTGGACATGTGCTGGCTTGAGCAGGGGGACCTTGGGTGCGCTGCAGGATTTTAATCCATGACGGCGTAGTGTGTTACTAATGGTTTTCTTTGAGACTGTGGTCTCAGCTCTCTTCAGGTCATTGACCAGGTCCTGCCGTGTAATTCTGGGATGATCCCTCACCTTCCTCATGATCATTGATGCCCCACGAGGTGAGATCTTGCATGGTGCCCCAGACCGAGGGAGATTGACCGTCATCTTGAACTTCTTCCATTTTCTAATAATTGCGCCAACAGTTGTTGCCTTCTCACCAAGCTGCTTGCCTATTGTCCTGTAGCCCCTCCCAGCCTTGTGTAGGTCTACAATTTTATCCCTGATGTCCTTACACAGCTCTCTGGCCTTGGCCATTGTGGAGAGGTTGGAGTCTGTTTGATTGAGTGTGTGGAGAGGTGTCTTTTATACAGGTAACGAGTTCAAACAGCTTTAGTTAATACAGGTAATGAGTGGAGAACAGGAGGGCTTCTTAAAGAAAAACTAACAGGTCTGTAAGAGCCGGAATTCTTACTGGTTGGTAGGTGATCAAATACTTATGTCATGCAATAATATGCAAATTAATTATTTAAAAATCATACAATGTGATTTTCTGGATTTTTGGTTTAGATTCCGTCTCTCACAGTTGAAGTGTACCTATGATAAAAATTACAGACCTCTACATGCTTTGTAAGTAGGAAAACCTGCAAAATCGGCAGTGTATCAAATACTTGTTCTCCCCACTGTATATACGTTTTTAAAAAGCAGACATTGAATATCCCTTTGAGCATGGTGAAGTTATTAATTACACTTTGGATGGTGTATCAATACACCCAGTCACTACAAAGATACAGGTGTCCTTCCTAACTCAGTTGCCGTAGAGGAAGGAAACCACTCAGGCATTTCACCATGACTTGAATGGTGACGTTAAAACAGTTACAGAGTTTAATGGCTGTGATCGGAGAAAACTGAGGATCGATCAACAACATTGTAGTTACTCCACAATACTATCCAGAGTGAAAAGCAGGAAGCCTGTACAGAATACAAATATTCAAAAACATGCATGTGGCAAAGAAACTTTATGTTCTGAATACAAAGCGTGGGGGCGGCAGGTAGCCTAATGGTTAAGAGAGTTGAACCAGTAACCGAAAGGTTGCTGGTTCAAATCCCAGAGCAAACTAGGTGAAAAATCTGTCAATGTGCCCTTGAGCAAGGCACTTCATAAATGCGCCTGTAAGTTGCTCTAGATAAGAGCGCATGCGAAATGACAAACATGTAAATCCAACACATCACTGAGTACCAATCTTCATATTTTCAAGCATGGTGGTGGCTGCATAATGTTATGGGTTCGCTTGTCATCGGCAAGGACTAGGGAGTTTTTTTGCAGCAAAAGAAACGCAACAGATCTAAGCACAGAAAGAATAGTTCAGTCTGCTTTCCAACAGACACTGGGAGACAAATTGACCTTTAAGCAGGACAATAACCTAAAACTCAAGGCCAAATAAACACTGGAGTTGCTTACCAAGACGACATTGAATGTTCCTGAGTAGCCTAGTTACAGTTTTGAGTTAAATCGACTTGAAAATCTATGGCAATACTTGAAAATGGCTGTCGAGCTTGACAGAGCTTGACAGAGCTTAAATTTTCATTTAAGAATAATGTGCAAGTATTGTATAATCCAGGTGTCCTTGCCAAAGGTGATTCTAACATGTATTGACTCAAGAAACCAGCACGCGACTCATCTCAACTTTCTTTTTTTTCCAAAACACTTGAGTGTGCTGTCTCTGATCAACTCTCGTTATCTCTCTCAGAACGATCTTCTTGACCCTAACCAGTCAGGCTTCAAGATGGTTCACTCAACCTAGACTGCTCTTCTCTGTGTTACAGAGGCTCTCCAGACTGCCAAAATGGACTCTCTCTCCTCTGTTCTCATCCTCCTTAATCTATCCACTGCCTTCAACACTGTGAACTATCAGATCCTCCTCTAAACCCTCTCAGGGCTCGGCGTCTCAGGCTCTGCACACTCTTGGATTGCATCCTACCTGGCATGTCGCTCCTACCAGGTGACGTGGCGAGGATATGTGTCTGCACTACGTACTCTCACTACTGGTGCCCCCCAGGGCTCGGTTCTTGGCCCTCTCCTCTTCTCTCTACACACCAAGTGATTTGGCTCTGTCATATCCTCACATGGTCTCTCCTATCACTGCTATGTGGATGACACTCCACTCAACCTCGACAAGACGGAGCTGCTCTTCCTCCCCGGGAAGGCCTGCCCTCTCCAAGACCTCTCTATCACGGATGACATCTTCACGGTGTCCCTCTCCCAGAGGGCAAAGAACCTTGGTGTGACCCTGGACAAGACTATGTTGTCTCTGCAAACATGAACGCAGTGACTCGCTCCTGCAGGTTCATGCTCTACAACATCCATAGAGTACAACCCTACCTCACACAGGAAGCTGTGCAGGTTCATGCTCTACAACATCCATAGAGTACAACCCTACCTCACACAGGAAGCTGTGCAGGTCCTAATCCAGGCACTTGTCCTCTCCCGTCTGGACTACTACAAATCGCTGATGGCTGGGCTCCCCCCTTGTGCCATCAAACTCCTGAAACTTATCCAGAATGCTGCAGCCCGCCTGGTTTTCAACCTTCCCAAGTTCTCCCATGTCACCCCGCTCCTCTGCACACTCCCCTGGATTCCAGTTGAAGCTTGCATCCACTACAAGACCATGGTACTTACCTACTGAGCAGCAATAGGACCCCCCCAACCCCCCCCCCCCCCAAACCTTCTAGCTCTGACTTTGCTGATATCTACTTTATTGAGGAAAAGTTTACTTACTATGACTGTGATATGTGGTTGTCGCACCTAGCTATCTTAAGATGAACGCACAATCTGGATAAGAGCGTCTACTAAACGACTAAAATGTAATGTAAAATGGGTGTGAATACTTATGTAAATGAGATATTTCTGTATTTCATTTTCAATAAATTTGCATGTTTTCACTTTGTCATTCATTTTGAATTCAGGCTGTAACACAACAAAATGTTGAATAACTCAAGGGGTATGAATACTTTCTGAAAGCACTGTATATATTAATGTGGATGATTCATTTTGAGCCCAGGAATAGGTCAACTGGGCTAAACTGCATAGTGAATAATTTAAGATTCTATTAACATTTAAATTTGACATTGATTTGACACAGTCAGGCCTCAGTGATGTGATAAGGTGCAGGGAGGGAACAGAAAGCTGTGCTATGATAATTGCCCAGATGGCTTTTTGTTTGTTTAATGTCATCTTTCTCAGGTCTGTTATTGTACTCGTCAAGAGATCGAATAAGTATTCTTGGTCTGCACATTATAGAGGTTCACATTTAAGCAACTAGCGTTACTTAGTGTCAGGTGAGTAAATTCCGTTGTGTTAGCTACAGTAATTATCCAAAGCAGGATTTTCTATATTTTGTTCTATTTCTCCTTGTCCTCTGAAACGCTCTGTGGAGCTGGCCGAGGAAGAAATGACACTAAGCTGAACAAAGTAGTTCAACCAGTGTGCGTGTGGACGCACGTGCGTGTGTGCAAGTGCGTTGTATGTGTGTGTGTGTGTGTGTGTGCGTGCTTCTGCATGCGTACTGTATGTATGCGTGTGTGTCTGAGTGTGCTTGCACGTGTGTGTGTGTGTGTGTGTGTGTCAGGAAATCACAGATCTATAGCCCACGGGCCATCTCCTCCTGACCATCAGGACCTGGGAGATAAGGATCACAGGCCATGTGACCTCCTCGCCTTTTAAAGATCTATTTACACAAAGACAAACACTAAGACAAGACCTTTTAATAAGACGCCTGCCATTTGCATTCAGGTCATCTAAATTTAGAGTTTACACTTCCTTTCATACTATACAATGAAGTGACAAAGATTTTTTAGTTGGATAAATATGAAGAAAAGATAAATGTCTTCCATATAATTTGTAAGCATTTTTGGCATATTTCAGTGGAGGGAAGATCTACTTAAATAGCCTCCAAGCCATTGTAAGTACATTTACAAGTTTGACAAAATCTTCTTGAGTTGAGGACAACCATTTCACTTATTGTTGGACCTTCACACTGGAATGTAATAAAATGTAACTCTGCAAAACAGCAGAGTCTAGCAGGAGGAGTCTTATTGTAATGCCCTCTGAGGTCTAATACCAAGTAGCATTCTGCTTCTTCAGCACTGCTGGAGGACACAGGCACAGGTAGCAGGTTATACCTTAGAGCCGATATCCTGCTGTCTGGTTTACCCTGGTGAAAGAATATGTAACTACTTATTATAGCTAGAACACACTCTGTTCATGAAATTACTGCATAAATAAATAAAGAGAATAGCATGATTTGTTGCCCCATTATCTGCAGACACAAGGCTAGTGCTACTTGATCCAGGATGGATCTCTCACAAAAGATAAACTTCAGTGAAGGATTGACTAATCTGCAATCTCAGGTTCTAGATACATCCAGTGCTGGGTTACCGAATGGGCACCAGGGCACGTGCCCCGGGGCCCCAACCTTTTTCTGGGGGTTGGGGTCTCTGGAGATGCAGTATCATATGATAGCAAAATTATCTTTGAAACTACCACATTTTCTCTCAGCCTCATGGAAAATGTTGAAATGAGCTATAAAACAAACAAAAAAAAAATGGCAAAAAGTGTAGAATTGCAGGAAATTCGTTTTAAAACTGCAACATGCCGAAATATGTAGAAGAGCATTATAAAACAGAATATTTTTCTCTCTGTACCATGGCAAAATGTGTTGAAATGTAGTGAGTTAGATTTTTTTAACCAAAAATAACTCCCCGGTGCCCAAAATGCGGTAGTCCGGCCTTGGCTATGTCATTCCTTTTATTCCATTAAACACTCAAGCCACTTTCTTCACTCAGCAGCAGTGTGCGCTAATGACACAATCTAAGGCAGAATCACTGCATAAATACCACTAACCACCATCCATACTTCTCCTCCATCTACATGCTAATTACTTTGCTAGCCTGAGATTTCTGCCATCTATTCCTCTGACAAGTCTTAATAAGTACATCCATGCACTCAGATGTCATTAGTAAGGGACCGTCTACTGCAACTAATCATTCAATGTCTGCTTGAAGTGGTAAAAAGGAAACGCTAAACTTTAATTTGGATCCTTGAGAATATGACATTTATGTCTGGTATAAACAAGTATTGAATGTAAAGTACAAGGTAAAATACTAACGTTATACTGGACATGGCATTAAGCCTGTCTCCAATTTCTGCAGATCAGCTGACATTAAAAGAACAATAGGCATCAATATAAAAATGTACAGGTGTCAGGCTCTGGCCATAGAGAAGCCTATTTGCTTCTCTATGTAGCCATGGTCAGAGTCTGAAAGTTCTATTCTTTCAGTTTTCTGGTGGTGGTTTGTGTTGGATCCCTAATTAGAGGCAGCTGTAGCGCATCGTCTCTAATTAGGGATCCTACATAGGTTTGTATGTTTCACAATGGGTTTGTGGGTCATTGTATATGTCATCGATTATTTCGCAAGTCACGGTGAAAGTAAGTGTGCAACCTTTTGTTACGTCCGTTCATTCGTGTGTGTTTTGGTGAATGTGACGTTTTGTCTATCGTGTTTGTTTTGTATAGTTCGTTCATTTGGTGATTTTAGTACATAGTAAATAAATAAAACAATGTCGAACTATTATCCCTGCGCTGCGTCTTGGTCGCTCCATGCACCCAACCATGACAGAACTTGGGCTGTGTATGCGCCCAGTCGTGACAACAGGTAAATCATGTGGATTGGTGCAGATGGTTCTAATGCATGCTCTTATCACAATCGTGACTCGTTTCTTCAGGAAACCAAGCGTATGTCGCGGGTCACTACTTCACAGGAGAGCCATTTGAACGTAAACTTTTTCTTTATCAAAATGCGTTTCTTGGCAGAAATGCCTTCTGGAACATGTGAACTTTCATGTGCCTTAATAAAAAACGTGTATGCCATCTGTCAATATGAATAAATTTGTTGAATTACAAGACTAGTTGGTTAAGCCACAGAAAAAGACAGCAAGCTTCCCACTAGCAATGATTGGCTGAGATAATGAGTGGGATGGACATGCCGTGAGATGAGTTTGGTTGGTCTGCCATATAGCACGCTTCTGTCTATTTGAGCTGGTCAGTATGTGTAGGTAAACCTGTCTAACCCTGCTTTAAAAAATATATATTGCATAGTAGAACTGCATAAGTGTTGCTCTCCACTTTCTGGAGGACCGAGTTTTGAAATCAGTGGAATTAGAGTATGTTAGCTAAGGAGATGGAGAAAACACCTGTCTCCAGATTACATCTTCAAACTAAGGGCAACCATGGTATCCGTGACAGGGAAAAGCATCCATCCATGATGTATATGGGTAAGATAGTCTAGCTAGCTGCATTTTCAGATATTACACATTTCTAATTTTGACAGAAAGTCGTTTTCATTTAAAGTTAATGTGTACTGTTAGTTAGCTAGCTAGCTAACATTGAACCTGGTTGGTTAGCTACCTGCAGATCCATGAAGGGTAGTGACGTCATGAGTTGGGATTATGGCTCATTGTTTACCTAGCTAGCTAGCTACATATCTTAACAAAAGACTCCGCTATGCAAGTATTAATTTCAATATAGTGTCACTGCGACAACTGTTGATAGACGTAGCTGGTAAATTTGCTCTGGCTGTCTACTCCGATTTCAGAGCACTCTCGTCTAAATGTGCCAGAGTGCAGAATAACTGACAAATTTATGAACGCTCAACAGCAGTTGAATATGGCCGGTGTCAGTAAACATTGGCAAAAAAGTGTAAATGATTGCCAGCAGCACAGTTGCAGTCACCAACACTCTGGATAACATAACAGCCTAACCAGTTCTGCTAGGGCGAGTAAAATGGTCATTGAGCTGTTCTCTCATTTGTGTCTAGAAGCTAGCCAATGTCAGCCAGCTAGCTTGTGTGCTTGAGTGCTGTTAGGACAGAACGCTCGCATCAACCTTAAAGAGATGGGTGGGGCTAAAGCTTAAGAGGGTGTGGAACGATGCTGAATGGGTGTAGACAAAGAAGGGCTCTCCAATAGTAGTACCAAAACATTCAAAGGCCATTTTCAACTTTCAAAGCAGAATTACTTTCCCATTGTTCCTCAAATACACTGTATGATATATGATGTTGTAACATTGCTACATAAGACCGAATCAAGGTGATCGGTCACATTTGATTAGGGAAGGTAATCTGTGTGTGCATGTGAGATCCTCTCTCTCTCCCCCAAGATCTGAGAGGCTAGACAATCCTCATTATGCAGACTCACATGTTGTTTGAGGCGGGCAGAAATACCTTTACTGCTCTTAAAGCTGGTCCCCAGTGGGACTCAACAGCTGTCATTTACCATCAGCTCGATCCTCTGTAATCCTGTATAGCTCTGACTCCAGCTGACCGCAGCCTGCCACCAGCGCTCCCCTGGGACCCTGCACTACGCCCAAAGCCAATCAGCATCTGATTAGAGGAAGCAGCCCATGGAGAGGAGAAGTGTCCATCTACCATTACCTGAAGACAATCAAACATACAAACGCGCACACACACACACACACACACACACACACACACACACACACACACACACACACACACACACACACACACACACACACACACACACACACACATTTCCGGCCACAAGTTGTACAAGCCCAGAGGGAGATCTTCAGTCTGATCACAGTAGCATACAGCTGCTCTATCCTGTATGTAATGAGATCATAAGGCTTTCTCTGTATTACAGTATAGCCCAGATTATGTTATTTTATTTTGGGGCAATTTGTCATGAGAGAATGCATGCACAGTGTACACAACTTTAGTCACCAACACACAAACAGAGGCCTGCAATACTCTTAGTAGCATGGCCATCGGTCACCAATCAATTCTAAGGAACAACATTTGTTTAGTCACCCATTTATAAAAGACATGATTCGGTTATTATAACAATTGACACATTTTTGGTCCTGCTCTCAGATTGTCCTCTAACTTTGTTGACTATCTTCATGGCCCCCAGCAGAACAGTTACAACAGAACACCTTACAGAGAAGCTGTATGGCTGGAAGTGAACAATTTCATGCATTGACCTCCGATGCCTCTTGACTTCTGTGCTTTTAATCCATCAAAGTATATATATATATATATATATAAAAAGAAAAAAAAGAAACTGAGCCGCAGCAGCATAGTAGCTTCATCATAACCAGAGCCTGAATTGGAGCTTGCAAAATACAAGACATTACAGCTGCGGTCGCATAGATCCATCAAAATGGGGCCTGAAAGTGATGCTCTGCTCCCCGCATCATAGCAAAATGTACCCGCCATAATTCAACAAGAAAAGATGGGGAGTGCTCTGACACACAACTATGAATATATTATGAGGTGAAAACGGGATAGAAAGGCACTTTGTCCCCTGTCATTTTCATGAGGTTATCACATATACTATGTCTATGCAGTCAGCCAGCAGATGAAAGTCATTTTATGTATTCATGTCTAGAAATGATGTTGTCTGGGATTATGGCTCTTGGGCTAAAAATAGATAGATATATGATCACTGCCGAGAGGTGGATGATATTGTGGGAACTGGAATGCATCAAATAACATAGGAGCAAAATAAAAATAAAAACAAACAGTAAAATCTCAATACATCTTTGGAAGAGAGCACTCTAAATTAGCTTTGCCAATTCCTATAATGATCAGCTAGTCACAGAAAGCCTGGGTGTTAAAATTACATTGGTTTGACACATCTTGTAGTTTAGATCTCAGCAGGGCATCACTCAGCATCTTCTGATCAAACTTCAGGTTTCCACCATTTACTATAGTATGAGCACAAAGCACATGCTTGCATAAGGAAGGCCCAAAAAATTGCCAAAGACTCCAGCCACCCAAGCCATAGACTGTACACTCTCCTACCGCCCAGCAAACGACGCCGGAGCATTGGCTCCGAGACAGCTTCATAAGACTGCTAAATAGACTTGGCGGTGACATACTGTCCATACAAGTGGCTAAGGGTAGAGCTTGAAAATTCAAGCCCCTTGTGTGCTGCCATAGAGTTACATTAGAAGTGCCCATCCAAGAAGGCTTAAGGTCATTGGCCACAGATAAAATGACGTCAAATCATGTTATATCTCAGTAGCTTTGGTTGGACTGATCATGTCCAATAAAAGCTTTCAAAATCTTAGCTAGCAGTCATCATCATTAATCAAGTCAACAATCTATTGGCAAATCCTTTTTAATCCTTGTCGTATGAAGAGAAATTATAGATAAAACGTATCGGTGCTCATTGGCCATTGGACATGAACATTAAACAACAAGTTGGAAATCACAAATTCAAAAATGAGTTGAACAAAGGAATCAGTGACAGTGGCTAACTGCAAGCATTGCAAAGCAATCACTAGCCTGCTCTTCAGTGGAGTGGCTGTGTGGTCCCAAATCTGGGATTAAGGGTCTCTTTTCCAAGTTTAAAATGATTTAACATTTAACATTGACCATGATGTCAATGAAGCATGATTTGTTCCACGCTCAAAACAACTGTTAACTCGAAACTGCAAAAACTTAACTTCAGTGAGTTCAAGACAACTGGGAAGTCGGGAAAAAACGAGCTACGACTGGGAAAATAAGTTTTGAACGGTCACCCAACTCGGAATTGTAAATCTGGATCTTGGGCCTCTTTTTATTTTTTTAAATTTTTTTATTTCACCTTTATTTTATTTTCATTTGTAACTGCAAGACAAAGCAAAGCAGTGCGACAAAAACAACAACACAGAGTTACACAGTAAACAAACATAGCGCTACAACCTAAAGATCAATGAGGTCATCATGATTCGACCTTGTTTTTTTCCACAGATCCCAGTTGTCTTGAAAGCACCATCAATCCAGAGAATGCCAGACTTTGATGATAAAATGTGCCCATGAAGGAATGCCACGCCACCTTCCTGTTCAAGTGAGCACAGTACAAGGTGAGTCCAAAAATGTATTGTATGTTGCTATATAAATTATGTAATACGGCAGGGAGATAGTCAACTTCAGAATTATTGGCACCCTTCATGAAAACGAGCTAAAATGAATATATAAAAAGAAACACATGCAATGAGTGATATTTTGGGCTTAACCAAATGGGTAACCAAACACAAATTTGAGTGAAAATGCAGATTCCAAAAACATTGGCACCCCAATTGTCAGTATTTGGTGGAGCTTCCCCTGGCGAGAATGACAGCACTCAGCCTCTTTCTATAGCGTTAAACAAGGTTGGAGAACACTTGTGGAGGGATCTTGGACCACTCTTCCATGCAAAACATTTCCAATTCATTGAGATTCTACGGTTTTCTCTTGTGAACTGCCCTCTTCAATTGGGACCACAGATTTTGATTTTCAATTGGGTTCAAGTCTGGAGACTGAGAGGGACATTGCAAAACCTTGATAGTGTGTTGCTGCAACCATTTCTTTGTCGATTTTGATGTGTGCTTCGGGTCATTGTCTTGTTGGAAGACCCAACTGTGGCCCAGTTTCAGCCTTCTGGCAGAGGCAACCAGATTTTGTGCTAAAATGTTCTGGTATTGAATGGAATTCATTATGCCACTGACCTTAACAAGAGCCCCTGGACCACTGGCAGCAAACCAGCCTCAAAGCATCAAAGAGCCACCACCATATTTTACCGTGGGTATGAGGTGCCGTCCCCTTTTGTCGCCAAACATGACGATGGTGTGTGTGGCCAAAAACCAACATTTTTGTCTTATCTGATCACAACACACGAAACCAGTTGTAACTCCAATGTTGCTTGGCAGTTCAGACGCTGGGATTTGTGTCTTGGTCTCAGGAAGGGCTTCTTTCGTGGAACTCGTCCAAAAAGCTTCTGGTCATGGAGTTGGCGTCTCACTGTTGATTTTGAAACGGTGAAACCCAAAGATTCAACTGAACTTTGCAGTTGTGAAACTGTGATCTTTGGCCTCCTCTTTGCCTCTCTTATCATCCTCCTCACTGTGCATGGGGGCAATATGCGGATGCGTCCCCTTCCTGGCAAATTTAACGGTTCCAGGCTTTTCACATTTCTTTACTATGGCCCTGATTGTGATTGCTGGTAATTTCAACTGATTACCTATTTTTCTTGTAGCCATTCCCCAAACTATGCAGCTCAACAGTTTATTTTCTCATTTGAGTTGAGAGCTCTTTGTTTTTACCCATTTTGATGGATGACAAAAGGATTTTACCTGTGTGTTACCTCATATTTATATTTATTTATTAGAAGAATAGTCAGCAATTTCTCCAAACAAATTGTCCATATTATATTCATGTTTTTGCTCACTTTCTTGAGGGGTGCCAATATATCTGGAGTTGACTGTATGTACTGTATACTGTAAAAAAGAAAGAGAAACTAATACTAAGTGTATGTTGTGTAGTAAGCTGTTAGTAGCCCATGTGCCTCACCCTAATCAGTTGGTCTATTTTCCCTTGTTAATGTCGCCTACTGTTCTGACTTGGTGGTGCACATGTAGCCTATAGCCTGTTTTAGAGAAATGCAATCATTGAATATTGTAAGAGCTTTCATTATCTGCTTATATGCCCCCTTTATTTATCCTACTGTTCTGCCTTGGTGTACAGGGAGAACACTGTAAGAACGGCCCATGTTCTGAATTCTGTCACCGTACACTTAAAAAGTGTAAAAAAAATGTTTATATTGACTACGTCCATCCTAGTTCGCTCATTGTCTTAATCGAAATTACGTATTGCCTCTTATCCGCTTGTCGCCCCCTTATGCCACATTGTCAATTGTCATTAGAAACCACATTGGTTTAAGCAAGTCAGCCATATCAGCAATTGTTGTTTTTTTAAAGGCAGTAAATGAGGCTGAATTAACTGTTTCACTGCCAGACAAGGCTCTGCTGATAGCCAGGTGTAGCAGTGGTAAGATGTTGGGACAGCATTAAGTAGGCCCTAACCGTTTGTGGGCACCGTTTGTCACAGTTATAGTGTAATTAATGTATTGTTTAGTGTTGTTTTGTGTAGTGGCTGTGCTGGCATGCATCCCACATGTTTTTGTTTCCCCACAAAGATTTACATGCTAAAATCGTCACTGTGTTCATATATACCTCTGCACATTGATCTGGTACTGCTACTTCCTGTACATAGCTCCACATTGATCTGGTACTGCTACTTCCTGTATATAGCTCCACATTGATCTGGTACTGCTACTTCCTGTATATAGCTCCACATATAAACCTCCATTCTTTTGTATTTTATTTTATTCCTCGTGTTACAATAAAAAAAAGGTATTATTATTTTTAAACTGCATCGTTAGGAAGGGCTTGTAAGCAAGCATTTCATGGTAAAGTCTACACCAGTTGTATTCAGCACAAGTTTTAATGATAAATGGCAAAACCATTATTGTGGGATGGGCTGAGGGAAACTGAGGGTTGGGATGTGGAACTGGAGACAAGTGGGAGTGAAGTTGCTTGGCGGGGGATAGAATGATGGTCAAAGATAAAAGTCAAAAATAAAGTAATGAAAATAAAGGAAAAAAATTAACAGTTAACTGACACTAAAAAGGAACATTGTTACATCCAATGCCTGTTTGCCTGAGGCTGATGCCACGCTGCATACACATACACACAGGCACACACACATACACACAGGGACACACACATACACACAGGCACACACACATACACACAGGGACACACACACATACACACAGGGACACACACATACACACAGGGACACACACATACACACATGTAAATAGTGCCACACATGCACTTCAACGTATACAGTTGGCCTTGCTGTTTTTTTGTCCTTGATGTCTTTTGTTTTCTGTTGTTTTTCATTGTTTTTCTCTTTAATTATTGTTCGTTGTTGACGTGTTGGGTGGTGGTGGTGGTTTTGGTTAGAGGGGGATGGTGGCTTGGGGGTGTTGGAGATGGGGAGTGGAGGGGGAGGCTTGGATGGATGGTGGCTTGGGGGTGTTGGAGATGGGGAGTGGAGGGGGAGGCTTGGTTGGATGGTGGCTTGGGGGCGTTGGAGATGGGGAGTGGAGGGGGAGGCTTGGATGGATGGTGGCTTGGGGGCGTTGAAGATGGGGAGTGGAGGGGGAGGCTTGGATGGATGGTGGCTTGGGGGCGTTGGAGATGGGGAGTGGAGGGGGAGGCTTGGATGGATGGTGGCTTGGGGGCGTTGGAGATGGGGAGTGGAGGGGGAGGCTTGGATGGATGGTGGCTTGGGGGCGTTGGAGATGGGGAGTGGAGCAGGAGGCTTGGTTGGATGGTGGCTTGGGGGCGTTGGAGATGGGGAGTGGAGGGGGAGGCTTGGGTGGATGGTGGCTTGGGGTCGTTGGAGATGGGGAGTGGAGGGGGAGGCTTGGATGGATGGTGGCTTGGCTGTTTCAGGTCCCCTATTCGACCGGGTGGGGGATCTGTCCTTGTGCCCTGGTTGCTCCTGTGGGTTACTCTGGATTGGAGTATCTGCTGGATGACTGAATGTAACGTAATGTTGAGCGACTTCACTGCAGGTACATTGTATGTTTTAAAATAAAATATAAAACTTGAAATACACTGAGTATACCAAACATTAGGAACATATTGTGTTGAAACCCCCGGGTCTATTATCAGCAGTGTGAGAAGACAGGACATTACTTATTACCAACATCATGTCCACGGCAGTCAGATCACTGTGTGTGTGTGTGTGTGTGTGTGCCCTGGGTTCTCTCATCATTACAGCGCGAGACAGCCGCCAGGACCAGGAGAGGAAAATTCACAACAACAGCATCACCACAGCTTCCATCCTATCTTCCATTGTGTGTGTAGGCTTGGGGGATGGTGGATAGGTGGATGGATGGTGAGATTTATTTTTCATTTTGTGCAAGGTTGAACCCCAATATCACACTCAATCAACGTTATTTAAACATAATCCCCCTCGAGGCTGAAATATTTTGCATTCAAAGTGAAATAATGAAATAATGTGAAGCCTTAGCAATTATCTGTTGATGGATGAATCAACGAAAAGTGACGTAATTTGTCACTGTATGTACGGGGGCTCTGGGTATCAGTCCTTAATGAATGTATAAAAGGCTGGACCACATCTGTGAGAACAAAGGAGGGGGAGTGGGGGATGGAGGGAGATGGCTGTGTTAATGATATGGTCATATGTGCATGGTGGAGATCAGCTGTGATTAAGGCCCTGATATGATGAGGGATGTCAAACTGAGCAGCTAGCCTTAATGAGTAATACTCTGAGACAGGATTGGAGGAGACAACGGTGTCACAATGAGGTGGAATTATGCCTGGAGTCACTGCAGTGAGAGACATAGGCTGCGTCTCAAATGGCACCCTATTCCCTATAGAGTGCACTACTTTTGACCAGAACTCTGATCAAAAGTAGTGCACTCTATAGGGAGCTATTTGGGAGGCAGCCATACTGTAGAGAAATGCTGCCACAATGACCAGCTTCATCAGCACAATCATCTGCACTGAGTGGCTGTACATTTTGACATGCATTATTCCATTGTATTACGGATGGAGAATTCAGAGTGTAGCTAATATTTGACATCCTGCCAAGGCATTGACAAATAATTACAGAAATATAATGAGCCTGACTTGTAAATCCATATCTGGTGCATGTTCCGTCCCTCAGGGGAAAATGGAAGCAAGTTTAAATGGAAGACAGAACTGCATCCATTATATGACAAGTATTTGGGTTTAAATTATTCCACATGCACCCTGTACTCATAGAGCAGTAAACTGAAAAACTTGCATGGGGAAGAGTTTCAGTTGGAATAAGTTTAAGTGGTAGGTAGTCTAGCAGGTAGGGTGGCAGGTAGCCTTGCGTTTAGAGTGTTTGGCTAGTAACCGAAAGGCATACAAAATTGGTCAATGTGTCCTGGAGCAAGGCACTTAACCCTAATTTCCTTCAGGGTGCAGTACTACTATGGCTAACCCTGTAAAACAACACATTTCACTGCACCTATCCAGTGTATGTGACAATACATTTGGATTATTTTGTAAGACCAGTGGAAGGTGGATGTACGATATGGTATCAATAAGGCCATGAGAATGTGCATGTCGTGTCTCATCCGGCTGGCGAAGAGGGGCTAAACTAAATATTCACATCCAGCCATGTTCAATTTAAAACAAGAAGAGAACATCAGGAAGACCCTGGATATGATCTCTTTCAAGCTTTATAACCACGCTACCTTTCAGGAAACAGAAGTGCTTGCCATCGCACATCTCCAATAATACCTTTCTCTCTCTCTGCATACGTAAAGAGAAGGATGGGTGTCTGGATGAGTGAGCTAAGCTTTAGATAGAAGGGAAAGCCTAGAATAGTTTATGGTTGTAATATAGATTTTATACAGCTTCCAGGAAGAGAGAATTACATCCTTAATGACAAAGATGTCTCTGAGTTGTCAGCAGGAGCAGCAGGGGGAGTTATATGGGCCAGGGGACTGAGGGGCTTTGGTGTGACTACTGGGCTGCAGTAGTGAGGGGGACACTGGGGAGCTGCATATTCCACTATGGGGGCTGAATACAGACAGCTGACCTATGCAGAGTCAGCAGTTATAGCAGTTCCTCATATAGTATATTTCACACCACTACCTGCTGAAACAACAGATGAAAGTGTCTGCACTAAGCACAAAGCTCACAAATACATATTCTGCTGGCCATGATATTCTGGGCCCTAGAAAAGCCAAGCTAAGATATACTTCAACATAACCTCAGTGGAGAGACACTGCTGTGGTAATATGAGGGATCAGATTAATGGAAGGTTCTCAAATAATGATGATCTTCTAATGGAGTGTCCACTTGAATTACAAATGTACTACAAGGATGCTTTACAAAGAGTGGATGCTGGCTGTTCACTGTTAGAGTAGGCACCTCGCCTTTCAATTGAGAGAGAGACAAGCTCTCAGAGCATTGGAATGGCAGCAGCCATTAAGGGAAAGAATAATCAGCTAATTCAGAAGCAAACCAGAACATGAAGGATAGCATCACTCATGTGGCCTTTAGCATCCGGCTAGCAACAGTAAAATCAAGCCTAGCGGAATTACTTCTCTTCTCTCTAGTAATTAACAAGAGTCAAATAAAAAGCTCAGTCTTGCATCTTCATCACTCTTGACTGCACTGGGATTGAGGCGCCCTGAGCAGATGACAGAACAAAACCACTGAGGAGGAGAAGGAGCAGCTCCTTTCAGTCCAAGCACAAGGCTATTGATTGGCATGCTCTACTAAACATTGGCAGGCTATATTGTTATTGTGTATTGATACACAACATTGAAGGTAATTGTCAATGGGAATCCTTTAAGATATCTGTCAATGGACAGCTTTCTTATTCATATACTGTAGCTAAATCACCGAGTCAAGGCTATAAATGGTGACTTTAGGTTCAGAGAGCACCACAAAGATGTCTGAGTTTGACACGTGAGAAAATTGAGGAAGTAAAGTTTCTTTCTCTACTGCTGTGTCTGTCTGACTGGGTCTATGAATAGCTATGTCCTGTCCCAGCATTTCACTATCAGGGTCTCCATCTTCCCATCTGAGGACGGCAGGACATTTATCACTGAGCCCGCGCCATTTGTAAGATGACACACTCCTAACTGGCCCTGCTCCAGCCAGGACAGGAGAAACGCTGCCTGTGTGTGTGTGTGTGTGTGTGTGTCTGGAGAAAGAACACTTCCTCTGTATGATCCTCGACTCGTCTTAAAGGTTATTTCTGGGCTAGGCACCCTGGGAAATAAAGAGAAAGTTCACATCTTATTTCAGTCAATATAATCACATGCTGCATTCAAACCATGTATTTTACTGTAAAACCTATATCCTCAAAATAAAAATACATTTCAAAATACCCAAGGACGCTGCAATAGGATGGCTAGTCTGTTATAGCCGACACAGAGAAGACGTCCAATAAGTCATTCAGCAACACATTTACATTGTTATATTTACGAAGACAGTGTAATATATTCACTATTAATGTATTTAATATAAAATCATGTTGTCTGGGAAATGTTTATGCTGTTGTGATGTGTAAACATCTACTGTGGAATCAATGAATAAATCCCGCTTGTTCACTGTGGTGAAGGGCAATGCCTAGAATGGCAATTAAGCTGAAACACAGACAGAAAATAAACCGACGTGATGGCGTGCATTTTGTTCTCAGCACAACAAATGTGATGTACTTAAACAGAATCACACAGAACCAGGCACTAATTCTTGAAATGTAACTACTAATTATGTCGATACACTCATTACACAAATTACTGGCCTAAATACTAGAGTCTGTGAAAATGAGTGGAGTACCAAAAAAACACTAAAGGTCAATGCGTGTGATAAGTGGAGGAAATCTAAATCTGTTCCTCATCCTCCCCTGCAGATGGTTAAATATGTATGCATGTCTACACACTGAGCAGCACTGAGCTGAAGGACTGTGTGCCCCCAGACGTATCAGCGAGTTCAAACGGCCCTGTGTCATCCAACCCTTTATTGAGGTTAATAATTTAGAGACCAATTAAGTTCTGGGTAGAATGTGGAATATTGGAATGTTCTGGAGGGAGTGTGTGACTGACGACGGTGCTTCCCTCGCTCCCTAGTTCATTCCCTCCTCTCCCTCTCCCGCTATGTGTGAAGAGGGTGAGGGACCTTTCTCCCCTTTCCTTGCTCCCTCCCTCCCTCCCTCCCTCCCTCCCTCCCTCCCTCCCTCCCTCCCTCTTTCTCCCTCGCTCCCGGCCCTTCATCATGGGGCCTGCTAGGGGATGGACTTAGTGACAGTGACATTAACAAGGCCATGCTGAGGGGGCCAGGCCAGCTTAGTGCCCAATAACAGACACTCATTAGCCCCATTAGGCGACATATGCTTTAAATCACAGTTCCAGGACCAAAGGGCCAATCAAACATTGATTTTAGAGGGGGGTTTTCTATTTCCAGCCACTCAGCACTGGCGAGTAAAAACAAACCTGGCAGTTTGAAAAAGGACACTAACAACTGAAACTCTAGAAAATACTGTTAGACCTCTGACAGGATCAATGCTTTAACTATTACAGAGAGAATGTTTGAAAAGGTACCGTATATCCTCTGATAACAGCTTTATACACACTATGAAACTAATAAATGCAGTGGAGACTATCAACACACTTTTTGAACAACCAATTAATTTTGCACTGTGTTCTATTTGCCTCCAATAGTTTAGGTTGCTACGTAGGTTGCTATGCAAACCCTGTCAACTTTCTTCATGAGTGTTCTATCCAGGAATATTGACCACTGCTAATCGGACACATTCTATCCAGAATCTGATATTTTCTGCCACTTCTGAGGTAATCAAGTGGGGTCTTTATCAATCTTGAGCAGACATGAATTCATGCGTAAATCATTTTAGAAAAATGGACAACGATTCCGGTATTTACCAACGTTTCCGTAGCTGGAACAGGTAAACAAACAACTCCTGAGGTGAGCAAATGTTTGATAGATCTCGTGTGGGATTTGTATATGCGTTTTTCATACCAAACAAAAATACAAATTTCTATGCGTATGTTGATACATTACGAGAGAAAGGAGGAGAGTAAGCAACATTTGAGTAAGCTGGTGTTAACACACTTTACCATTTGATGTGGTGATGTGACCTTTGAGTAAGTGACTCATTTATGACATTTGACCCCTTGGAAAAATACAGTGAAACTGAAACTCTTTGTTGTAGCAACAAGTCACAGCGAGATTAAAAACATCACAGCAGTTTAGGAATTGAGGTTTAGCCAAACCTAGGGCTCGTCGGCAGGGCAATCAATCAGTCTTGAACTTTCCGCCAATTGCAATTCGGCTTAAGCCCCGGAAGCCTGATTATGAGGCATTAGTGTCCACACACTGCCTGAATAGAACTGACTGCCGCCTGGGAAGCAGCATTACTACTAATGGTTATCTCAACACATCCTGCATTAGAACTTTCTAATTTTGCCTACAGAGCAATGATGGCAAAGTAATAGAAAAGCTAATATTATATTATGATATATATATTATTATATAACACCATTAAAGTTTAAATAATGTAAACCGGGGACAAAAGCCCTCTGTGCAACTGCAGTAGATTTACCTCAGATTTGTTTCCCTTCTGCTTGTGTTCTGACTGAGGGAGGAGAAGAAGGTCAATACTGGTTTTCTTTAGCAAATAACTGTTTTAATCAATACTGCTGCTGTGCCTGTGCCGGGCGCTAAGCATGTCATGCCATCCTGGGCAAGAGGAGATGGGCTGAGCTATTTGAGCACTGACTCACATTATCATCCCTCTTTGTATGTACAGGGGGAGTTAGACATGGAGGAGAGAAAGAGGAGAGGAGGAGAGGGAGGCGAGGAAGCATAGCATAGGGAGAGATACAGGCGACCCTTAGCATCCCTCTTGTACTTAGGCTACGGGGGAAGGCGAGGAGGCACGCAGGGGGGAAGCGGGGATGCAATGCAGAGGCACAGACAGACGACACGTCCAGCCCAGTTCACGCCTTGCATGCCCTCTTCACGGAACACTGAGTGAAGAGCGGGCGAAAGCGGGAGTGGAGCAGCTACTGCACTGATTAGTCCTCTGTCTGATTTGTGCTCCAGTCCTCCTCCTGCTTCTATTTCCAGACACAGACACACTTGAGGAGGGAGTTGAGGAAGTCGTAGAGCCGACAGCCTGACAGAGAGCAGCTGAATCACATGCCGGCAGTCTGCTGATAGAAATCAGATGGCCACGTTTACTTTTCAAAGATATGGACACAACCCCTCATTTGATTGACTCTTTTCCCATACCTTAATGTAGGCCTACAAAGTACACCACAGTATCTACACTGTAGAGTGCACCTGAGCTATATAGGCAGGCCAGCAATATGGTATGGTGTTCTGGGCCGCTAATGCAGTATTAGGACAACTGTGTGTGTGAAACAATCCCTTCCAGGGTTCATCTATTTTCACATTAACCTCTTAGCTACGACACTTGACCTGCAAGGCTCCCATAAAACCTCCTACATGTCAAGAAATAGATGAATGTGTCAATCGGTTGCAGTGAAGCAGAGCAGAGCAATATTGTCCCTGCTTATAGTATGATGTGGTCACATGCCGTGACTGGAGGAGCACCAGGGACCAGGGGACAGGGGATATTGGCTTGGCCATGCCACAGGGCTCCTCACTGGGTAATAAATCATGGACATGACAGCCCTGGTGGCCTTTACATCATGACACACACTGGCTGTAGGCCTACACCTGAGCTACACTGGCTAACCAGTGCACTTAAGAGCTGCACGGCCTATAGCGATCATCCTCATTCCACTGTGAAAAGGTGTACATGTATAGTACTTATTGTAACAAATGACATTTCCCTCAGAGTGTGTAGAATACAGAGTTTGAGAAGCAGTAAAGTATTCAAATGTAGCTAGATCCTGTTCATAAGTCCTTACACCTGCTGGAAATGTGGCTTAAGGTTGCAATATCTGGCTGCTGTTGTTATGATTGATATCTCAGACAAAATAAATCAATACGCCATACCATTTGATCCATGGAGATGCCATATCTAATCAAAACAATCAATCCTAGACTTTCCGGCTGGACTCCTCCCATTACCATCCAGGGCAGGGAGGCCTTAGGGCCATTAGAGCTAGTGAGCTAGGAGAGCAGAATGATTTTAACATTGTATAGCGACTTGGCCAAACTTAACGGCATGGCTGGATGAATGTGTGTGAGTGTGTGTGTATGTGTGTGTGTGTGTGTGAGTGTGTGTGGTCAAATGACACTGCAGGATGAATGGCAGGGCTATGGCGCCAGTAAAACATGAACACACTAATGGGCCTTGGCAAATGGGCCAGGTCTGTGAGCTGGCGGGCTATGTGAGGCGGACGGTGTGGGGTCAGGGCGGGCCTGTGCTCTGAACCACAGCTGGGCCCATTTCACGGTGTCTGCCCGGGACCCCAGCACACTCACTCACCCAGATGGAGAGCTCCTGGTGGAGTTAGGACTGATGTGAGGAGCAGGGAGCACCGTTGGAGAAATACTTTTCAGCATCGATCGTCCGGGAACAGTAGACAGGGAACAGGGGATCTCCTGATGTAAAGTGAGGGCCATTAGGGAAAACATTCTGGAGCAGAGAATACAGGATACAGGACAGGGGGGATGGTGGATGTTCCCCAGGGGTGGGTTGTGTTAGTGCACAGGGCCTCTGTGTTTTTTAGATACACACTGATTATAGGAAGAGATAATATCAGGATTAATGCTGAACCATTTTCCACACAGTAAATACAACAGTTTGGAGGAATTTCAAAATGTAATTAGTAATCATTTTCCTTTATGATCATATAACAGAGGAGAGACCTCATGAGAATGTTCTTTCTACTTTCTGTTTACCAGAATGCTCAGCATATTCTGTTGTTGATAGTATACTTTTATCCCAGCTGAACTTTAACATATCATGTTTTGTTGTTCAGATTCATTACTCAGATTTGTTCTAATATCCCTTGGCAGTAGATGTTCTAAAACCCATTTCAACTAGTATGTACATTCCCCCTGTTGAAAGTCCGGACATTTTTCATTGACTGTTTATCCTTATTCAAAAATGTATTAAATACATTTGTTTTCCTCATCAATCTACACACAATACCGCATAATGACAATGTGAAAACAGGTAAAAAAAAAAAAAAGAAATACCTTGTTTACATAAGTATTTAGACCCTTTGCTATGAGTCTCGAAATTGAGCTCAGGTGCATCCTGTTTCCATTGATTATCCTTGAGATGTTTCTACAACTTGATTGGAGTCCACCTGTGGTAAATTCAATTGACTGGACTTGATTTGGAAAGGTACACACCTATAAGATCCCACAGTTGACAGTGCATGTCAGAGCAAAAAACAAGCCATGAGGTTGAAGGAATTGTCCGTAGAGCTCCGAGACAGGATTGTGTTGAGGCACAGATCTGGGGAAGGGTACCAAAACATTTCTGCAGCATTAAAGGTCCCCAAGAACACAGTGGCCTCCATCATTCTTAAATGGAAGAGGTTTGGAACCACCAAGACTCTTCCTAGAGATGGAGGAACCTTCCAGAAGGACAACTCTCTCTGCAGCACTCCACCAATCAGGCCTTTATAGTATAGTGGCCAGACGGAAGCCACTCCTCAGTAAAATGCATGACATCCCGCTTGGAGTTTTCCAAGAGGCACCTAAAGGACAAGATTCTCTGGTCTGATAAAACAAAGATTGATTTGGCCTGAATGCAAAGTATCACGTCTGGAGGAAACCTGACACCATCCCTACGGTGAAGCATGGTTGTGGCAGCATCATGCTGTGGGTATGTTTTTCAACGGAAGGGACTGGGAGACTAGTCAGGATCGAGGGAAAGATGAACGGAGAAAAGTACACAGAGATCATTGATGAAAACCTGCTCCATAGCGCTCAGGACCTCAGACTGGGGAGAAAGTTCACCTTCCAACAAGACAATGACCCTAAGTACACAGCCAAGACAATGCAGTAGTGGCTTCAGGACAAGTCTCTGAATGTCCATGAGTGGCCCAGACATAGATCAGACTTGAACCCGATCGAGAGACATGAAAACAGCTTTGCAGCGACACTCCTCATCCAACCTCAGAGCTTGAGAGGATCTGCAGAGAAGAGGGCTTCCAAGTGGCACAGTGGTCTAAGACACTGCATCTCAGTGCTAGAGGTGTCACTACCGACAACCTGGTTCGAATCCAGACTGTATCACAACCGGCCGTGATTGGGAGTTCCATGGGGCGGTGCACAATTGGCCCAGCATTGTCCTAGTTTGGCCGGTGTAGGCCGTAATGGTAAATAAGAATTTGTTCTTAACTGACTTACCTAGTTAAATAAAAAAAATTATGTGAGAAACTCCCCAAATACAGGTGTCTCAAGCTTGTAGTGTCATACCCAAGAAGACTCTAGGCTGTAATTGCTGCCAAAGGTGCTTCAACAATGTACTGAGTAAAGGGTCTGAATACTTGGCATTTCCTTATGGAGTATTGTGTGTAGATTTTCTTGAATACATTTTAGAATAAGGCTGTAACGTAACAAAATGTGGAAAAAGTCAAGGGGTCTGAATACAATAAAGCATCAGCTGTTCCAGACGACTGTGTGATCACGCTCTCCGTAGCCGATGTGAGTAAGACCTTTAAACAGGTCAACATTCATAAGGCCGTAGGGCCAGATGGATTACCAGGACATGTACTCCGAGCATGCGCTGACCAACTGGCAAGAGTCTTCACTGACATTATCAACCTGTCCCTGACTGAGTCTGTAATACCAACATGTTTCAAGCTGACCACAATAGTCCCTGTGCCCAAGAACACTAAGGTAATCTGCCTAAATGAATACCGACCCGTGGCACTTACGTCTGTAACCATGAAGTGCTTTGAAAGGCTGGTCATGGCTCACATCAAAACCATTATCCCAGAAATCTTAGACCCACTACAATTTGCATACCGCCCCAACAGATACACAAATGATGCAATCTCTATTGCACTCAACACTGCCCTTTCCCACCTGGAGAAAAGGAACACCTATGTGAGAATGCTATTCATTGACTACAGCTCAGCTTTCAACACCATAGTGCCCTCAAAGCTCATCATTAAGATAAGGACCCTGGGACTAAAAACCTCCCTGTGCAATGGATCCTGGACTTCCTAACGGGTCACCCCCAGGTGGTAAGGGTAGGTAACAACACATCCGCCACGCTGATCCTCAACACGGGGGACCCTCAGGGGTGCATGCTCAGTCCTGTACTCCCTGTTCACTCATGACTGCATGGCCAGGCACGACTCCAACACCATCATCAAGTTTGCTGACGACCCAACAGTGGTAGGCCTGATCACCGACAACAATGAGACAACCTATAGGGAGGCCTGGCAGTGTGTTGCAAGTACAACTAACCTCTCCCTCAACTTGATCAAGACAAAGGAGATGATTGTGGACTACAGGAAAAGGAAGACCAAGCACGCCCCCATTCTCATCGAAGGGGCTGTAGTGGTTTAGAGCTTCTAGTTCCTTGGTGTCCACATCACCAACAAACTATCATGGTCCAAACACACTAAGACAGTTGTGAAAGACAGTTGTGAAGAGGGCACGATAAAGCCTATTCCCCCTCAGGAGACTGAAAAGATTTGGCAAGGGTCCTCAGATCCTCAAAAGGTTCTAGAGCTGCAACATCGAGAGCATCCTGACTGGTTGCATCACTGCCTGGTATGGCAGTGTCAAAGACTCCAGTCACCCTAGTCATAGACTGTTCTCCCTGCTACCGCACGGCAAGCGGTACCGGAGCGCCAAGTCTAGGTCTAAAAGGCTTCTTAACAGCTTCTACCACCAAGCCATAAGACTCCTGAACAACTAATCAAAGGGCCATCAGACCCCTCTTTTACTCTGCTGCTACTCTCTGTTTATTATCTATGCACACACACCTTAACTCTACCTACAGGTACCTAAATTACCTTGACTAACCAGTGCTCCCGTACATTGATTCTGTACCGGTACCCCTGTATATAGCCTCGCTATTGTTATCTTACTGTTGCTGTTTAATCATTGTTATTTTTATATTCTATTCTATTGTTTTTCCTTAAAACTTGTTAAAGCATTGTTGGTTAAATAACATTTGATTTGATTTGATTTGAGGTGTCTAGTTCCAATTTCAGTAGAGTTAAATGCTGGACCATGATTATACTCATGTTAAACCTCTAAACTCATAGATCAAATCATGAGTCAGCCACAATGAGCCATAGTTCAGAATGCAGAGATCATTCAGCTGTACAGAGGAGTCCTATCAATAGACCAGAACCTTAATCATATTCCTTCTTCCAGAAATCTCCCCCCTTTTGTGTCTCTTTTTTTCTTGCCGTTCACTCCTTCATACCTGCGAGGAAAGACAGCAGGCTAGTTCTGCTCAAGCTGCAGGAGCAGGAAAAGGCCAGAATCTGAGCCCTATAAATTACAAATATCAATCTAAATTAAAGTACAAGGAAACACTAAGTTGTTGTACTGTGAAGTCCATAAATCTATCAGAAAGGGCGAGGGCTCTTTGCCTGGCATTAATCATGCTGAGAGGAGATAGAGGCAGCACACCAAGGCAGTGAAAGTAGTGCATGGGGCTAAAAACAGCTATTTCTCCTTCTACCCTCTGATCTGTGTCCCAGGACTGAAATTGCACACATCTGTCCCGTGGCCGAGGTATAGCATGTGACGTTTCTAATTTGAAAAAAAAAAGGTCCCAGTGTTGATCAAAGCTCAGAACACTTATATTATTGATCTGAGTTCTAATCACGCCTGGCTCTTTTTGCGAATTAGTGGAATGATGAACAGTGGTTTGTTCGTTATCTTTGCCTGCGTCCCCTGGATTTGCATCCCATATTTCCCTTTTTAGCAGCACATCCACCACTCTCTCAAACAACTAACTTCGCCCTCTCGCGGAACAGGCTGAGGGCCTGAGACGTGAAACGAACTACCCCAGCTCGGAGTCGGCTCACTAGATAAGTAGGCAAAACTAACAAGCAAAAAACGGCTCTCGGAGAATGAGTGCACAACTGGTAGTCGCTTATACTATAGATCAGTGGTCCCCTAACTTTTTTGCACCATGGGAGTCACGACACGACCGGAATATCGATTAGGCCTATAAATTTAGTATAGCCGCTTTTTCATAACATTTTAGTTTAAGTAGGTCTAACGTGAAGATATTATAAAAACATAAAGTGCATATTTTTCTCTAATGACCATATAATAAAAACATTGCTAATCACCATGTAGCTGAATCATTGGGAGCCCTGAGATTGTTTCCCGCCAACAAGACGGTCCCATCTAGGGGTGATGGGAGACAGTGACATGTTCCTTATGTCCAGTCTAGGGGTGATGGGAGACAGTGACATGTTCCTTATGTCCATTCTACTCTGTAATTTCGTTTTTGTTGCCGTCACTGCGGAAAACCCCGCTTCGCAGAGATAGGATGTTGGAAATGGAAGCAACGTTTTCAGTGCTTTTGCGGCTATCTTAGGATACTCAGCATTGATTTTAATCCAGAAGGTCGTCAGAGATGAAGTTATCTCAAACATACTTTTAAGGCCACCGTCATTTGCAACCTCAAGGAGTTGACATTCTTCCTGTACGGCATAGACGATTCACCTGGGACATTCACAAATGGGTCGCGGATCCATTCCTTCGCAGTTCGTGGGTCTTTGGCGGTTGGGAAGTAACGCTCGAACTTCGTTGACAGCGAAGCTAGGTGATCGCGCACCAGCTGGGAAAAAGACGGCCCAGTCTCAGTCTCTCCCAAAATCCCTGCTGTTTGGAACATGTCAAATATACCCCTGTCCACTCGCCGTCCCCACAGTTCCAGTTTGGCTTTGAATGCAGCCACTTTATCTGCCAATTTAAAGACAGTTGTCATTCTCACCTGAAGTGACAGATCGTCGTTGGGCCTTTTATCTCCTTCCAAAGAAGCTCTCCAGCTACGTTTGTTTGTTTGTATTCATGTCAGCTAACGTAGCTAGCTAGTACAAAGTTGGCGGGCAACACAGCTCACGCAGACCGCGGCGAGCGCATTACTCAAGTTCATAATCTGTAAACTGTTGTGGGCGTGAAAGATATATTAGGGTGGTGAGAAAAGGACCAACAGATTGCACCAAGTTCAATGTAATTACTGCACAAATAGCCTATAATTGGATATAATGATTATTTTATTTTACCGATTTTAAAAAGAAAATATATATATATATTTATCCTTTCCGTACGGCCGCAGGTCCGCGGCCCGGTGGTTGGGGACCGCTGCTATAGATATGTCACTCAGTCAGGTGGCTAGACTCCTATTGCGGTAACTTTGATGGCCTCTGGCTAGTATTACTTTGCCAGTTAGAAGGATGAAGTAAGACGCTAACGTTTAACGGAGCCTACCTCAGCAGAAGCAAAATATACGCTACTAAGTTCTCATAATAACTTTGCTTTATAGAGAGTAGGCTACTGAGACAGACAGTGATGTGGCGCTCAGTGGTGAGGCTGAGGCAGTCTGCAATGCATGCAGGAGGAAGCAGAAGAGACTGAGAGAGATAGAGGAAGCAAGCAGAGAAAGAGGTTAATACAGTAAACACTTTTTTTATCACTATATCACTGATATAAAACAGAATCCTGAGTAATATTCTAATAATTTATGTGAATGTGATTATAGGATCATCTGTGTGCTCCATTGAGAGAGAGAGAGGAAGGAAGCAGAGAGAGAGGTTAGAAGAGAGGTTAGTACAGTGGTTCCTAAACCTGGGGTAAGGGCCCCATGTGGGGTCCCCTGAGAAAATCTGTACTAATCTTATCAAACAAGTTAGAAAATAAGATATGTTTATTAAATATAAACATTTTCCCTATAGGCCTACATTAAAATGCAATCAAAATGCAAACAATACAGTTCTAAAAATGTCATACATTTTTGTTTATATCGGTAGTTGTTCGTCTTAGCCATTACCAGTGGTGTAAAGTACTTCAGTAAAAATACTTTTAAGTACTACTTATGTCTTTTTTGGGGGGTATCTTTACTTTATTTTACTTGTACTTTTACTCCACTACATTCCTAAAGGAAATAATGTACTTTTTACTCCTTAAATTTTCCCTGACACCTAAAAGTACTTGTTACATTTACTTTTACAATATGACTATTGAGTACTTTTTCCACCACTGTCCATTACCCATTATTAGACTATTTAATGCCTCACCAGGGTGCCGTGCCGTCGGCAACATAGACCTGGAACTGTTGGGGTGTTAGAACCTAGTTTAACAATTATGCATCCATCCGTGAGTAACTCTGGTCTGTAATCACTCATTCACTCAGGACTTATTTATTCATTCAGGTCTGTATATACATACTCATGTACAGTTGTTATATCATATCACATGCAATATTGCAAGTAATTATTGGACTTAACTTACATAGTCATTCACTCAGGAATGCATATTAGTATCCTGTCAGTTGTATATTTTTTCATTGCTTTTAGTATATCGAATGTGCAATAGGTGCAGGATTCTGTAATTAAACCCTGCGCACTAAGGACTGTATTTTAAGGGAATTACTATTATTACCCTAAATTATATCGTACACACATTTAGCTATTTAAGTATCTCTTCCTGTCATTTACCTGTACAGTTAATTTAACCATGCAAAATATTCACTTACCTGTTTATTTAACCAGCCTGTCTATTAAGTAAACTATTATTACCCTCACTCATATCATACGCATTTTTAGCTATTGAAGTATTTCTCTGCCATCGACCTGTATAGTATAGTTAACCATGCACCATCCACCAATGTATAGTGTACATATTCAGCCATCCACCCATACTATGCTATGTCTTTTTATAGCTTTTTTGCACTCCAGACTTCTTGTTTTTCTATACTTAATTTGCAATGGTATGCAATTCCTCATTACAACTGACACAGTCTCTGTTGTTACATATCAGTGTGAATCATTTCTCATAATCCTCCCCTTTCAGAGGTATAACATTACAATTGTATAGCTAATAGGCTATGTGTTTGTAGATCGAGTAAGCATTTCACTGTCTACACCTGTTGTATTCGGCACGTGACAAATAAAATTTGATTTGACTAAGGAGAATCAACCGACAGCAGCCATGGTGATAATGGATGGTTCTTTTTTTTGTGTTTTTTCTGTTCTCCAAATAGCATTTTAAAGTTTTTATTTGTATAGAAATGCCATCTCCCCCTTCCGGACCTCACTAAAACTCAAACCCTGGTTACGGCTCTGATCTTTCCCTGTTATTTCTCAGAATATACTTCTTTCACAGCACTGGGGACGTCGGTCGGTCACAGGGATGTTGCTCTGTAGTCACACGTTACCTTTCCATTTCCTCCTGGAGAGAGAGAGATTGTTCTTGTTCTATGTATCTGTCATGGCGTTTTATCCACAAAAGGGTTGTTCTTGGCCAATTTTCTCCCTCTTAAATTAAATGACGAATCCCATTAAAAAGTCAATTGAAGTTGAGTATTGTTTGTCCTCTGTGATAATGTTTTGATTGTCTGGTCTTCTTTAAATCATTCCATTAATGCCAGGGTTTCAGTCAATGTAATGCTGATGGGATTTACTGTAACATTGGCTAGAAATAAATCTAGCCAGACACAGTGCTGTATCTGTCAAGGGTACTACACATCATCAAATAACTATTTTTTGGGATAAGCTGAGCTCTTCTCTCCCCTCCCCAGCTGTTCAGCAGTAAACACACAAGTCCATGGAAATACTGCCTCGGTGCGGTGTGAAAGTGTTTGCTTACTTATCGCCTTCTGTCTGGGGACTTCCTGGTAAAGCAATATTGTTCACATTTAATCTGACTGAACACCGGCTTTATGTGACATGATCCAAAATGCTGTTCAAATACAACTCCCCCTTCCACCACACACATACACACTCCTCAATCCCCATAAAAAAACAGTGCACATTATGCATTTCAAAATATATCCCAGAACCTCAGTGGATGGCTGTGTTTTTATCCCTTATGCCGCTTTCCGCACGGCTGCATGTCTAGCCCGCTTCGATTTGCTCTTAAGGAGGTGTAAACCAACCCAATTACAGCTGGTCCACCGCTGTGAGAGGAGAGGAGAGGGGATGGGATGGGAGTGGAGGGAAGGAGAGGAGAGGGGAGGGAAGGAGAGGGGAAGGAAGGTTATTGTGTTTTAGGTTATTGTCCTGCTGAATGGTGAATTTGTCTCCCAGTGTCTGTTGGAAAGCAGACTGAACCAGGTTCTTCTCTAGGATTTTGCTTGTGCTTAGCTAAAAAAAAAAACTCCCTAGTCCTTGCTGACGACAAGCATACCCTATACCTTGCCAATGACAATGGCATACCCATAACATTATGCAGCCACCACCATTCTTGAAAATACAGTATGTAGAGTTGTGTTGGATTTGTCCCAAATAAGGCTTTGTATTCAGGACATAAAGTTAATTTCTTTGCCAACTGTTTTGCAGTTGTACTTTAGTGCCTTATTGGAAACAGGATGCATGAAATCTCTGAGCGGTTTCCTTCCTCTCCGGCAACTGACTTAGGAAGGACGCCTGCATCTTTTAGTGACTGGGTGTATTGATACACCATCCAAAGTGTAATTAATTACTTCACCATGCTCAAAGGGATATTAAAAGTCTGCTTCTTTTTTACTTTTCTTTACCTATCTACCAATAGGTGCCTTTCTTTATGAGACATTTGTGGTTGAATCTGTGTTTGAAATTCATAGCTCGACAATAAACACTATTATTGCACACAGAGTGAGTCCATGCAACTTATTATGTGACTCATTTTTTATCCTGAACTTATTTGGCTTGCCATAACAAAGGAGTTGAATACTTAATGACTCAAGACATTTCTGTTTAAAATGTTTAATTCATTTGTAAACATTTATAAAAACATAATTCCACTTTGACATTATGGGGTATTGTGTAGTGCCAGTGACACAACATCTCAATTTAATCCATTTTAAATTCAGGCTGCAACACAACAAAATGTGGAAAAAGTCAAGGAGTATGAATACTTTCTGAAGGCCCAGTATTGGCTAACAGTGGTGCTGCCGTGACAGGGGAGTGTAAGTGCAGTATCATAATGGTGGGGTGCAGGTGGGTGTCAGGCTCAGGAAAAGGGCACCGGCTACTATCAGCTCTGCTATCCATCATTGATCTGCCAAACAAATGATGCACCTTGGCTCCCCATTGTTCTGGCTGCACTATTGAAACAGTGGTTGGTTCCTGTTATCTGCGTTGCGCTGGGGAAGAGGAGGAGTGGCCCACTAGAAGACAAAAGCCAGTGGAGATGGATGCCAGACTAGACCAGAGCAGAGGATAATGATCCAGCCAATCCATTGAATCAGGAGCTATAGAACCATAGAACACTGCCATTCCATTCCCAGCACGGAAGCCTCTTGGAATTATGTTTCAGGGATCATCTGCTAATCAGATAGAATCAGTTCATTCATTCAGAAGTCTTGGTAAAGGTGGGCCATTCATCTGAACACTCAGATGGCTCAAAGCATTCAGAAAATGATTATCCAAGATATGAAAATGATTAAAATGCTTTAGCATAGAAGTATTTCTTAATAAAATTGCAAAATTGTAGCTATAATTATTTGGATTTGGAAAACATGTTAGAGATTTGCTTGGTGTGCAAAACTACACATTAGGCGTATAGACTAGCTACAGAGTAGACTTCCAGGGATATTTCATTGAATGTATAGGTATAGTACGTGACATACAGTGCAGCTTCATTTACTTGACTAAAGGGAATGTATGCATCAGAAAGCCATGATCCATCTTATATTCCATTTGGCTTGGAGCAAATCCATATCCCGGCAGGCTTTTTGTGGTAATTACATACATAGCCTTATTAATCTGTTTCTTACAGCGAACACCATAAAATGGATTAATGTAAAAACACTGTGCCATACTGTCAAGACATAGGCCTACAAATTAAGTCCATGTGATCCATTCAGTCTTTATCCCTCTGGTCTTTCAATATTAATATGGACTGGGTTTGATTATTCCCCATAATGCTTTTATAAATGGATGAATGTATGTAGGCTACATTTGTTTGAGTTTAGGGAGGAAAGAATGTTGAATTTGATGATATTTAGACATTAGAAATGGAGTTGCCACAATGGTCCAGAGGAGCTCCACAAAACAAAACATTATATAATTTGACCTTCTGACCTTAACAGTCTGTTTTCTATTTATTTTCTTTGTTTTTCTTCTCTCCTTCACATAGAGCTTGAAACCAGAATACTTGGAATTTGGAATTTAGAATTAAGGAACCATAGTACCTTGGAATAGGTTATTGTCCTGATGAATGGTGAATATATCTCCCAGTACCTTGGAATTAAGGACCCACAGTATCTTGGAATAGGTTATTGTCCTGATGAATGGTGAATATATCTCCCAGTACCTTGGAATTAAGGACCCACAGTATCTTGGAATAGGCTATTGTCCTGATGAATGGTGAATATATCTCCCAGTACCTTGGAATTAAGGAACCATAGTACCTTGGAATAGGTTATTGTCCTGATGAATGGTGAATATATCTCCCAGTACCTTGGAATTAAGGAACCATAGTCCCTTGGAAATATGGAACCACAATACCTTGGAATTATGGAAACACAGTATTTTGGAATTAGGGAAACACAGTACTTTAGTATTAGGGAAACACAGTACCTTGGAATTATGGAAACACAGTACCTTGAGGTTACATTGAGAAACCAATGGGCAAATTGTGTTCTAACAACACTAATAGTGCTATTTTGTAACTATTATTTCTAATACCCATGGCTAAATAACACATGATTTAGCTTGCTTGTCTTCTGTAGCACAATAAAGCTGATGTCTCTATTTAGGGCTGATCTGGTTGGCTGTGCTGCTCACTCTAAGTGAGATGGATGAGGCAGGGCCCAAACTGCTGAGGGGTGAAGAGAATTAGGCCCACATTAAAGGACTTCACTTTACCATTACACACACAATGTAGAGGGGGCGGAATTCATTCCCCAGCTAAAATAGCCTAAAGCCCATACCTCAGTAGTGACAAAATGCATAAGACTAAAACTGTTTAAATGAAACCAGTGAGGGAAGTTTTCTTTGGATATTTAACAATTATTAAGAGTTTGATGGGGGTGGGGCAGGGGGCGGGGAATCAAGTCTAGGATTAAATTAAGCAACATTTGTATAACAAATGATCTCACATTTGGATGTGGCTCTTAGATGGAGCCTTTTTAACTTAATGAGACAATCTACAACTCAACTTATTTTTCACTTAAATCAGGAATGTCATCGTTCATTTCTCTGCCGTCAGCTAATTCATATGTGTAACTAATGTGCTTACTGTACATATTTGACTTAACCAGAATTAATTAACTACCGTAAAGTAAATTAAACATCTTGGAGATACAGTAATTAATTTTCTGTCATGTCCGAGATAGTATTGTCTTATTCAAGCTGTGTGATTACCTCTTGTCGTAGAGCGAAAAAATTTAGATGTAATCTATCAAATGTATTGCTGATTACATTGCGTATAGATTCAGTGTGAATTCAATGTGTCACAGCGCAAACAGAAACGTTGAGATATTGAACAAACATGGAGACACGTGCACCTCCACTTTATATCTCGCTAACACTTGTACGCACGCACGCACGCACACACACACACACACACACACACACACACACACACACACACACACGTGCGAGTGTACTCTGCACACATAATAATTGCGGCAAATGGCTTGGATACAGAGCTTGCTCAAGAAGAAACACAACTAATGGTGACTGATGTGTATAGAGTGAGCAACTGATCGAAATGAGAATAGCAGCAGCTTCTTCCTTCACCAAGTGAATTACCAAACACTGTGGATTAGAAGAGATATGACGGGAAAATGTTTAAGTCATTTGACACTAATGCAACTTGTCACAATGTCAACGCTGTTCTAAAACTCGTCCCTTTTCTAAAAGCCGCTTTGATACTTTCTAAATGTATAAGAACAATTCAGTCGAACAGTGACGTGAAAGCATTGGCCAGCATTTTAAAAACATCTCCTGACCTTTCGACTGCGGCAGTAATTGCTAATGCCAGAAAAGGGGTGAATATACTGTAAGTCTCTTATGAGTCACTGCATTAGATTTGGTCCTGGTGGTCTGTTTGAAGGGTCTGTGTGTGTGTGTGTGTGTGTGTGTGTGTGTGTGTGTGTGTGTGTGTGTGTGTGTGTGTGTGTGTGTGTGTGTGTGTGTGTGTGTGTGTGTGTGTACGTCTAGAGTTCTTATACCAGTATGGTGACAACAGCTAGCTGTCTCTGTAGAGAGTCTCTCTGACTCACTCCAACCTCATTCAGCTGAAGGAAACAGATTATTTCAAGCAATAAAGTCATATTAATCACCCACACAGAACAAACTGATACCTTAGAACTGATAATGAAAATAAGCTCCCCATCATTTAATTTTAAAAAAGAAACAACGGCTCCCTGAGGTCACCGAAGGATTCAAGTCTCATTTTCTTTACATTTTCCTTGACGTCTCGGGACTCAAAGGTGACGGTGACGGTGTGACAACAAATCCTTTCCTCTTCTTTCATTTTCATCTCTAAGATGCCCCGTGAGGCATAGTAGAGAGACGGATCAAAGCCAAAATTAGAGAAAAACAAAGATAACTCAAAGAGTTGAGAGAACCCACTTTGAGAGAAAACGAATTGCTCACTCCAGAGTACTGTCAGGAAGAAAACTTCTAAAGCATTTCACCAGTGAACATGTCAGAAAGAATTCATCACTGGGAATGGAAATAAAGCTCCTTTCATATAGAATTATTAAGACTTGAGATTTCCCTCACAGCATGTACCTCTTCATGATGAAATATCAAAGTGTATATCACATGGAGAACATTTACATTTCATGGTTGTTCCCCATACAATTAACCCATCACCACTACTATCAGTCATCATTAAAGCTCAAACATACTCTATGCAGAAAGTAATGATTCATAGAAGGGGTCATAAAATCACTAAAGGTATGGGGTTTCCATTCCATCTAGCCATACCAAATGCTGCCCTATGTTTTTGTCTACTGAAAGAGTATTCTGGGTATTTTGTTTACAAAAGCAACGATTTTGTGCCCAATGGTCAATTTGAAGTAATTTTCATAGGTTGTGTAAAGCAGAGCTAAGTAGAAACAGGTGTAGGCTATGTTTCACTAGCATCACAGCACCATGTGTTTGCTAAAAGTCTAATGACATTACCCATTGTGTGAGATCCTACCGCTGCCACCAATCACCAGTGTTCAACTGCAGCCCTTCTGGCTTTACAGAGGAGGGGGACGTTCATCTCATCACCCCATTCCATTGTTAGCTCCGCTAATCACAACCGGAGGAGGAGACGTTATGTGGTGTGGAGGGAAACGGATGCATTTATGCTCCCTGGAACAGAGTTTAAGCAGGTGTTCCGTTTCTGTGCCATCGACACGGCAGCCCGGCCAGTAGCACAGAGTCAGTGCCCATTCACATTAGCCGCAGGCCAAGGAGACAGCTTGAGAGGCGCTGGCCCCTGATCCCAGCACATTAGTTTAATGCACAGATCTGTGGAACAGTTTCTCACTCACTCTGCCTGGCCTTGGCCCTGACTGACCAAGGGTGGCTGCAGCCAGAGAGACAGACAGCCCTCCTTCTCTGTGCCATGCCATGCTGCCATCCAGATATGCAAAACAGCATGTTTAGAATTGTGTATCTGCTTTGAGTTCGAATTCACTTGTTCTAGCTTCTGTAGCAACAGCAACCTCCAGCTGTGTAGCAAGGCAAAGAAACAATAATAACAATAATTTTAGCACATACTTTATAAGAGGGCTTAATGTATACACTACATCGCCAAATGGCTCAAACCGTGCCGACTGTGTTTCAGATACATTTGGAGATGTCATGAGTTATGATCTATCAAGAATTACACTGATGTTAATGCAAGTGTGTACAGTACACCAACATAATGGACGTGCTAACCATTAGGAGCCATTTCCTGAATGAATAAACAGGATCTATCCACAGAGTAAATCACTGAGTAAATATACAGCAGGTCATGGGGATGACCAATCGCCCTGTAAAAAAATGGCCCTATCCACCCTCTTCTGCATCATCAGACGGAGACCAAGGGGGCAACTCGCACCCCATCTGTCTGTCTGTCAGTGGCCATGTGTCAGTGCTTAGGATAGGACAGAAAGTCTGCTCAGAAGAACCTCTGCCAGGAGAGAGAGAGTAAGAGAGAGAGAGAGAGAGAGAAGAGGAGTGAGTGACCAAATAAACAGCTGCATGTGTGTTTATATATCGTAGCGCCACAGTAATGAGCTCACTGCACATCTTGAGCTGTTGGATTTGAGTCTGAGCCAACGTCAAAGCCCATCATCTGGTTGTGGTGAAATGTTCCCCCATCTCTCTCGTCTTCTCTCCTGCTTTTCTCAGTTCCTACTAGCGAGACTCAAAGACATATTGACAGGTGTGGCGGCCTCTGGAGGGGGGACCTGGGAGCAAACATATGGGCTGTCTGTCATTAGAGAGAGAGAAGGAGACAATCTCTTGTCTGGCATTTTTTATTTTAAATCGACATTTGGCGAAGATAGTCTGACATTTGTGAGATGAGTGGTGATGGGTGGACAGTATGCTAGTCTCTGATCGACAGTAGTGGATGTGGTGAACTGTATATGACCTTCCTCCAAATCATCAAATGGAGGTAAATAATGGCAAAGCAAAAGGACAGCTTCTCTTCAATATAATAAATAAGCTGTACAGTAAAATAGATGTTAGGACCAGCTAACTACCAAAATAAAGGAAACACCAACATAAAGTGTCTTAATAGGGTGTTGGGACACCAGGAGAACAGCTCCAATGTGCCTTGGCATAGATTTGACCAGTGGCTGGTGCTATTGAAGGGATGCGACACCATTCTTCCACAAGAAATTCCATCATTCGGTGTTTTGTTGATGGTGGTGGGAAACACTGTCTCAGGGACCGCTCCAGAATCTCCCGTAAGTGTTCAATTGGGTTGAGATCTGGTGACTGAGACACACACACACACACACTCCTTTGAGACCTCTTTTAAACTCACTGAGATCTCTTCTTCTAGACATGGTAGCCAAAATAATGGGAAACTGGAATATTTATACATCACCCTAAGCATGGGATGTTAATTGCTAAATTAACTCAGGAACTACACCTGTGTGGAAGCACAGCTTTCAATATACACTGAGTTTACCAAACATTAGAAAAAGCCTCATTTTGTTGGGGCATGGACTCTATAAGTTGTGGAAAGCGTTCCACTGGGATGCTGGCCCATTTTGGATGGATTTCCTTTGGGTGGTGGACCATTCTTGATATAAACAGGAAACTGTTGAACATGAAAAACCCAGCAGCGTTGCAGATCTTGACACAACCGTACCCCGTTAAAAGGCACTTATATATTTTGTCTTACCCATTCACCCTCTGAATGGCACAAAAACCTTCTTTAACCTGCCTCCAGCCCTTCACCTACACTGATTGAAGTGGATTTTACAAGTGACATCAATAAGGGAGCATAGCTTTCACCTGGAGTCACCTGGACAGTCTTTGTCATGGAAAGAGCTTTTGTTTTGTATACTCAGCATATGTATCTGTCATTTACTCAAGTGTTTCCTTTATTTTGTCAGTTACCTGTATTGTTGGATATGCTTTAGGAAAAAAAAGTCTATATCAAGAAAGAAAATTGTCCAAACACAGTCATTTTGTTTTTGGACAATAACACCACAACGGTAACAGCTTGCTGTACTGAACATTACTGAATACATTTTCAGAAATGTATAAATATTTTCGGAAATGTATGTTGTACAATTGCATAACGTAGCAATAGACAATTGAATTTAGTTAGTCAAAATATGAATTAATCTCACATAATTTATCATATATGGGCTATAGTATATCATCTTTCTGATGATACCAACAGATTTCATCACTTTGTTGCAGACAAATTGAATATGATCTTTCCAGGATCACTTTTCATCAACTACAACTCTGAGGAATCTAGTGGATGTGACTTGTTCCATTTCAATGCCCACCAATTGAGATTCGGCCTCTTTAAAAAAAAAAAAAAAATCTTATTCTTACTAGTGAATACAATGAAGTTGGACTTTTAAAACATTTAAAGATAACCATTCAGAAAATGTGGCCATACCTGAGTTGGCTTCATTAATTAGTTAATCAAAATGATTGTGTGATAAAATCAAATTTTATATTGAACAAATATATAAATGCAACATGTAAAGTGTTGGTCCCATGTTTCATGAGCTGAAATAAGTTACCAGAAATGTTCCATATGCACAAAAAGCTTATTTCGCTCAAATTCTGTTCACACATTTGTTTATATCCCTGTTAGTGAGCATTTCTCATTTGCCAAGATAATCCATCCACCTGACAGGTGTGGCATATCAAGAAGCTGATTAAACAGCATGATCATTACACAGGTGCACCTTGTGCTGGGAACAATGTACTTTTAGGGTGCAGCCCAGCCCTCCCTCTCTACCTGCAGTCAGGGAGTAGGATGTTTCAAATTAGATACTGTATCAGTTTAATTATTTTATATAAACAGTAGATCAGACACAATGACAGGTTGCTGACTGCAGGAATGTCCACTAGAGCGGTTGCCAGATAATTTAATGTTAATTTCTCTACCATAAGCCGCCTCCGATGTTGTTTTAGAGAATTTGGAAGTACGACCAACCGGCCTCACAACCGCAGACCACGTGTATGGCGGTGGTCTGCGGTTGTGATGTTAACATTGTGAACAGAGTGCCACATGGTGGCGGTGGGGTTATGGTATGGGCAGGCATAAGCTACAGATAATGAACACAATTGCATTTTATCGAAGGCAATTTGAATGCACAGAAAAACCGTGACGAGATCCTGAGGCCCATTGTGAGGCCCATTTTTTAAAAAGGTATCTTTGACCAACACATGCATATTCCCAGTCATGTGAAATCCATAGATTAGGGCCTAATGAATTTATTTAAATTGACTGATTTCCTTATATGAACTATAACCCAGTATAATCTTTGTAATTGTTGCATTTTGCATTTATATTTTTGTTCAGGGCAATCATTAAAACCGTAATAATGCAAATTAGAAAGTAATATTTAATGATCAACCGTGTCAAATGCTTTGGATAAATCTAAAAAGATGCCAAGAGCGTATTCATTATTGTTCACAAGTTGCAAAAGAGCCATATCTGTGGAGTAGTTTTTACGAAAAACCAAATTGGTGCTCATTTGGAATAATACAGTGTTGATTTAAATGTTCCAACATTCTCTTATACACCATTTTTTTTAAAATTATTTTTGGAAAACATGGCAGTACAGATATTGGACAATAGTTTGTAAAATATATCGTATCCCCAGATTTATAGAGGGGATAACTTTGCCAATTTTCTAATCTTTAGAAACAATACCAGTTTTTACATAGATTTGGTGAAGATATACATTAGAGGCTCAGTAATCGAGGAAGACATCATCATGACATGCTGCTGATATCTTTAAGTTACCAATTACCTCCATCACCTCCATCACCTCCATCACATCTGGAGGATCAAACTGAAGCAGAGAAGCAAAATGTCCCTTAATGTAATCCAAGGGATTTCCATCGGTTTTCTCTATTTTCTTTGACAGAGAGGAACCCACATTCACAAAAAAGTTATTAAACAACATCAGGATCACTATAGGTCTTATTTCCAACAATACATTCATTAAGATGGTATAGATGTAGATGCATTTTTCTTATTCAACAGTTGATTGATGATTTTCTAAGTTGACTTTATATTATTTAAGGATATTCGAAGTAGGTGAGTACATTTGTTCTTACAGAATTCAGGAATTTGTGATCAACTTCTTATACAACTTGTTTTTTTTAAGTGAGGATTTTTTCCAGAACCCTTCTGCTGCTCTCTTACATAGTTTAACTGGGAAAGCAGTGGTGAAATACAGAATTGAAAGATGTGAGAAAAGCAAACTCAACATTTTTGCCATGAAATGTCATCAATCATAATCTTAAAGCACTCACAATTACTTTTGTTAAATATTCTACGTTTAATCATTCCCATCTATTCATTTCCAGCAGCCAAAGAGAAGTGGAAAATTGGAAAGTGGTCAGAAATGTCAGTATAAAGTATACCTGTATTAACCATATTAGTCAAAGAATTCTTACAAATATTATGAATAAGGGTGGCAGATGAACTGATCACTCTTGTGGACTTATAGATGAGGGGATACAAATAGCTGGAGTATAAAAGTCAGATGTCAGTAATGTAATAAAGATCTCTTTAAAATCCCCCTTCTAATTCCAATCATACAAACCATTACATGCTACGAATGCGTAATAACCGATTTATGAATAGTACCAAAATCAAAGGATATTTTAAAAGTCCCCTAAATACAGACATTAATTACTACAGAAATGCCTGACCAGTAAAGTGACTGTCCTGTCAACATGAGCCACATTGTTAGTCATGTGCTCTCTGTGAAGAGCAGCATCAGGAACTGCACTGTGGAGGAACAAAGCAGCCCAAGACGAGGAACAAACAGAACAGAACAGAGCAGACAGTTGTAGAAGGGTGAGGTAAGGGTTCATTAACATTCTAGCTGGTGCTCTCAAACACCCTCCACCTGTCTGCACACCCCCCCCAACTGACACTGACATCAGAGTTTGTTTGATCGGTCCATAAATTAGGACCTGCAAATGCTTGCACAGATTAACCTTGTGAGGGTAAGAGCTGTGATGAAACACCCTGTTTGGGGAATAAAGGGACATAAAGTAGGGTGTGTGTGTTTATATCTCAGAGGGCCTTTGTCATACCCATTCTGTCAGTACGTAGGTGATTTAACATCCAAATCCATCCTCTATATACGCACCTCCAAAATGTATTGTAGCGTTTATGAGGCGTTTCTGTGAGCCACTTGTCTCTTGTCCTATTGATCACACCACATTGTTTGAAAGAAAGTGACAAGGTCCCTTGGCCATCAGTTTAGTTGGCAAGGCCTTCCCTTAGGGTCCCACTGAGGACAACTGGCTTCACGCACCACCTGCCAATAACATTAACCAGGAAGCAGAACAGCGTGATGATGTGGCTCTTTCAGCACTGGGGGATAGCTGGCGGTAACGGTGATTTCTCTCTTTCTCACATATGGACTGATTGGCCTTGCAGCTCAGAGCACAGCTTGGGTTCTAGAGCACAGCTTGGGTTCTAGAGCACAGCCCGGAGAGTCAACAGCCATCCCACGCATCATGTCCTCCGACCGTTTAGCTTTGTTGTGTGTTGGAGCACCTGGACCCATTCTGCAATCACCACTGCAAAGATGGGTAACAAATATCAAAGGCTTTATTAGATATTGATGGTGAATAATTTTTCCAAATGAAAAGGACAACTACAATCCTAATACTGATATTGATCAAGTGGGATTTTAATGCTGGAAATATAATTGAGATAGCATTGGAAAACAATCCAGCAGCAATGCAATCAAAAGTCTACTATATGAAATAGCATCAAGCATCAGCTTTCTGCCTCATCAATATAACAACATCCTGGCTTGAATATCTGTGCATAGAGATGGGCTAGACGAGAGGGGAAAACAATCTGACCCAACAGCACATGTGCCATAACCGACTGTTCAGAGCGGCAGAGAGAGAGAGCATCTGGGTTATGTTGTGTATTAGAAGCAGTATCATCTCACTGTGCTCGGGCGATTTAAACACATCCACTTCCCTCCCCAACTATTTTGGAATGTATAATAAAGGGCCAGCGTAATCATTCCGTCTGGCTTTGATGGGAGATGTTTTGGCCCTGCGGGATGATGTCGGGTGGGTTTTTATCCGCTTACAGTTTGATTGAAAAAGGGAAGCATTAGAGGCAGGTAAACAAAGGCGATTAGGAGCAGAGGCGAGAGGCGGGAGGCGAGAGGCGGGAGGCGGGAGGCGGGAGCCATAAGCCCGACTCCAAAAAAGCCCTCAACATGTAATACTTTAATTAGAACAAAACTATCACCAAAGCATTTCTTAGACCCGGGCCTCCCCTTGCAATGAGAGCTAATCAGATAGAGTTTTAATGAGAATGTGTGGTGTAATAATGGTCCCAGCGCAGTCCCAGAGCTTAGGGCCTATTACACTCTGTAAAATATTAATGACTATCCAGTAAAAAACATTTAAAAGCATGTCCCTGGAGGCATGGGAGCCAGCCCGGCTGATACACAGTTTCTCCTCCCTGCTGCACATTCTTAGACGACTTGGCTTTGAATCATTGGCCTCTCTAACCGCACATTAAAGGATTGGTTTACTACTTTAGATATAGTACCCATGAAATTGTGTACTTCCGAACTTTATTCGCAACGTTATGTGCACGGAAATGTATTGCTCGAGTCCAACAAAATGGAATATAATGCGTATTAAGTTCGGAATGACACGACTTCTTGTGTACAACAGTTAAAGACCTGCATCACTATTCTGAGAGCTTTGCCGTTTCTAAAAGGATGTTTTTGGAGCCTTTGTTTATGTTTTCCGTGGCCCCCATACTGCAGAATGAACAATGAGGAAGTCTATTAAGGGTGGGGTAAGTTTCTCAAAACCAAGTGTCTGGAACCTTCTGTAACATGCCATTTACAACAAAAATAGAGATCCAATCCTTTAACCTTGATGGTAGAACGCACAATAGTTGTACCGCACCTCCATTATCGTATGAGGCATTTTGAGGATACTGTACTGCCAAGCCATCATGCTTAATAAAGTAGAGTACAATTGGGGCAGAAAACAAGATATAAGCTGCTAAAATGACTTTGGTATTCCACCGCCTCATCTGGTAGTGAATGGGCCGTCGTATTGCCCTGTCTGTTCTGCTCTGTAGGCAGCAGCCAGCTGTGACTTCCATCCCACTCTGTGCTAACTGAGGGGTGGCTGGATGTGCTGGGCTGCTGACCAGTTCCCCTATTTATAAAGCGTCTAAGACTAAGATTGCTGATCTAGAATCATAACTGATCTGCATTCCTACTCTGAGACACTTTATGAATACAGGCCCAGGCCACTTGTGAAAAGGCTACTTGGCCTTCATAAGGCAGAGGGATATGACTGTGATTTGCCCCCCTCTGTTGTCTCTCATCTCAAATGACAACACGGCTCTATAGCCGCTCCATTAGTCTAACTCAATAGGTGTGAAGAACGCCCCCACCACCACCCTCAGAGCAAAGGCAGTCAGACGGACAACCCGACAGTTGACAGAGGACCAAACACTGAGATGATTATGTTACAAAGAATAACTAATCCTGCTGACTACGCCACATGCAGGAGTCATGTGTATTACATGCTCCACAACACACAAGAGTTGTGAGGTAGAATAGATGGCTTGTTTGGAGAAAAACAAAAAAAAGCAGGAAGCATAACATTCAAATGTAGCGGACATGTTTTCCTACGCTCATATTCATCAATTAATTGTTAACAACCAAGGAAAATAAAAGGTGGATCTTTGAAAGTTTAGCTAAAGGAAATATGAAGACACTGGTACACATGGGAGATGGCTGCTAGTGCAGGCGAGCAACTCAGAACAGATGGTAATAAAAAAAGAGAAGCTACAGTGCCATGACACCTCTTCTACCATAAAGCATTCTGATTCTCCTGTTATCATGTTCATAACATAGGAAACAGCAAGTACCAGGCACTTAGTCTCTCAAATACAACACCATCACTGTTGTAATGTAGCATAAAAATCACAGAGGGGCACAATCTTCAAAATGACAAAAGTAATAGCCCATAACACCAATGATAGAGAAATAAAACAGTCAGAAACCTGAGTACCATCGCAGTACCATTAGATGAAGAATAATGGTAACAAGCTCTATATATAAGCACTTGCACCACCTTACATGACACATACTGATCATTCTAGATATATACAAAATGTATATTGTTATAAGAACTGAATTTATGCATTGATAGCCATTGATGGAAATTGTGGGAAATTCGACCAAATGCAGATTACCATCATTCATGTATGGACCTGCAAGGTCCTTTTAATAAACCATATTGTAATTACAAAAAAAAAGATCTAATTAATTTTCAGGCTTCATGTACCATTAGCATCTAGCTATGAGGGTTATAGCTAATTGAAAATGTTATTAAGCTAATAATGTTTACTCTATCTAGTGTGGTTTCAAGTCAACCCGGGATGCGCTGGTGAGTAAGTGAGTGAGTGCATTCTCTACCCTCTTGCACCCTCCCTTGTGACCACGAGCTGTTTGCTTACTGTAATTGAAGATGGGGGGAGGATTTTACCCTCTTGGGCAATGGAAGTTCCTCTAATCCATATTGACATGGTGGCTTCAGGAGATGGGACTGAATGTTAACCTGCAGTGTTGCTGTGTCTGATAATGGAGCGGCAGCCAGGGAGCAAGGCACACACACGCACACACACATGCAGAAAGGCAGGCAGGAATGCACGCAAAACACACACACACACACACAGGGATTGCCTCTGCTCCTCCAGACCCCAAAACACCCTTGGCTGCTTTGCTCTACTTTATACCGTCACCTCTCATCGACAGAGAAAGTGTCTGCTCTGTCTTCGGAGAAATTACTGTAGTTTATCCATGTGTTAAAACATAATGACTGCATACATGCATGGCATGCCCTCTTCCTTCAGTGCCTGAAGTAATAGCATGACACACATTCATGTGTGGTAAGTGTAGCTTTGGTTTCAGTAAAAATAACATGTATTGTTTGGAAAACAAGCTACATTTTCTCCAAATATATATTTTTCTCTTTCTTTTTTGTAATGAAAGAAAACAATAGACCCATGTTCAGAAATGCTTTTTTTTTTTTTCGTTGTTTTGTCATAAAAGTGAAATAGGAAATATTAATCTAGTATGCTTAGCTTACATTTCTACTTTTTCATGTATTGTTTAGTGTTTGTTATAAACGACATATTGCGATGTAACCGTGAACAACACATCATGAATCTAATTTTCCACCCGCCCCACTATGTCTAACTTCATTTGTTATCAGCCTATCATAGTACATATTAAAGGTATACATAACCATTTGGAGCTGTTATTAACACAGGGGGACATTTTTAGAACGGTTTGCAAACACAATAATCACACAGCAATCTAGATTAGTCATTAGCAATGAAACCCAACCCATTAAATGTAACCCAAAGGCACTCTAAGATGTAAACCGGCCTACAGTAGGATGATAATATTGGATTCAATCAAATTAGGCTGCACAGTCAAGCAGTGTGCAGAGACACTGAGCTAATTTCTGCTTCTTATGATTAGGTTTAAAGCATTTCATGAAGGCATTAGTAGTTCCCAATGCTGGGTATGCATTGTACTGTTTTGTGGGCCTACGTAACAAGATTGCTACAAATAATTGAAGTTGTATCAATGACAATGAATCTCTAGAATGTTTGTCTCCTTTGTAATTACAGTGTTTCAAAGTGAATCTAAGACAGTATTACACTGTGTATAGAGTATGTACTGTATATACAGTACATATGTGGGTGTGTTTACACAAAACGTGACTGTTTACACAACAAATTCTTATTTATAATGACGGCCTACACCGGCCAAACCCGGACGACGCTGGGCCAATTGTGCGCCGCCCTACTGGACTCCCAGTAACGGCCGGTTGTGATACAGCCTGGAATCGAAACCGGTTGTCTGTAGTGACGCCTCTAGCACTGAGATGCAGTGCCTTAGATCGCTGCGCCACTCAGGAGCCCAAAATCCACAGCTGATTGTGAAACTTTGACAGGAGGACATCCAAGAACCTCATACTGAAAAAAAGCAGGACAACAAGAGTACCATAAGTCAACATAAATGCAATATTAGTAATGTGGGCAGAGCAGAAATCCCTGCCATTGTTAAAGTGATTATCGTCTTGCCTACACTTCTGCCTGAGACAGGCAAGGCCTCTATTAAGCAGTGACACATTATTATTAGTGGGGTTTGGGTGGCCCACTATACAAACCAAGATGGTGGAATAAAAACTACCCAGCCTCATCCACCTCCCACCACTATCATCTTCCATTTTCATAAGCTGGAAAATTCCAGGTGTTACAAGTTGATGGATACAAAACGGGGACTATCAAATCCAAATGCTGCTGGCTCTCCATAAACTATTTCCCAGTCTATTTAACCTCTCTGTGCTTTCTCCACCTTTCTCCTACCTCTCCCCCAGCTCAGCTATGGAGGCAGCCAATTTCCTCCCTGTCTGCTGGAGACAGATTTGCATTAATAAGACCTGAGGCGTTAAGCCCGGGGTGGGTTTTCCACCGTTACCCCATGGCCATGCAACAAAATAGACCTAAGCCACAAACTTTTTACTGACACAAGCATTAAAAAAGACTGTCCACTCAGGAGGAACCAGGGTGGAGGAGACTTAGAGAAGACTTCCTTGATTATAGCTTTATAACCGGGTGCAGTAGTGTATCATACTGTAAACGTATCGTTAGCCTATATTCTGTACAAAACCCATTTACCCTCATTCACACCATCATTGCAAAATTAACACAATCTTAACACTTAAAATAAGCCAAGTTGTGCTATGACATGATCTTTTAAACTTGAATACAAAGGGGCATACATTTCCATTCATTTCTCCATATTGTGCTGACATTGAGTAACAACGTCTGAAGAATGTGACTCATTTAGACATCTAAAGAGCACAGCAGCAAACCCCCCCCCTACAATGAGCTGACGTAGTCTGCAGCCATCAGTACCCTGAGTGGCAGTAGAGCAGTGACAGCTGAACTGAAGGGAACCAGCGTGCATCATCCTATGGGGTCATGAGATGGGAGGGGGAGAGGAGGATGTTTGTCATTCCCCAGAATGTAATCTACTGGAAACAATTAGCCATCATTAAGAAAAATAAATCTGCATGTTTTCCTCAGCAGGAGACACAGCAGGGGCATCCGTCTACTCCCCCATCTCCCCTACAGCCAGGCTCCTGGCCCAACAGCCAGCTAGTCAGCCGTCATGACAGCCCTAGCAGGCAAGCAGAGGAAATTAGCAGACCGTTTGTCTTCCTCATTTTTTTATTTATGCCAGGCTGCTCCTATCAAGAGTGTGTTACACAGGGGTGCGTTACACAGGGGTGCGTTACACAGGGGTGCGTTACACAGGCCGCAGGGGGAGTCTGACTGAATCGGAGAGGCCTAGCCTAGATAACCCTTGGTGGTGTTTCTCATCTCAAATGGAAAAAATTGCATTTATATGTGTTGTCTTCTCTGCTTAAGTGCAGTGGTGTGATGGAACATACAGTATGACCTACAGTGTTACCGTTGGTGTTACTAGACGGTTTGACAAACTATGGTCCACAACTCTGCAGAGAGGACAGGAAGGAGGTGGTTAAATTATTATCCTTCTCAACATGTTATCCCTATTCAGACCTGGAGTACGATCAATCCACACTCACATTATTACAAAAACATCTCTAACATTGGAGACGCGATCGGAGGTACTACGGTGAGGCACGGTGACTTCTAGAAATGGAACTCTAATGGATCGCTGTGGGAGACTGACAAAAAGATGATTAATTAGCACCTACACTGTGAGTTTGAAAGATCTCCTCTTTGTCTCATTAGAACAAAAAGCCACCGCTACCATTTTGAGCTCAAATACTTATTATCCTTTCAGAAGCATTGAAAACTGATCTTCTCTCCTTGAGCGTCACGCTGTCTATCTGACATTAAGACTTCATTGTGGTTGCGGCTTGTTGCTACAGCGTAGATGGGTGACATTTAGCTGTAACATGCAAAGCGTCCCGAGGTGGTGGCCTCTCTCAGAGGAGCACAGTGGGACTTCCTATCCTCTGAGATTAACAGAGACCTGATATTATACGTAGTGTCACCAGACTTTGTGGTCTCAACATCAGGAGGTGAGGACCCCCTGTCGTCCCTTAAAGATAATGATAATGTGTTGAATATTAGGACTAATTGCCTCTGCAAGTTCAGTATACTCCAAGCACAAACAGATCCATTCACACTCACATTCAGATTCAGTGGAATCTGACAATGCATGAAAGAGAAAGGGGATACTAGTCAGTTGTACCACTGAATGCATTCAACTGAAATGTGTCTTCCACATTTAATCCAACCCCATGACCACTTATTCTGCACATTAGCACAACTAAATTACGGTCTGGAGTAGTTCTCCCTACAGTATACACACCTACTGTACTAATGTTGCGTATGATAGACATCCTTGTGGTAGGTAGAGCAAAACATCTCTATAAAAACTAATGTACAAGCTGTGCAGCCAATCTATACAAGCACTCCTACCGTTCTCCAGTAGTGGATGATCACCAATGATAATAGTAATAATAATAATAATAATATAATAATAATAATAATAATAATAATACTTTTGTAATGAAAAATGCTATAGAAGATGAATAAATTAATATAATTATGATTATTATTATGATCACCATGCCTGGAAGATCATCAAGGACTCCAGTCACCCGGGCCACGGACTGTTCATTCTGTTACCATCTGGCAAACGGTATTGGAGCATTAGGTGTCGGACCAACAGGCTCCGAGACAGCTTCTACACCCAGGCCATCAGACTGGTGAACAGCTTACCCTAGCTGTCTACCTGTTCAGACCTGCATCTTAGAGACTATTTGTACTGACTCTCCACACATCCAACCCTTACACACAAGCACACACACACACACAAACAAGCACACGCACACACACTCACACGTGCACGTACACACACACACACACACAAACACACACACAAGCACAAACACTCATACACACACAGTCATTACTGTTCTATGTATATACTATTTATTCAACTACGTGACCAAGACACTATCGACTATATATGTTGTAGCATATTCATCATGTAATACTGTATATCCTATTGTGTACATATCAGTTTTATTAATGAGCAATACTACTTTCTTCTATCTATTTGTCCTTTTTCATTTGACTTTTCATTATTATTGATAGTGTCAGTGTACTGCACTGTTGAGGGAGCTTGCAAGTAAGCATTTTGCTGCACTGTTTATGCCTGCTGTAAATTGTGTATGTGATGAATACAATTTTATTTGATGACTAAATGCATGTCATTCAATGTCAGCGGACATTTCAAGGTAGGATGAATGCAGGAGACTGACATCAAAGTTGGTGTTAGTGGAAATCTACTGGCCCTCTGCCAACCTGGGACAGGAACATCTGCTCCAATTAATAATGATTCAATTATATGTCACACATGTGCCAGGCCTGGAGGATTGGAGAGGGGAAAAAGGTGGAGGAGAGGCTCTCCACCTTTTGGTATGATGTGACCTGAGTTTGGCGTGGCCATAGGGAGATCTCTGCAGATGAGTCAGGCTCATCCTTCACATATGAAAAGCAAAGTCTATGAGGAATGGAGTTGTGGGAGGCTACTCCACCTTTGGCTGGATGTGGCCTGGGTTTGGGGTAGCCATAGGAACAGGCCCTCTTGTCATGGTGACTACCTCTCCATCCCCTCAGATGAGTCAGTCTCATCCTGTCAGAGTGTCTCAGAACTGACAACATGCTCTACACAGATGAAGATACATTTATGAGGTTCTGAGTGGATGCCAAAGTATTGAAGATTTAGATAACCCTTTACTCCCTGGAAGGAAAACCCAACTGTACCTTTGTTTGGTTAAGACTCCCAAGGTAAAAAATACCAGCTGTGATGTAAATGAATAATGAAATGAAAACAACCTAGCCTGGACCCACTGGGATTCCCAAAACAAAGATATGCTGTGGAAAGACTGGCATACCATTGGCAGTCAGCTTTTATACACATGCATCTTTGAACAATTTGTTCTACTTTAATGGGGTGTTAGAAGGTGAATGGTGTCTCTACATTCGTTCCGTTTGGAGAGCAATGGTCCCATGGAGAGAGAGCCAGTGTTAGTGATAGACAGAGAGAGATGGAAGCGGGAGAAGGGGTAGACTATTAGGTAAGGGTCATAAATGGCTGTGGGTGACAGTTAGACAGATAGTGCTTATAGCCAGACTGTGGACGACACTGTAGTCGGAAAACTAGGCCTGTACCCACCCAGGAACTGATTCATCATACAAGCTGAGCACTGGGCCTCCCTCATTAGAGGAGAGGTGAGCATACCTTTCCCACAGTTAACTGGTTCTTGCATGTTTTACCCCCTCTAGAGAAGAGCTGTGGGGTAGGCGGTGTGCATGAATGTGGATCCACATGCTGGGAGGTTTACTTGGAGCCGAACTAACACCAAGCAAATACCTACTCATGATAGATGAGAGAATGGGTGGTGAGTGGATGGGAAAGTAAATTAAACAAATACATACATCACATGCATATGGTACGACATACCCGCTGGTATGAAACCTTTTATTGATTACTGTATCTTACTTAATAGCGTTTATACATTGTAACCCACTGTGTGCCATTCTCTGCATACAAGCGTTGAAAGGAGGGATTCAGCAGTGTCACAACAACAAGCAAACACCCTACAGCATGCAGCTAGGCTTCTGTTTATTGTGTCATTATGTTCTATCAGAACACAGATGATCCATTTAGGATAAGACCTCTGTATGGCTCATCAGGAAAACACATGACAACAAGAAAACCCAGGACCCTAAACCACCAGCAGGTCAAAGAAAATATAGAAACCATATCTGCATCCGAAATGGCACCCTATACCGTACATATTGCACTACGTTTGACCAGAGCCCTGTGGGCCCTAGTCAAAAGTAAACTAATAGGGTGCCATTTGGGACACACTCCTACTATGCATCCTTCCATCCATACTCCCTATGTAATGCTGGCATCAGGTAGCGAGCAGAAAATATATTAGAAAGGGCTTCTGCTGGCCGGGCCTTATTATATAGCTGCTGCTGAAATTACAGAACATATCTCAGAGGAATGAACAGAGGCAAATCACTGAAGTCCAGACCTAAGCATATCACTGAATGAAATCAATCAGGGTTGAAGGGTTCTTTTTCTTTGGGTAAATGTCGGCCCTGTTATTCTAACGCGAGATTGCGAATTGTGAAAGTAAATACTACAGGTGTGTCAAAGTGTATTTATAACGGCTTATACAACGGGTGGGTCCTCGTTACCACGAATTCCACAAGTTACCACGACACTGAATACAAGGGTTCAAAAGGTGTAGAGTTGAGAATAAATCAAATCAAATCATTGAATAGCATGATTCTGGGAATATGTGACCACAGTCCCTTCACACTTAAGGCATAACTCCTGCAATGATCTGTAAACAGTAGGAAATGTCAGCTCAACCACAACACACAATTTGGAAAGTTTATTTCCTTGTGTGATCTCCAGCTTTTCATTCAATTTAAATACAATTTCCGCTAGGGGATGGCAGTCTGGTGTTTCCTTTTGCTGCCCACCACAACATAACACGGCTCTTTCCCTTGGTCTGTGTGATAGAGGTTTCAAAACACATATTCAGCAAGAGACCAGAGAGTAGTCAAGTCTGTCTGGGTTGACTTTACATTTTGCGGTTCAGAAAGAAATGTAATTGTGAGAGATTGATTGTAGCGAGTGGTGGAAGCAGGCGCAGGGAGGCTGGAAAAAGTTCTTTAGAGAAAACGTTTTAATTGTTCTCAACCGAGACAAAAAGGAAAAAACACGTCACACACTGAGTACATCCTACACGAAACAATCACCGACAAAAACCAGGGGGGAGCAGAGGGAATAAGACGAACATACAATTAGTGAAATGGGAACCAGGTGTGAATGGAACGGGACAAACGAAACTGTGTAGTGGATCGGTGGTGGATAGTACTCGGGTGACGTCGACCTTCTTTGGCCGCCCGCCCCAGGGGAGGGAGCAACTTCGGCCGAAGTCGTGACAGTAATGAAAGAGCTGAATGAAGTTCTGCTAAGGCTTCAGATAATTAACAAGTCAAAGTCAAAATGTAGACCTGAAAATGTTGTCCTGAACAGACACAAGAACATTCACAGCTCTCTAATGATAATCTTCTAATAAGGCAGTGCTATTCAAACTTTTTCAGCAGGGACTTTTTTTTTCTTCCCAAGAATTTCTTGTGACCCCCCAACCCCACCCCAAATCGAATGACACAACCTTAAAAATCTGTAGATTTATATATTTACAACAAATATCCAGAAATTATCAAAATGAAAAGAAACCAATGAATACATTTACTCAATAAAATTGTGTCTTTTAAAATAATCTTTCTCAAAATGTTTGTATATTGTCACATACAATAATCTGTACTTTAAATGTATTTGTGAAAAATAAATACAAAAAACACAAATAAGGGTATGTTCTGATTAAAACAAATGCCAAATATGTTCAGTATAATAAAACTTTAAGGACTGATTGCTTAAACTTTTAAAACTTTAATAGCTAGGTATGAACGCAATAATCTTCAAGGACTCATCTACTTTTGTCCTTGGTATTTATTTCTTTCAACCAATTGAAGATTATATCAAATGCATTTACAAACTGGAAGCATACACGGAAAAGTACTGAGCGCTCATAGATCACACGATGAGGGCATATCCCACTGTTCTTTAACTTAACAATTTATTCAATTATATCAGAAAATGTCTCAAAACCAGTCCTCCACTGTTTGCAGATCACTTGGAGAAATACCAAGCTTTAAAAAGACCTCCGTCAGTACAGACAGAGGAAAGGAAAAATCAGTTCGAATAAATTTCAGGTTATTCACACAATTTCTATCCTGCCTGGATTTTGGATCGCTGAGCACTTTTTCACCAAAGAACTGTCCTTCTGCATTAAAATGTACGGCCCCTCCCCCTGCCATCCCAAGTTCCATGCAGACCTATATTTTTGTTGATGCAGTTAGCTGTGCTTCGGGCGAAATAACAACTTGCTTTTTTGACCAGAGCTGATGGCTTTTTTCCCCCTTTTTTGTCGAAACAAAAGAAGAAAAAAAAAAAAGACTTCCATTCCAGTGGCCATTTGTTACCCTTCCAGTGATGCGTGACCCTATTCTATTAGATCTCATTTGTTCACTTTCATTACCGTTATGCCTTTTGATTTGCAGAAATGGCAGAGCAGAGAACTAAGACATCCATTTGTCATGACAATGAGGGACCTTCTCTGTTCTGGGGGTCACCTCTAAAAGTACTTTACTAGAAAAAGAAGAAATCAATCCCTCAAAACGTAAATCCAAATATATAGAACAATAAAGACAATCTTAGTGAAAAAATGCTATTGTGCTTGATAATACAGTTATGTTGATTTCTTTACAGTTTGTACTCTGTGACCCCTACTGTGTTTAATCTCACTGCTGGAGATTGCTAACCCCCTCTTTTACATAATTTAATGCTCTGAATACATTGATTTCTTTCTGTATCAGTTCACAATTGTGTCAGAATAATACTACTTATACTACTACAGAATAATTCCTGTTACTTTTATTCTGATAATTGCCCATATTATATTTTTGTTTCAAACCATTACAATGTGAGCAGTACTATGAGATCCATCCTTGGAAGCCTAGGTTTTGGGCCAGAGAGAGAGAGGGTTAAATTGTATACGATTAAAAAATTGTATGTGTAATTCTACAGTTGATCCAAACCTCTACTTTGAACTGTTGTCTAGCTTAGAATAGAACCTAAATGAGAAATCTAGTATTGGCATGTTGACTTTCCCAACACTCATATTTTTGTTCGGTGACAATACAAAGCAACATGGGGATAACTACAGTACAATGCTGCCATGCAGTTTTAGTCAGTGATAGAGTGATTGATAACAGGGATACAGGGAGGGAATGAGGTGGGGCAGCTGGCATGGTACTGTGGCACAGGAGCTAATGAGCATGGGGCACTTTGCATTGGCATAATTAAACACATAGGCAGCCTTCTATGCTCTGTCTGCGCCCTTCACACTAGGGCACCCCCAGAAACGTGGCAATGCTGCCCACAGGCCCCCAATGCTCAATGAGCAATTACCTACTGGCACATACAATGCCTTCAGAAAGTATTCATAACCCTTGACTTATTCCACATTTTGTTGTGTTACAGCCTGAATTCAAAATGGATTACATTTATTTATATTTCTCAGCCATCTACTCACAATACCCCATAATGACAAAGTGAAAACATGTTTTGAGACATTTTTGCTAATTTATTGAAAATGAAATACAGAAATATCAAATTTACATAAGTATTCACACCTCTGAGTCAATATTTTGTAGAAGCACCTTTGGCAGTGATTACAGCTGTGAGTCTTTCTGGGTAAGTCTCTTAAGAGATTGTGCAACATTTGCCCATTATTCTTTTCAAAATTCTCCAGCTCTGTCAAATTGGTTGTTGATCATTGCTAGGCAACCATTGTCAGGTCTTGCAATAGATTTTCAAGTATATTTAAGTCAAAACTGTAACTCGGCCACTTAGGAACATTCACTGTCTTCTTGGTTAGCAACTCTAGTGTATATTTATCCTTGTGTTTTAGGCTATTGTCCTGCTGAAAGTTGAATGAATCTCCCAGTGTCTGGTGGAAATCAAACTTTATTTGTCACATGCGCCGAATACAACCAGTGTAGACCTTACAGTGAAATGCTTACTTACAAGACCTTAACCAACAATGCAGTTCAAGAAAGAGTTACATAATAAAATAACAATACCGAGGCTATATACAGGGGGTACAAGGTAGTTGAGGTAATATGTACAGTTGAAGTCGGAAGTTTACATACACCTTAGCCAAATACATTTAAACTCAGGTTTTCTCAATTCCTGACATTTAATCCTAGTAAAAATTCCCTGTTTTAGGTCAGTTAGGATCACAAATTATTTTAAGAATGTGAAATGTCAGAATAAGAGTAGAGAGAATTGTTTCTTTCAGCTTTTATTTCTTTCATCACATTCCAAGTGGGTCAGAGGTTTACATACACTCAATTAGTATTTGGTAGCATTGCCTTTAAATTGTTTAACTTGGGTCAAACGTTTCAGGTAGCCTTCCACAAGCTTCCCACAATAAGTTGGGTGAATTTTGGCCCATTCCTGCAGACAGAACTGGTGAAACTGAGTCAGGTTTGTAGGCCTCATTGTCCATTTGGAAGACCCATTTGCGACCAAGCTTTAACTTCCTGACTGATGTCTTGAGATGTTGCTTCAATATATCCACATAATTTTCTTTCCTCCTGATGCCATCTATTTTGTGAAGTGCACCAGTCCCTCCTGCAGTAAAGCACCCCCACAACATGATGCTGCCACCCCCGTGTTTCACAGTTGGGATGGTGTTCTTCGGCTTGCAAGCCTCCCCCTTTTCCTCCAAACATATCAATGGTCATTATAGCCAAAGAGTTCTATTTTTGTTTCATCAGACCAGAGGACATTTATCCAAAAAGTATGATCTTTGTCCCCATATGCAGTTGCAAACCGTAGTCTGGCTTTCTTATGGCAGTTATGGAGCAGTGGCTTCTTCCTTGCTGAGCGGCCTTTCAGGTTATGTCAATATAGGACTCGTTATACTATGGATATAGACAATTTTGTACCTGTTTCCTCCAGCATCTTCACAAGGTCCTTTGCTGTTGTTCTGGGATTGATTTGCACTTTTCCCACCAAAGTACGTTCATCTCTAGGACACATAATGCTTCTCCTTCCTGAGCGGTATGACGGCTGTGTGGTGTTTATATATGGTGTTTATACTTGGGTACTATTGTTTGAACAGATGAATGTGGTACCTTCAGGCGTTTGGAAATTGCTCCCACGGATGAACCAGACTTGTGGAGGTCTACAATTATTTTAATTTTCCCATGATGTCGAGCAAAGAGGCACTGAGTTTGAAGGTAGGCCTTGAAATACATCCACAGGTACACCTCCAGTTGACTCAAATTATGTCAATTTGCCTATCAGAAGCTTCTAAAGCCATGACATCATTTTCTGGAATTTTCCAAGCTGTTTAAAGGCACAGTCAACTTAGTGTATGTAAACTTCTGACCCACTGGAATTATGATATAGTGAATTATAAGTGAAGTAATCTGTCTGTAAACAATTGTTGGAAGAATTACTTGTGTCATGCACAAAGTAGATGTCCTAACAGACTTGCCAAAACTATAGTTTGTTAACATGAAATCTGTGGAGTGGTTGAAAAATGAGTTTTAATGACTTCAACCTAAGTGTATGTAAACTTCCGACTTCAACTGTACATAGGTAGGGGTAAAAGTGACTAGGCAATCAGGATAGATCATAAACAGAGTAGCAGTAGCGTTTAGTCCTAGACCTGGCACTCCGGTACCGCTTTGCGTGCGGTAGCAGAGAGAACAGTCTATGACTTGGGTGACTTGAGTCTTTGACAAGTTTTTGGGCTTTCCTCTGACACCGCCTAGTATATAAATCTTGAATGGCAGGAAGCTTGGCCCCAGTGATGTACTGGGCCCTACGCACTACCCACTGAAGTGCCTTACGGTCAGATGCAGAGCAGTTGCCATACCAGGCGGTGATGCAGCCGGTCAGGATGCTCTCGATAGAGCTCGATGCGGATGTTGCCTGTAATCCATGGCTTCTGGTTGGGATATGTACGTACGGTCACTGTGGGGACGACGTCGTCGATGCATTTATTGATGAAGCCAATGACTGAGGTGGTTTGAACCAGGTTTTCCTCTAGGATTTTTTCCCCATTCCGTTTCTTATTTATCCTGAAAAAATCCCGAGTCCTTAACGATTATGAGCATACCCATAACATGATGCAGCCACTACTATGTTTGAAAATAATGATGGTGGTACTCTAATGTGCTGTACTTGATTTGCCCCAAACATAACACGTTGCATTCAGGACAGGATTATTGCTTTGCCACATTTTTTGCAGAATTACTTTAGTCAGTGGTGGAAAAAGTACCCAATTGTCATACTTGAGTAAAAGATACCTTAATAGAAAATGACTCAAGTAAAAGTCACCTGGTAAAATACTGCTTGAGTAAAAGTCTGAAAGTATTTGGTTTTATGTTATTTTCATAAGTGTGTGAATTGGACCATTTTCCTGTCCTGCCAAGCATTCAAAACGTAACGAGTAGGCTTGCCAGAACAAAGGGGTTGAATTCTAAATGACTCAAGACATTTCAGCTTTTCCTTTTTAATTAAATTCTCAACAGTTCGAAAATGTTATACAGTGGGGAGAACAAGTATTTGATACACTGCCGATTTTGCAGGTTTTCCTACTTACAAAGCATGTAGAGGTCTGTAATTTTTATCATAGGTACACTTCAACTGTGAGAGACGGAATCTAAAACAAAAATCGAGAAAATCACATTGTATGATTTTTAAATAATGAATTTGCTTTTTATTGCATGACATAAGTATTTGATCACCTACCAACCAGTAAGAATTCCGTCTCTCACAGACCTGTTCGTTTTTCTTTAAGAAGCCCTCCTGTTCTCCACTCATTACCTGTATTAACTGCACCTGTTTGAACTCGTTACCTGTATAAAAGACACTCAATCAAACAGACTCCAACCTCTCCACAATGGCCAAGACCAGAGAGCTGTGTAAGAACATCAGGGATAAAATTGTAGACCTGCACAAGACTGGGATGGGCTACAGGACAATAGGCAAGCAGCTTGGTGAGAAGGCAACAACTGTTGGCGCAATTATTAGAAAATGGAAGAAGTTCAAGATGACGGTCAATCTCCCTCGGTCTGGGGCACCATGCAAGATCTCACCTCGTGGGGCATCAATGATCATGAGGAAGGTGAGGGATCAGCCCAGAACTACACGGCAGGACCTGGTCAATGACCTGAAGAGAGCTGGGACCACAGTCTCAAAGAAAACCATTAGTAACACACTACGCCGTCATGGATTAAAATCCTGCAGAGCACGGAAGGTCCCCCTGCTCAAGCCAGCGCATGTCCATGACCATCTGGATGATCCAGAGGAGGAATGGGAGAAGGTCATGTGGTCTGATGAGACAAAAATAGAGCTTTTTGGTCTAAACTCCACTCGCCGTGTTTGGAGGAAGAAGAAGGATGAGTACAACCCCAAGAACACCATCCCAACCGTGAAGCATGGAGGTGGAAACATCATTCTTTGGGGATGCTTTTCTGCAAAGGGGACAGGACGACTGCACCGTATTGAGGGGAGGATGGATGGGGCCATGTATCGCGAGATCTTGGCCAACAACCTCCTTCCCTCAGTAAGAGCATTGAAGATGGGTCGTGGCTGGGTCTTCCAGCATGACAACGACCCGAAACACACAGCCAGGGCAACTAAGGAGTGGCTCCATGAGAAGCATCTCAAGGTCCTGAAGTGGCCTAGCCAGTCTCCAGACCTGAACCCAATAGAAAATCTTTGGAGGGAGCTGAAAGTCCGTATTGCCCAGCGACAGCCCCGAAACCTGAAGGATCTGGAGAAGGTCTGTATGGAGGAGTGGGCCAAAATCCCTGCTGCAGTGTGTGCAAACCTGGTCAAGAACTACAGGAAACGTATGATCTCTGTAATTGCAAACAGGTTTCTGTACCAAATATTAAGTTCTGCTTTTCTGATGTATCAAATACTTATGTCATGCAATAAAATGCAAATTAATTACTTAAAAATCATACAATGTGATTTTCTGGATTTTTGTTTTAGATTCCGTCACTCACAGTTGAAGAGTACCTATGATACAAATTTACAGACTTCTACATGCTTTGTAAGTGGGAAAACCTGCAAAATCGTCAGTGTATCAAATACTTGTTCTCCCCACTGTATATCACTTTGACAATATGGGGTATTGTGTGTAGGCAAGTGAGCACAAATCTAAATGTAATACATTTTAAATTCAGGCTGCATCACAACAAAATGTGGAAAGTCAAGGGGTGTGAATACTTTCTGATGGCACTGTAAGCCAGTGACAGAGATGAGGGTGGATAGAATGGGGAGGTAGAATCAGATAGGAACCAAAACATAAAGTATTTATGTGGCTCCAGTCTTCATTTTCAGAGAGAGATAGGATATAATCTCTTTGTGTGGTCATCAGTCAAAGAGGATGAGCAAGTATTTTATGAACCCCCAGACATAATAGGTCAAGAATCACACTATAACCTGTTTTCTATCTAAATTGTAAAATGACATCTTGAGCATGAATAAATGTTTTTACCACCTAAATTATATTACATTTTCCAGGGGCCACTTTATTAATCAGAAGTGGCATCATATTTGTTTATTTTGTGTCTCCATCTTATCATTCTACTAGAACTGAATGCCCATGCATTTTACACATTACCTTGAAACGTGGGTGGCAAATACATCCTCAATTCATATACAGGAAATCCACATTTTTTTCTCCCACTTCGGTGGAAATGTGTATGGATGCGTTCAAAGAGCTCAATTGAGCACGTTGTTAAAAATGCCTCAAAGGGGAACCAGGAAGATGATGCACACAATGATGGACTGGAATTCAATGCAAAACAACAACCACTGCAATCACAGCTAGCCATGGTTATCAGAAATATTGGCTGGGCAGCCTTCACCATCTCTGGTTGGGTAAATAAGAAAAGGAGAGCCTATTACGTTTAGAGTGTCTGTGTTGACCCTGGCAACACGCTAAGGGCCTTACCATCACATGAGGATATTTCATCTGAATGACTGCGAGGAACGTTGATATTCACCAGTTCTTAGTGTAGCGTGAAATCTGCCCTACTTTAAATAGCTCACATGAACAGTGAGAAATATAATAAGGTCAGTGTTAGATGTAACCTACTGTGGGGGAAAATGTGAAAATGAGAAATCTTCAGAAACCTTTTCCAAGCCTTCCTTTACTTTGTCCATATAATCAGACAGGGAGTATATCTTTCCTAGTGGACAGTGCGTCTGGAGAAAGAGAGAGAGGGGTTGGCACTGATGTGGGGGGACACATGGCCCTTTTTGCCCCTCTCTGGCCCCTCCTCTGACCAGGCTGATCCGGCTGAACCAGATGCAAATGACTCCACCCCCCCTCTCCGCTCTCCCCTCTCTCCAGGCCTGTCACTTGCGGCTGCGGGGGCCTTCTCTGTCAGAGGGGACAAAGGCCCCATGGAGAGCTGGGCCATGCTGCTCTATCCCGCAGGAGAGAGAGGATGATACTAGTGTACACACAGGAGACGTAGAGCTGGGACATGCTGGTCTACCTACCCACAGGACACAGAGGAGGAAGATGAGAACAACAGCCAAGAGGAAACTCTGATCTCTACTGTGTATCCACCACTGTCCCTTCTTCTTCTTCTTCTTCTTTATCATCTTCTTCTTCTTCTTCTTCTTTATCATCTTCTTCTTCTTCTTCTTCTTTATCATCTTCTTCTTCTTCTTCTTCTTTATCATCTTCTTCTTCTTCATCTTCTTCTTCTTCATCTTCTTCTTATCATCTTCTTATCATCTTCTTCTTCTTCTTCTTCTTCTTCTTCTTCTTCTTCAGTGCACAGTATAGCTCCTCTTAGTAGACTTAGGCAGGGAAAATGTCTGTACTGTAACCAACTCCTTGCTTACACAACAAAGCTAATAATACAGCTCCTGAGGGCTAACTCTAATATTACTATTAGTGTGAGTGAATTTATGGACTTAGTGAAGAGTTGCTGCTTGTATAGCGGAACCCTGGAACGTCATATAGGAAGTCATTTTCTGTATTATTCCTGTTCCCCCGTCAGTCATCCCTTATTCACCCCACTACCCCCACTCTAATACATATTTTATTTAAATAAAGTTTTAAAGTAATTGTCCAGTGTTTCCAGATTTCTATGATATATGACCTATAATTACTTACAATATGAGTTAAATAGTTTTCTCCCAAAACATTGTAATTAAGTAGCTTTCTGTGTTGGAATGGTGTGGGCCTACCCCAACAACAGAATGGTATGGGCATATACAGGTCATAAAAAATATTGATGCGAGTAGACCGCTGACTGGACAGCTCATCCTCCTCTAGATCGTTGGTTGGTCATCTCATCCTCCTCAGGAGTATGACATCATATTCTATGAGGAAATAGCAAGCAATTTTGAAATGGTCTGTTTGAGAAGATTGATGTGGGGTTTTCAAAGTGTTTTTTCTCCAATGAATGCTTGGCCACAAATATAAGTATAGGACAAGTCAGCAACATTATTTGGGTATGAGTTAACAGAATATTACATGTAAAAAGTAAGATTGTCACTGGAGAGTTACTTTAAATGAAGTGTCTGTGACCAGTCATTATTAATAAGTACTATGGATTGCCTGGCTCTCTCCTTCGCAGCCCGAAGCTCATTACAGTATTGTTCATTATTTATGACTGTTGACTCCCTAATGGTTTCTTAAAGGGCCATTACGAAAAGGAGCTCATATATTATGACCACTAATCAATCTAGTAGATTAGAGAAATTGGGGAGCCAAACACAGAATGTTCTGGGAAGTCCAAACACATTTCCTGTAAAGGAGAGTTGATTCTGGGCAAGACAACATGCTACCAGTAACAGACCCAGACACCATTACATTGTAATATCTGGACTAGACATCAAGAGCAGAATTTGAGCAGGCCTCCTTTCTCAAGCAGCACCTGAAGGTATACTGTAGTAGACTTACACGTTATTGGTGAGAAGAGACAAAACATCAAATGTGCCAAATTAATTAGCTTACAAACAAGCATGCATGCACGGATGGACGGACACATGCACACATGCATGCACGCTTTGTCCGCACACGTATGCCATGCATTAAAACTAAACAATCAAAGCCAGATCAGCAGTCTCATTTATCATGGCTGGCATTTCATTGAAAGGACTTTAAAGGAAAGCTGCTGAAGAATCCACCCTATCCTGTTTCAGCAATCTCTCTAGCTGTGTTCAAATACCCACACTAACATACTGTATACTACATACTTAATGAGTATATACTACATACTATATACTATTAGTTAATTTTTGTATACTGTAAACAAACGGTATCCTTTCAGTTGAGCGTACTCTGTCTACCAGAAGTTGATGCTGTTGCGATGCAACCTCTTGCTAGCTTGTTAGCATAACAAATTACTAGCTAGACATCGGGTGTGTTCGTAAATTCAATCTGTAGTGCCAAAGTGTACTCTGGGTGTTTGTAAATTCAGGGCGTTGTCAGATTGTCCGTTTGTAAACTCAGAGAGTTTCGCTCTCAAAGCGCACACTGGACACTCTGGCCGAGGAGTAGGGTTGATCTGAGCATTCTGATCTCACAACAGCAGTCAAGTACCCAAGCTAATTGGCTAGCTATTTCCAGACACAAATGAGAGAACACCTCACTCTAACCATTTTACTCACCCTAGCAGAGCTGCTTAGGCTTTTTCATTTTATCCAGAGCGTTGGTAACTGTAACTGTGCTGCTGGCAACAATTTAATTCCGTATTTTTTGCCGACTTTTACTGACACCGGCCACATTCAACAGGTGTTAAGCGTCACAGTAGGTAGCTAACATACCCGGTACATACTACTGTAATGATATGCGATGAGGTTCATAAGGATAGCGTAACTAATAAATGGTCAGCCAATATAACGTGTAACGTAACTTATTTGAAATGTCATTACTTTAATGCATTGCTCAACATTTTCTTAACATTTGTCATAATTAGTTAAAGCAACAACTTTGACTTCGCTGCATATTTTCCGCCATTTTCTTCAAATCTGAAAACGTTGTGAAGCCACGTCCATTTTCTGAAGAAGTGTATTATGGGCCCTAAAAGTACAGAAATAGTGTCCGTTGCTTGTATACTTATTTTGGAGAATGTAGTACGACATCCGGGAACTTTTGGCATTCTAACTATGTACATACTATGACTAATAAGGATACTACATACTCAATTTATGTCACAAATAGTACAGTTAGTGCAGTTAGTATAAGTATTCGAACACTGCTTAAACCATGGAGAAAGACAGTAGAGCAAGCAGAAGGAAAAGTGAAGGTGAGGGTTTGTCTTAGCCTTCACTGTCAATGAGTGAAGTTGCTTTAGATCACCGCAGGGGAATAACAAGCTTAGCAGAGCTCACAGAACACTGAGCCAATGAATATTCATAATGTTTGCAGAGCTTTTTAACACATTGCGGATTTAAAAGCACAGAGAGAGGAGACGTGGCCTCCACTAAAGGATTAGATCATATCTAAATGCCACCGTTGGTCTTGGAGTTATGTTTCACATTCTATAAAAAATGTTTTATCTCTGTTATTCATAATATACTGAATAAAAATATAAACGCAACATGTAAAGTGTTGGACCCATGTTTCATGAAATATAAGATCCCAGAAATGTTCAATACAGACAAAAAGCTTAGTTCTCTCAACTTTTGTCCAACAAATTTGTTTACATCCCTGTTAGTGAGCATTTATCCTTTGCCAATATAATCCATCCACCTGACAGATGTGGCATATCAATAAGATGATTAAACACCATGATCATTACACAGGTACACATTGTGCTGAGGACAATAAAAGGCCACTCTAAAATGTGCACAACATCATACCACAGTGTGCAATTGTGCAATTGGCATGCTGACTGCAGGAATGTCCACCAGAGCTTTATTCAGATAATTAATGTTCATTTCTCTACCATAAGCCGCCTCCAATGTCGTTTTAGAGAATTTGGCAGTACACCCATCTGGCCTCACAACTGCAGACCACGTGTAACCACGCCAGCCCAGGACCTCCACATCCGGCTTCTTCCCCTGCAGGGTCGTCTGAGACCAGCCACCCGGACAGCTGATGAAACTGTTGGTTTGTACAACCAAATAAATTCTGCACAAACTGTCAGAAACCATCTCAGGGAATTTAATCTGCGTGCTCGTCATCCTCATCAGGGTCTTGACCTGACTGCAGTTCGGTGTTGTAACCGACTTCAGTGGGAAAATGCTCACCTTCCATGGCCACTGGCATGCTGGAGAAGTGTGCATTTCACGGATGAATCCCGCCAATATCCAGCAACTTCGCATATCCATTGAAGAGGATTGGAACAACATGCCACAATCAACAGCCTGATCAACTCTATGCGAAGGAGATGTCGCGCTGCATAAGGCAAATGGTGGTCACACCAGATACTGACTGGTTTTCTGATCCACACCCCTACCTTTTATAAATGGTATCTGTGACCAACAGATGCACATCTGTATTCCCAGTTATGTGAAATCCATAGATTAGGGCCTAAGGAATTTATTTCAATGAACTTATTTTTTTATATGAACTGTAACTCAATTGTTCCATGTTGTGTTTATATTTTGGTTCAGTGTATATTTTTTTGAGGCTACAATATGGCTTGTCAAGTCATATTCGTGTTCTACTTCTCAGTCTATTCATCACTCAGATATCCATCCTTCCAAACGCTCAATCAACTAAATGGATCTACTCACAGCACTGAAAGACAGGTGGAAGAAAAAAGGTGAGGTCAAGTGAGGTCAGCAGTAAACATAGTGTATTAAAATAAAACACAATGGAGAGGGAGAAACTATAGATTAGTTAGCCAGGGAAGATTTCATTTCTCACACAGCTGTCTATCACATAACCCCCACAGTGATGCTAAGAAATGTATTCACTGCATCATGCATCAACTAGGCATGTTAACGCATTATCCACCGCTACTACGGGCTGTTATCATTTATAATTAAACAACCTCCCTCATCCACGAGGTACACCAACAGGTAAACAATGATGTGAGAAGGCTACAGTGCTACCAGGGAGTCATAGCTCTCAGACAAACAGAGCACGCCCCACACACAAAATAACAGATGAATAGCAAGCTTGTGCACACACACAGACTAGTTTGTCATGAGTGACATCTTCATTTCACAGTCAATTCCTACCAGAATGGTGGTGAGGTGCTTAACTGAGACGATTTAGGCTGCGTTCTTTCGTGACTACAAAAAAGCAGCTTAGCTCCTTACATTACTAGGTTACAGTTTTCCTATCCTCAGAATGGTGGAAAGAGAACTAGTAAGTTTACAGTTTACAGTTTAGGGAAGTGGCAGTGATTGAATCCAAATCGATCAGTCAGATGCTTGTGGTTTGAAAGTCAGGTAACACTTTATTTGAATTGTCCATCTGTAGATGCTCTACAGACTATAAGTAACATTTCAACTATCTACTAACCCTAACCCTAGCTCTAAACCTAAACTTAACCCTACCCTAACCCTTATTCTAAACCTAACCGTACCCTTAGCAAGTGCATAGTTTGTTGATAGTATGACCATCTGTAGAGCATGTACAGATGGAAAATCTGGACTATCCAAATAAAGTGTATCCGAAAGTCACACACACACACACACACACACACACACACACACACACACACACACACACACACACACACACACACACACACACACTCAGAGTAAATTTGAGCCTTGAGGAGATTATAAAATTGGAGGAAGCCAATTGAGTTTGGAGTGAGATTTTCATTCAATTCCCACTTAATTAGATCTCCAGCACTCTAATTGACTTTCTAATTTTTCAATTAGCAATCAGCATTAGGAAATCATTTTTAGAGAGTCTAAACTGCATCACAGCGCACAGTCAGACGTGCTAATCACAATGTAAATGAGAGGGACCGAGAATGCAGGACCTGGAGAAAGCAAGATTGGAAGAGAAAGAAAGCTCATTTTAGAAATGTTTCGGAGTGTAATCTTGGCGGGCTAATTATTAAAGTGAGGCTGACAGAGGCAGAAGATTGATGTGTTGGAGAGTGATGGGCCATGCACCAGCCAGCCTCCCCCACCCTCCCTCTTCCCCTCTCTCTCGGGTTGAGCAGATCATTTCTTGGTTTTCGGCAGTAAACAGAAGGTTTGGCACCAATCAGCATTCCTGAGATCATTAACACATGCTAATTCACCACTGATGATGAACTGGAACGGAAGATGAATCTCCATTTAGTTTAGGCCTATCTCCTGATGCTTTATGGTTTGCAAATGTTGTCCACACTATTGTCTTTTAACCAGACAAAACATTAGCTGGGTTGGACATGGACAACCATTACAAAGTAAGTAAGTCTTTTTCAGATCATGGTGGTATGAAGCAAATCTAATCATATTCTTGTTAAGTCATTAAAATGCATCACCATGAATGAGGATGCTAGCCTCGCCAACATTGTAATACATTCCCAAGCAACAACATGCCCTGTGGTGACACAGAATACATTTTATATAAAATGAATCTCCTTAAAGACTCAATGCAGCCGTTTTTATCTCAATATGAAATAATTTCTGGGTAACAATTGTAACTTACTGTGATTGTTTTAAATTAAAATGGTAAAGAATTAACAAATATAGCTTCTTTGCAAGAACAATTTCTGAAGCAATAATTAGCTAGGACCGTCTAGGAGTGGTCTGTGTGGGAAGGGGAAAGCTGAACATTTGCTGTTATTGGGAGAAAGGTTTGGAACGCTTTCTTATTGGTCTATTAACTAATTTGCCACCTGGTGATGTCACCAGGCAGGCCAAAACTCCATCCCACCAAAACAGACTGTAATTTCAGGTGGTCTTTTCAAACAGAAAAATTGTCATAATTTTCAAAATTGTACAGTATTATTCCAACCTCATAGTGTGGAAATATATATAAAACACAGGAAAATCACGTTTTTGACTGCATTGGGCCTTTAAGACAGAGCCCCATTACATCCAAACACTTCCTAAACTATGATTAATAGGAATCTGTTAGCACATGCTGACATCACTACAGCAGAGAAAGTTGGGCATTATCAGAACTGCACACAGACTGTAGGGCTATGTCCCAATAATATAGCCTTCCTCCCAAACTGTGCACTGGTTCACTTCCCTTCATACATTTTAAAGTAAATGACTGGTATATATATGGAAACTCACTTCAGCACATGCCAACACCAATCCAATGCTTTTAAGTGTGGGAATTAATGAACGATGAGGAAGGAGAGATTATTGGAACACTCCCCAGGCCTCCTACAGCGCCATTGAAGTATCTTCCAGCTGGGCGGGCTGGATCAGGGCACCTCCTATGGGACTGGAGGGCCAATTACATCAGATAATGATTCATAGTCGGTTGGTAATGAAGTCCCTTTCCTCATTGGTACTAATTAGAAAGTATGTATCTCTCAATGAACTGACGAACGGAGGAGAGGATGGGAGAGAAGGAAAGGAGGGAGAGAGCAATAGAGAGATGGGTGATTTGGGATGATTGCAGAGAGAGGGTCCCTGATCCCCTCCAGGTTGTGTGCAGTGCTGCTTCCCATTAATTGATATTCCATAAGAAATTAACACCTGCTGAATTGCGACAGCAATTCCTTTTGTGGCGGCTGACTAATGAGCACAAGGTAGGGAACATTAAAAGATGTGCAGAAGGATAAAGATCCATCTAGACATCGTGGTCTTAACAGAGAAGAGAATGCAGTCTTGTATGCAATGTATAATGTGTCCCCACATACTGAGAATGTTAGAAAAATAGGTTAACTGGAGAACAGAGTGTGTACCTATGATGGCTCAGGCCTTCTCTAATAGGCCTGGCAGGCTGGCTCTGTGCTCCGGACCACCCACAGTGGGTAATACTGGCTGAAACCCCCCCACTGGGAGCATGGATGGCAGCAGGAGAGAGGAGGAAGGTCCCCTCATTTAAATTTGGTTGCTGAGTGCTATTATTAATTGGATTACTGGTGCACTACACTATACATTTCCGTGCCGTCGCCAAAGAAGAAGACAATTTTTTCTTGGTTTATCCACTTTCAAGGACATACAATTGGATTATAATCTCAGAGAAGGGGAAAATATGTTAATATGGGGCAGAAGTAGAGATGAGATGCTAAAACGAGGGCCAGGAACAGATAAGTCCCCTCATTAAAATGTTTGCATATCAGGGTGTATATTTGGAGAAGGCTTCAGTCCCTTGGGGAGAGCCAACCAATGAGAAGCAGATACAGGTGGTGTTAACATCTCAGGGGAATCCAAGTACTCAATAAATATTTTGCTAGTATTTTGGAAATGGTAATGCAAAGAATAATCCTGGAATTACAGTACAATGAGGTTTGTTTAATAATTCCTTTGGGACAGTCGGACAATACAGTGGAAATAAAATGAAGAAGGGTTGAGAACAATGATTTCTATTTTGTTGCCGCTATATTTTACAACAAGTTCGAAATCATGTAAAATGCATATCCACAGTGAATTTCCCCTCTAACTAGAGTGTGGCCTTTTCATAGCTCAGATAAAAAAACATGTGTCTGACGCTAGAATGGCCCTTGACAACAGGAGGTCAGAGTTCTGCTCACTAATGGCATCTTACCTGATTACAGTCATTATAATCATTCAGGTTACATCTCAGGTTCAAGACCTTAAAAATAAAGTTACAATTATCATCAATCTTATTCAAGGTTCTTAGGTTGCTTTACAATAGTCTTAAGTGGCCTCCTTTTATCCTCTCCGTCATCCTTTATCTCCAAATCCTGATTAGCTTGAAATACATTTATATAGGTTTAATGGTTATACTTTTCTCACTTAACTTTTGTGATGCTGAGGTAACTGGACCATAACTCGGGTAAGCTGCATGCCGTGTAGCCAGACATAGTGGTCAATTGTATTTATGAACTCTAGCCTCCATTGAATTGTTGTCAAAGAACATGATAAACTGAGAAATTAAATGTGAGAGATGACAATCTAGGCCTAAAACTAATTGATCAAATAACTTCCTATTCAGAGAAGCTTAACTTACATTGAGGCCAATAATTTAGCCTCCCCGGTCATTTAGAAGGAGATATTGCACAGAATTATTCAAATGCAATAATTATATCTGGGCTCTATAACATGACAGTAATACGGGACAGGATTGATGTCAATGTCTCCCACTCTCAACAAACATATTCCCAGTGGGTCTAGTTAGATCCTAGAAAACGGCACTGAAATTGTAATTTCATTGCAAATAAAGGTGTCGAAGATGAATAACTGTTGCAGCAGTGTGGGTCAAAGTAGTAAACAAAGCCATACATTCATGTTATAGATTGCCACAACAGAAAAGCGGGGGCAATTTATTGTTAATAAAGAGGGTATACAGTAGCAGACCAGCAAACTGGCCAAGGCTGAGACACGCAGTTTCAGTTTCTAATTCTTAAGGCAATTCTATTTTTATTTCAGTGTACACAAAGAGATTAGACAAAAATATATATATATTGAGGCAATTGTACTTGTTTTTTTATTTAGTCACATGCAGAGGAGCTCCAACAGTGTAGGTGTGAATGAAACAGTGAAAAATAACAACAACAATAATTTTAGGGCTGCAGGTAGCCTAGCGGTTAGCGCGTCATTGTAAATAAGAATTTGTTCTTAACTGACTTGCCTAGTTAAATAAATGTTAAATAAAATAAAATAAAATAATACAATTGTCAGGATTAGGGTTCGGGGATGCCTCTGGGCGTCTCTATGTGACAGGCAGGACTTGTGTTTTAGAGAGTTCTAGGTAACTCTAATAGTAATTTGTGTCCCCAATTAGAGGCAGCTGCTATGCGTTTTCTCTAATTGGGGATCCTATTTACGGTACTTGCGTTCCACCATTAGTTGTGGGTTATTGTTTGTAGTTGTGCATAGTGCACATTTACGTTATGGTTGCTGTATCTTTTATTGTTTTGGTTCACTATTAATAAATATGTCGAACTACTCCCGCTCTGCGTCTTGTGTCCAACCACCCGACCATGACAGAATAACCCACCAAAACCGGGGCTATGGGGGCTGTGAGAGGGGCACTAGGGGCCCTTGCAGCCATGGGTGGAGGAGGAGGAGGAGGAGGAGGACGACGACGACAACGACTAAGAATTCCTGTCGCAATATACGTTGGAGGTCATTGGGGAGTCCCTGTGGCCATGGGAGCAGGAGTACTAGGAGTTGTCGGATGAGGACGAAGAAGTTTTCCTGTCTCCCAACTCGAGGGGACCCTTGGATGAGCACCTACAGAATCTGCACAAGGAGGACGGAGAAACGATTCGGCCTTATACAGGGGGAGATCGGCTTCCGGAGGGTTTCAACAACCTGCCCCTGGTCTTGTGTCCAACCATCCGACCATGACAAATATATACAGACAGGAGGTAGTAGAAGCTTGTAATAGTAGCAATTAAGTTTACTCCTAATGAATAGTTAAATTAGCTGCCAACAAAAATATTTTAGAAGTATAATCTTGCCACAGAGAACCAGAATTTGCTGAACTGCGACTTTCTTTCACATTAGATGGCCTTTAAGTTTGGACCGCCTGTGGGAGAAGTGTCAAGAACATTCCCATCTCCACAATGTCAGACTAGTTTCTCTAAAAGCACACTGTCTGACTGTTATCTCTCCACACTAAAGGGCTGATGCCATCAACCATCAACCCCATGTAGTGTATGGGAAACACTGAACTGAAATAACCACACATGCATAGAAATACAACTTTAAACATCATTTGCCTTTGCAATATAACACATTTCTTCATCTACGGCATATTACACCATCAGGACAGTACATTATTATCTCAATATATAAATTCAACCCTGTGTGCAGCAGCAGCAGCAGGCTAATATTGGAAACTTGATTCCATTCTGTATAAATTAGAAGAGGAGGATGCGAAATTCATTTTTATTCAGCAGAAGAAGAAGAAGAAGGAACAACAGCTCTTTCTTTAATGCTGATGATGAGATTCGCTGCTTTATTAAGGAAGGCAGTTTATATTTCTACCAAAAGAAGGAATGGAGGGAAGGAATGATGTCGGAGGAAAGGAACAATAAAGAAACTTAATGGAATCTGGGATTAGAGAATCCAGGGTTGTTTTGGGGCGACAGTGATAAGGAAGACCCTTCACCTGTTGACCAGGACGGGAAAGATACAAAATAATGTAGAAACATGTAGGGATTGGTTAAGCAACTGGCATTGGATAACCATGGGAAATGTGGAAAAAATACAGACAGTGAGCAACATCTTGATGCTCAGGTATTACATTGCAAGGAACATTTTTAGCAACAATTCCGTTTACTGCACCTGAGAGATAAACAAAGAACTCGACCTGTACATTTTCTTATCTAACATTATGTACTTGTATTATTTCCGATTGCCAGTCTGACCTCTACCCTAACAGCATTGTATCAAAGATGGTGTTTAGCACGCAGTTGCACATTACAGATTGAAGAATTATTCTCCCCTCAGGAGGAGTTGAAGGGAAACAAGATCATCTACCGTACACTGTTAATTGCTGATAGTGTACAACATGAGTGATGAATCATCAACATTTTGCTTGCTAAGCCAAACGTTCGAACAGGGGATATTTTCATACACAGGTGATCCAATCCAACTCAAACAGCTTATTTTATCTGACACGCTTTTGGGTGATAGGATCTCTACAGTTCTTACTCTATGGGTTGGAGATGTACCAGGCAATATACCTTCCACAGGCACTGCTGCTAACTACAGGTCACAACACACCTGACCCCAACCCACCTGGCGAAAGGGCGAGGAACAGGAATGAGGAACGAGGTGGCGGCAATTCCGCCCGAGACTTTGATGAATAGATCACACCTCGCTTTCAGCCATATGACCTTTCTTATAAAGCGATGAATCCCGCACACGGTACACACGCCACTTTACGAAGACGCCAGGCCTCTTGTACTTTATGATCTTCCACCGACCAGCGTGCCACTTTTTCCAGAGGCCGTGTTGCTGGGGCCGACGGGCGGTGGGGTGTGTCGTCTAATTAGAATGCAAAACAGGAAACACATGCCTGGAGTCAAGAAGATTAATCTCCCTGTCATTCCCAATCCAGTTTAGCAGTGCAGCACTCCTCACAGAGTCGGGGGGGGGGAATAATTTTAAAAAACAAATATTAATGAGGTGTTATGCTGAGAAATGACGATGTGTGCACTCCCTGTTAACACATGCACTTTCTTAATGTCATGTGCAATTACGCTGGCTTACATTAACATCTAGGCAGGGGCTGTCACTACTGCAGCTAAGGGCTTCACTTCAATCACCTCTAGTCTATACTGTAGCATATCTATGCAGCAACGGGGCCTCTATCTGCTGCACAGCACATACTAGTCCCCAGGAGACAGTACTTTATTGACACGTGTCAAGGCTTTTAATCAGATTACCTGGCATTTTCAAGAAGAGGTCTACTCCTTCCATGCAATTTGTCAGCCCTTAAGTCTAAGTTTCGCCATTTTACCATTGTAAGAAATTGAAAGCCCATCATTTCATGTCTTGATTGAAGAACATAAAAACTGCTAAATCTGTATTTTATCTGCAAATCTCTGCTTATATCTCAAAATCTCATCACTTATATCCGCATCTCTCTACACAGGTAGAAATACCCATTTGGTTGGTGTTGTTGTCTATAATGCCATTAATTCCTCACAAATTATTCAAGGACCCAGGATTCTCCAACCAAGGCTTAGGGAGAACCACGCCAGCCCAGGACCTCCACATCCGGCTTCTTCACCTGCGGGATCGTCTGAGACCAGCCACCCGGACAGCTGATGAAACTGTTGGTTTCTGCACAAATTGTCAGAAACGGTCTCAGGGAAGCTCATCTGCATGCTCGCCGTCCTCACCAAGGTCTCACCACTGTAACCGATTTCAGTGGGCAAATGCTCACCTTCGATGGCTACTGGCACGCTGGAGAAGTGTGCTCTTCACAGATGAATCCCGGTTTCAACTGTACCGGGCAAGATGGCAGACGTATGTGCAAGGATCTGTACACAATTACTGGAAGCTAAAAATGCCCCAGTTCTTCCATGGCCTGCATACACACCAGACATGTCACCCGTTGAGCATGTTTGGGATGCTCTGGATTTACGTGTACGACAGCATTTTCTAGTTACCTCTAATACCCAGCAACTTCGTACAGCGAAGAGGAGTGGGACAACATTCCAAAGGCCACAATCAACAGCCTGATCAAGGAGATGTGTAGCATTGCTAGAGGCAAATGGTGGTCACACCAGATACTGACTGGTTTTCTGATACATGCCCCTACCTTTTTTTTAAAGGTATCTGTGACCAACAGATGTATATGTGTATTCCCAGTTATTTGAAATCCATAGATTAGGGCCAAATAAATTCATTTCAATTGACTGATTTCCTTATATGAACTGTAACTCAGTAAATTCTTTGAAATTGTTGCATGTTGTTTTTATATTTTTGTTAAGTGTATTAAGAGGATGAGGGACAAGGAGCTAATATCTTGCAATCAATGTCCCAGCATTAAATGATTGAGTTAACCTTCGTTCAGAGCTGCACAGTTAGAGGCCAAGCACACAGTGCATTCAGAAATTATTCAGACCCCTTGACTTTTTCTAAATGTTGTTAAGTTACATCCTTATTCTAAAATGGATTAAATTGTTTCTTTTCCACATCAATCTACACACAATACCCCATAATGACAAAGCATTTTTTTTTGGTGCACAGTTATTGAAAATAAAAAACTTAAATAAGCCTTTAAATAAGTATTCAGACCCTTTACTCAGTACTTTGTTGAAGCACCTTTGGCAGGGATAACAGCCTTGAGTCTTCTTGGGTATGACGCTACAAGCTTGTCACATTCTTCTCTGCAGATCCTCTCAAGCTCTGTCAGGTTAGATGGGGAGTGTCGCTGAACAGCTATTTTTCGTTCTCTCCAGAGATGTTCGATCGGGTTCAGGTCCGGGGGCTGGCTGCGCCACTCAAGGACATTCAGAGACTTGTCCCAAAGCCACTCCTGCGTTGTCTTGGCTGTGTGCTTAAGGTTGTTGTCCTGTTGGAAGGTGAACCTGGAACAGGTTTTCATCAAGGATCTCTCTTTACTTTGCTCCGTTCATCTTTCCCTCGATCCTGACTAGTCTCCCAGTCCCTGACACTGAAAAACATCCCCACAGCATGATGCTGCCACCAACATGCTTCACCGTAGTGATGGTGCAAAGTTTCCTCCAGACGTGACACTTGGCATTCAGGCCAAAGAGTTCAATCTTGGTTTCATCAGACCCGAGAATCTTGTTTCTCATGGTCTGAGAGTCCTTTAGGTGCCTCTTGGTAAACTCCAAGCGGGCTGTCATATGCCTTTTACTGAGGAGTGGCTTCTGTCTGGCCCCTCTACCATAAAGGTCTGATTGGTGGAGTGCTGCAGAGATGGTTGTCCCTCTGGAAGATTCTCCCATCGCCACAGAGGAACTCTGGAGCTCTGTCAGAGTGACCATCGGGTTCTTGGTCACCTCCTTGACCAAGGCCCTTCTCCCCGTATTGCATAGTTTGACTGGGCGGCCAGCTCTAGGAAGAGTCTTGGTGGTTCCAAACTTCTTCCATTTAAGAATGACGATATAGTGAATTATAAGTGAAATAATCTGTCTGTAAACAATTGTTGGAAGAATTACTTGTGTCCTAACCGACTTGCCAAAACTATAGTTTGCTAACATGAAATCTGTGGAGTGGTTGAAAAATGAGTTTTGACTTCAACCTACGAGTATGTAAACTTCCAACTTCAACTGTATTTACCCAGCAACAGCAGCTAATCAAATTCTGACATGCCGAGTTTTCCTTCATGCATACAGCTCTTGAATTTAGCTCCTTAACTCAACCATGGAGATGGATTGTTTTTTCAAAGACCATCTTCAATGAAAGTCTGTGAAATATTCAAGTCACCAAGTCTACCTGTGTGAATACTGGATGACACTGATTATGGTTTGATTATTCTCACTTGAATTCAGGACCACGGAACACAGTATACTAGTTATTTCACTCTAGCTAGCCGACTACACCAGCTAAAATCACAATAAAGCTCACACTATAAAGTAGGTTCACCATAAAACCATAATCAAAAGACTAGTCAGAATTGATCAACAAGGCAAACGACCAAAGTTAATTTAAACAAATATCCCTGGAACCATGAATATGCTAACGAACCAGTCCAGGACGTGCCATGGCTATGATTACATACTCCAGGGGTGTTAACCAAATTAGAGAGTGATAAAAACCTCCTGTCACACCCAGTAATTTAATACAAGGCAAATCTGTTTACCCCTTTCTGCAAGCTTCAGTAGCAGCAGACTTGCCACTGTTCTGTGTGCAGAAACATCAGAGAAATGTTTTTTTTTCTCCACATGGCGAAATAGACATGGGCCTGATGGAAATGGCCTCCTCATAGATCCATGTGAAGAGCATTTTTATATTTTCATGCCTTTATAATTTTATTTGAAACCCGGAAGGGGAAAGGGGTCTGGATCCTGTGTGACACGTGGCGTTTGATGCTTCCACCGCCGGCTGAGTTGTTCAAATTGATCCGGAACAAGAAAAAAAAGAAGACTTTGGATCAGAGCCCCAGAGCCAAATGGCAGTTGGATGGGCCAATGGGACAGGGGGTGGGGGTCGGCGTGGGCTGTGGTGGGGGGTTTCCAGCTAGACACATTTATCTCATTCCCCTCCCCTCCCTCTGGTTCTTTGATTTCAACTGACCAAAAACCGACCTGGGGACATTTCTCATCTAAGGATCTTTTTTTACCCTCACTTTGCTCCAAAGTGAGATATGAGAAGTATAGCCTCCAGGCCATGGATTTGCTTTGATTATGTGACACCAGTTATCATTGCACACAATTGTCTGGGGGACAGCCTATAGGATGCAGGCAATATATGGAGGATAGATGGCCTTGCACGTAGCAAACTAATAACTCTCTGTTACAGCCATTGCAGTAATCTTTGAAACACAACACAATACTTGGAATACCAGATCACCACATTCCGAGTGATACCAGTTTTAGAAATATTACAACATACACTATATATACAAAAGTATTTGCAAACCCCTTCAAATTTGTGGATTTGGCTATTTCAGCCACACCCGTTGCTGACAGGTGTATAAAATCAAGCACACAGTCATGTAATCTCCATATACAGTGGGGAGAACAAGTATTTGATACACTGCCGATTTTGCAGGTTTTCCTACTTACAAAGCATGTAGAGGTCTGTAATTTTTATCATAGGTACACTTCAACTGTGAGAGACGGAATCTAAAACAAAAATCCAGAAAATCACATTGTATGATTTTTAAATAATTAATTTGCATTTTATTACATGACATAAGTATTTGATCACCTACCAACCAGTAAGAATTCCGGCTCTCACAGACCTGTTAGTTTTTCTTTAAGAAGCCCTCCTGTTCTCCACTCATTACCTGTATTAACTGCACCTGTTTGAACTCGTTACCTGTATAAAAGACACCTGTCTACACACTCAATCAAACAGACTCCAACCTCTCCACAATGGCCAAGACCAGAGAGCTGTGTAAGGACATCAGGGATAAAATTGTAGACCTGTACAAGGCTGGGATGGGCTACAGGACAATAGGCAAGCAGCTTGGTGAGAAGGCAACAATTGGCGCAATTATTAGAAAATGGAAGAAATTCAAGATGACGGTCAATCTCCCTCGGTCTGGGGCACCATGCAAGATCTCACCTCGTGGGGCATCAATGATCATGAGGAAGGTGAGGGATCAGCCCAGAACTACACGGCAGGACCTGGTCAATGACCTGAAGAGAGCTGGGACCACAGTCTCAAAGAAAACTATTAGTAACACACTACGCCGTCATGGATTAAAATCCTGCAGTGCACGCAAGGTCCACCTGCTCAAGCCAGCGCATGTCCAGGCCCGTCTGAAGTTTGCCTATGACCATCTGGATGATCCAGAGGAGGAATGGGAGAAGGTCATGTGGTCTGATGAGACAAAAATAGAGCTTTTTGGTCTAAACTCCACTCGCCGTGTTTGGAGGAAGAAGAAGGATGAGTACAACCCCAAGAACACCATCCCAACCGTGAAGCATGGAGGTGGAAACATCATTCTTTGGGGATGCTTTTCTGCAAAGGGGACAGGACGACTGCACCGTATTGAGAGGAGGATGGATGGGGCCATGTATCGCGAGATCTTGGCCAACAACCTCCTTCCCTCAGTAAGAGCATTGAAGATGGGTCGTGGCTGGGTCTTCCAGCATGACAATGACCCGAAACACACAGCCAGGGCAACTAAGGAGTGGCTCCGTAAGAAGCATCTCAAGGTCCTGGAGTGGCCTAGACAGTCTCCAGACCTGAACCCAATAGAAAATCTTTGGAGGGAGCTGAAAGTCCGTATTGCCCAGCGACAGCCCCGAAACATTAAGGATCTGTATGGAGGAGTGGGCCAAAATCCCTGCTGCAGTGTGTGCAAACCTGGTAAAGAACTACAGGAAACGTATGATCTCTGTAATTGCAAACAAAGGTTTCTGTACCAACTATTAAGTTCTGCTTTTCTGATGTATCAAATACTTATGTCATGCAATAAAATGCAAATTAATTACTTAAAAATCATACAATGTGATTTTCTGGATTTTTGTTTTAGATTCCGTCACTCACAGTTGAAGAGTACCTATGATAAGAATTACAGACTTCTACATGCTTTGTAAGTGGGAAAACCTGCAAAATCGGCAGTGTATCAAATACTTGTTCTCCCCACTGTACAAACATTGGCAGTAGAATGGCCCAACTGAAGAGCTCAGTGACTTTCAACGTGGCACCGTCATAGGATGCCAACCTTTCCAACAAGTCAGTTTGTCAAATATCTGCCCTGCTAGAGCTGCCCCGGTCAACTGTAAGTGCTGATATTGTGAAGTGGAAATGTCTAGGAGCAACAACAGCTCAACCGCGAAGTGGTAGGCCACACAAGCTCACAGAACGGGACCACCGAGTGCTGAAGCACGTCTGTCCTCGGGTTGCAACACTCACTACTGAGTTCCAAACGGCCTCTGGAAGCAACGTTGGCGGATGCCAGGAGAACGCTACCTGCCCGAAAGCATAGTGCCAACTGTAAAGTTTGGTGGAGGAATAATGGTCTGGGGCTGTTTTTCATGGTTCAGGCTAGGCCCCTTAGTTCCAGTGAAGGGAAATCTTAACGCTACAGCATACAATGACATTCTAGACCAGTGGTCACCAACCTTTTCTGAGTCAAGATCACTTTCTGAGTCAAAATGCAAGCCGAGATCTACCACTCAGATTTTTTTTTTAACATGACTTGACCGCAAATTGGCTTTGGTTCAATTGCCCTGCCAATGCATTGTTGTTTGGGCCATTTTTAAAAATTGTATTTTTGTATTACTTGTGAAGCACAACTGAGTGAGCGTGCATTTAAATAATTTGCTTTTTGTTTTTATTTTACTGGGCTGATGGTGCCTGCATCTCATGGTCAGTCTCAGCGGGGGCAGGGAGCAGCAGACTGAGGGTCCGCCTCTCAACATCCCTCAGCTCAAATTCAAGTCGCACCGTATTATTTCTGCCTCATGCACAAATTCATGTTGTTACTCCTATAAACAGAGAAAGTGAAATATTCCTTGATACAACAATATTCAAGCCGCTAATAATAACAACGCAAGCCCATAGACACACATTCCTACTCATTCATTACTGCTGCAGTGCTTGTTGTAGCGCTGAGATGAAATAGAAAGGATGTGCATTTCATGGCTCATAAATGTGTTGAATACAAAGTGTTCAGTGCTGAGTAAGAACTTAAACATGAACTCACTCAAACAAACAGCAGCTCTTTTCTGTATTCGTTGACAGTCTCTATCTAGTCATGGTTTTAAACGTATTGAAATCTCACAGTATCAACTTTGCTGTAGCTTTCTTTTCTGCCTGCTACTTTATTGCAGACACGGTAATCTGAGCAATTCGATTCACCAGCGGTAAACCTATAGTGTACTTGATTTGCTCTCCGGGCCTGCCGGAAAGGCAGAGTTTGCACCTTCAGTCACATGAAATGGTTAAAAATGGCAACAGTTCGCCTACCCGGCGCGCAGGGCAGCTGAAAGTCTGGGGAAGGCCCTTTCCTGTTTTAGAATGACAATGCCCCCATGTACAAAGCAAGGTCCATACAGAAATGGTTTATCGAGATCAGTGTGGAAGAACTTGACTGGCCTGCACAGAGCTCTGACCTCAACCCCATCGAACACCTTTAGGATGAATTGGAACGCCGACTGCGAGCCAGGCCTAGCACCCAACATCAGTGTCCAACCTCACCAATGCTCTTGTGGCTAAATGGAAGCAAGTTCCCGCAGCAATGTTCCAACATCTAGTGGAAATCCTTCCCAGAAAGAGTGGAGGCTGTTATAGCAGCAAAGGGGGGACCAACTCCATATTAATGCCCATGATTTTGGAATGAGATGCTTGACGAGCAGGTGTCCACATACTTTTGATCATGTATTGTATTTACAAATATTTAATTTAAATCTTTAGTAATCTCAAGACAACTTTTAATCTTTTAGTAGAACAATAGGTTTTCAAAGTAGAAACATCTAGATTCGACAGCTGTTAGTAAACCTTGATAAAATTGTGAGACCCACAACAGTCAAACTTATATAAAGAAAAACACTAATATACTGACATAGCCAGGAGAATCAAACTGACCATCTCTCTCGCTCTCGGCTTTCATTACTGGAGTGCTGTGCAGGGGATGGAGAGAGAGAGAGGGATAGAGGAAAGAGAGTGGGAGATAGAGAACAAATGAGAGAAAAAGAAAGAACGAGGGTGAGAGAAAGAGAGAGAGGGATGAGAGAGAGTGTCAGTCTACGATGGTGGGAATGTGATTTAGAGATGGTGTGCACTGTTTACACTCCATGCCTAGAGGGATGCTCTGCTCAGCTCTTCTGTTGGCAGGAGAACATTGTTAGAATGGGAGGCACGTAGATCCCTCACTCTGACCCCGCTTTCCTCTCTCCCTTCGTCTCACTCTCCCCTCTTTTTCCAGCTGCTTAGGGGCGTGCGATGGTCTGGGAAAGATTAATGCGTCTTCAACGGCATGCCGTGAAATCAAATTAGTGTACCCTCATCCACTCACATAGAGGGCCAAGTCAGGACTGCAACAGGGATGCTTCCACAGTAACCTACAGCTTCTCTCCTCCATAAGATGAAGCTGATTATTCAAATGGCCTCGTGTTTGTTTTACATTGTCTCATTTTGCATAGTCTCTCTTAAATCTAAATACGTGAATGATGTTGTATGTTAGCAATCTACAGTATATTCCTACAAATTGGAATTGTTCTTTTTTGTTATGTTCTTTTCAAATTAAAATGTATTTCACACAAACATTGATTTGTAATTCTTGAACAGGATCAGATAATGGCATGAAAGAGGTGTGAAAAGCCACTCACGACAATGTCACGTTGCATTATCTCAGCCTTCGCCATGACTCCATCCCATTCAAACGATCCACAATCCACCACTTTTACAACTGGATTTGCAGAAGAGGAAATAACATGATTACTGCCACTTGTACATTATTCATGTACAGTGCCTTCAGAAAGTTTCATACCCCTTGAATTTCCACATTTTGTTGTGTTACAGACTGAATTCAAAATGGATTACATTTTTTTCTTCTTCTCCCATCTACACAATACCTCATAATTACAAATTGAAAACATGTTTTTAGAAATGTTTGCAAATGTATTAAAAAAGTATTCACACCGCTGAGGCAGCGATTACAGCTTTGAGTCATCTTGGGTATGTCTGTAGGCTATTTTCTCCCATTCTTCCTTGCAGATTTTCTCAAGCTCTGTTAAGTTAGATGGGGTGTGGCAGTGAACAGCAATCTTCAAGTCTTTCCACAGATTTTCAATGGGATTCAATTCTGGGGTTTGGCTGGGCCACTCAATGACTTTCACATTCTTGTTCTGAAGCCATTCCAGCGTTGCTTTGGTTGTACACTTGGGGTCATTGTCCTGTTGGAAATTAAGTCTTCGCCCCAGTCTAGGTTCATTTGCACTCTGAAGCAGGTTCTCATCAAGGATTTGCCTGTATTTTTTTGTCTCATCAGACCACATAATCTTTTGCCTTATGATCTCAGAGTCTTTCACATGCCTTTTTGCGAGACTGTTGAACTTCTGGCAGGTTCTCCTAGCCAAGGAACTCTGCAGTTCTGTCAGAGTTGTCATTGGGTCTTGGTCCCCTCCCTGACCAAGGTCCTTCTTGCCCGGTTGCTCAGTTAGGTCAGATGGACAGCTCTAGGCATAGTCTGGGTAGTTACATATTTTTTTCATTTCCTAATGATGGAGACCACTGTGCTCTTGGAAACTGTCAACACTATAGAAATTGTTTTAAACCCTCCCCCAGATATGCCTCACCACAATTCTCAGAGATCTACGGAATGTCCGCTCTGACATGCACTGTCAACTGAAGTTGTAGTGACATCATAGGAAATTGGATACACCTGAGCTCAATTTGGACTGTCATATCAAAGGGGTGTCAATACTTATGTAAATGAGATATTTCTGTATTTCATTTTTTATACATTTGCAAACATTTCTAAAAACATGTTTTCACCTTGTCATTATGGGGTATTGTGTGTAGATGGGTGAGAAAAAAATAAATTTAATCAATTTTGAATTTAAGCTGTAAAACAAACATATGGAATAAGTCAAGGGGTATGAATACTTTCTGAAGGCACTGTGTTAGTGAATCTAGCATTTGATTATGTAATCCAACTTTGAGGGATAGAGTGGTTCCCAGAGTTTATAGTCTAATTACCTGGAGGGTTTCCAGTGGGGCTGGCTGAGCCCTGAACCACTCGCTGCTTAGGGAGATCATTTGGACAGAGTAGACATTCTGCAGTGCACTGGGATTGGATAAAGGATGGAAGGATGTTGGAGAGTCACAGTGAACCTGTTATCCAGAGGGTCACCTCACAATGAGGGATTAAAGCAGACAAGGTCATACTGTATCTGTATCCTCCAGCCTGAAGTGTTACTGTAGGGTGGCAGGTAGCCTAGCGGTTAAGAGTGTTGAACCAGTAACCAAAAAGGTAGCTGGTTCAAATCCCAGAGCAGACTAAATTAAAAAATGTGCCCTTGAGCAAGTCACTTAACCATAATTGCTCTGGAGCGTCTGCTAAATGACTAAACTGTAACTGTAGGAAGACTGGGATATACTGGGCTCGTGAACTTTACGGGTCATTGACATCTGTGTAACGGCTATTTAGAATTGTATCTCACCATATTGGCCAAGTGATTAGCCTACAGCTTCCCTTTGGGAGATGATGGAAAGGGTGCCTTTGACTAGAGTTTGGTCAATTACTTTGATTGGTTGAATGACATGATAATGTGTAACTTTCAGTATTAGATGTAAGAAAAAAATGTGATGCTAAACTGGTTGAAGTGACGTCAGTATTACATAATTTCAAACATCCTTTGGTTGTAATGATGTCATTTCATCCAGTTTTGTCTGCGGGGAGGTGATTCACTGTGTGGTCTTTTGACCTGTGAGATGTGATTGTAATCTGCATATTGATTTGAGTGCACACAGGCTAATGAAGACAAGATAACCGATGACGAATATTGACATCTTGATCAGATTAACAACTACAGTAGATAGTTTGAGAGGGCACTGGTACAATAGGTTACATGACTCATCCATATACCATGCAATTATTTCACTCAGACTACATCTTTTCACCACCATAACAGATGAGTGTTGATATACCCAATACAGCTTTACAATAATGTCTGCCATTTGAAGTCATTATTTCTTAGCATTAAGACATATATCCCCATTCCTTCACCTACTACAGTATCCCTCTAAACTGTGACTGAAATTCCAACTCACTTTTCCGCCCTTGTCATTTGTACGAACGACATGTTGAGACCTCTATGTGGGTTGAGAGACTTGGCGAGTGGCTGAATAAAAGTGACACCTGTGACAATTACAAAGTGCATGTGAGTTGTAATATTAGCACCTAGGCTGGATGCTGGAGACGGAGTGATCAGTCTTGTGCGAGCCAGGAGCGAGAGCAGGCGCAGCAGGCCTAACAAAGATAGATTAGGAGCTATAGGGCACACTGATAACCAGCGGATGCACAGAGAGAAGAGATGCTCCAAAGCCCAGGAATGCGACTGCAAGACAGACAGAACATGCAGGTGAAAGATGTCTGTACTGAATGAGACTATGTACCCCAAGAACATTGGTAAACTTAACATGCTGTCAGATAATGGTACAACCAGTGTTAAAGAAAGGTCTTACTGTGATGTAGCCTTGTAGATCAGTGGCCGTAAGTGCCGTTTAAGATGAGGGAGGATTTTTTTTTTTTTATGTGCATGGCCTTATTTCTATTACAGCATATTGGATGACTCTCAATCATATTCCATTCAGCCGGTTCAATGTAAAAGCGAAAGGTTTAGGCTACTACATGATACTCTAATTTTCCCTATAGCCATCATAAGGTTGCTACAACCTAGCCTATGAATGAACGTTTACAACGTAGGTGCACACAGGTCGAGAGACAAATTTAAGGTGACACATGGTCAGACAGTGATATTCAATACCGCCTTGCACACTCTTGCCTGCATCTAGCTGATATAGGGTGAAGTCATTAGTCCAACATTTGCAAACTAGAATTTCTATTAGACAAATTCAAGTATGTTTATCCTCATTTTGTTCCATTTGCATCCGTTTAAGAAACGTTTTTCAACAGAATCGGCGGTATGAATACACCCCTGACCACGCGTAAACACAGTTCACTTTCATAGCAACCACGTTGTATTCCTTCTCTATGCACTCTATGCACTCTCCTCCTCTCACTTCTTCCCTTCGCTTGTGGACTTCAATGCACAACACATCGCTGTATTTGACCAGGGTAAAAACCTATCCAAGCCAAAACGCTACACACAGCCTACATCGTTTTTACCATATTAGCTAAAGTAATGTCATAGTCAGCAAAACTAATAGAACTAACGCGTTAGTAAACCCGCCACAATCATGCAGTAACGTTACAGTGTACAGTCAGTAAGCAGTTACACCGGCGGGCCCCAGTGGCAATGCATTTGTAAAACCAAAAGCTTACCTTGACTTGGAAGAGTTCCAGTGTTGTGTTTGAAAGTCATAGCCAGTTATCTAACATAGCTCCCTCTGTTTGAGCAGGGTGTTTCAGTAGGCTAAACTAGCTAAGTAAGTGAAAGTGAAAAAAAAAGTGACACTCTCTCTCTCTCTTCTCCTTCATTTTGGAAGAAATGATTTTGTTCAAAACTGTTCAACTGTTTTTTTTCTCTCTCTTTGAGTCAACTGCTCACCACATGTTCTACACTGCAATGCTAGCTAGCTTTAGGTTATGCTTTCAGTAATAGATACATTTGTTGATCCTTTGATTGGGTGGACAAAATGTCAGTTCATGCTGCAAGAGCTCTGATAGGTTGGAGGACGTCCTCCGGAAGTCATAATTACTGTGTAAGTCTATGGAAGGGTGTGAGAACCATGAGCCTCCTAGGTTTTGTATTGAAGTCAATGTACCCAGAGGATGACGGAAGCTAACTGTCCTCGGGCTACACCATGGTGCTACCCTACAGAGTGCTGTTGAGGCTACTGTAGACCTTCTTTTCAAAATAGTGTGTGTTTTCATCAATTATTTGGAGACGTGATTATATAACCAAAAAGGGTTCTTCAAAAGTTTCTCCTATGGGGACAGCCGAATAACCCTTTTACGTTATAGATAGCACCTTTACTTCTAAGAGTGTAACTAAACAATATATGCACTGTCAATCGAAAAAGTAACATGCACCCTCAGTACTTTCATGCGCAAGTCTGTGTATTTATATGCTGACCTCACGCCTCAAGAAGCTTCTGATTCATCAGTGTCAATACTCCTGGCCACCATTGATTGGCAGATGTGTGAAGCAAATGCATGTGCCCACAGAATAGTTTTTCGAGGTCGAGGGAGGGTGTGAGAGGGAGGCATCAACACGAGCTCAGCCATCCACATAAAGAGATGTGTACTGGGAACATTTTCAAGTTGGGAGACATTTTACAGCATGACGTCACAATCAGAACACGATCAGGAACTATTTCACGTTGGGAAGATTTTTACATGACACCCGACCTCCCTAATGCTCTTGTGGCTGAATGGAATCAAGTCCCCGCAGCAATGTTCCAACATCTAGTAGAAAGCCTTCCCAGAAGAGTAGAGCAAAGGGGGCACCAACTCTATATTAATCTCCATGATTTTGGAATGAGATGTCCGACGAGCAGGTTGTGTATATCTATAACTCACATTTCTATGTGAATTTGGTCGGGTTGCCCAAAAAGTGGCCTATTGCCACTTTAATACTGAAAACCTGACTTGCTGTCTCTCTTTCTTTAAGTACACTTCCTTTAAGGTGAGTTCTAAGATGCAGGGCATGTTCGCCCATACCAGCCTTTGGACAAGACATCACATCTCTAGCCTGAGCTTCTCTTTACCCTATTGACTGGGGATGAGCTTGTCACCGGTTCCAGATTAAAGTCTTAAGACTATCTATAAAAGAGGGGCAGGTTTGGGAGGGGGACTTGTCAAAGATTTGTTTATTGTCAGACTGGGGCTTGTTAGCACTAGGGGAAGGGAAAGGGGGGAATGGGTGGCTCAGAGTGCGTCCAAAATGGCATTCTATCCCCTATAAAGTGCACTACTTTTGACCAGACCCCCATGGGAAGGGAATAGGGTGCCATTTGGGACGCAGGCTCAGACTCCTGCAGAATAGCAAAGATTGGATTCCTTCCTTCCTAACACCAATGTCACCTCCAGATCTCCCATCTCTCCATTATTCCAGCCAGAGCGATAACACACAATGTTGTTAATTAATCATCAGCGGCCTATCCTTGTGTCAATAAGTCAGGCACCAAGGGGCACGGGAGACCCTGCATCAGATCTGTAAGCCCCTGAGTTCTCATTTAGCCGTCCCCTTGATGCCCAGTAGACTCCTGAACGTGCCAGGACAGATCTTTACACAAAGCCCAGACACTGACTTTTTACCTCCTCAGAGAAAAAAAGCACACGGCTCAAGCATCCTCAAATACCTCTGTTGTTGTGTACATATTGTAGTGTGCTGAAATACCGCAATCATACTGTAATGTATATCTTTCTAATAATAGGAAATAGTTTTTGTTAGAGCCCTTTCGACAGACCCAACCAGGATCTGGCGGCAGGTAGCTAGCTGGTGTGTGTCTCTACCAACAGAGAATATTAAATAACTCTAGTCAACAACATGGGCTGGCCTCAGTAAAGATGATATCTATTTGTCTTTGCTTTGCTCTGTATTTTTCCTTACATTGGACCTCATCTTCTTTAAAACCAATTACAAGTGACATCTACTCTGTTTGCCCTGATAGGAGATCAAACGCTACCTGTGTGTTTGTGTGTGTGTACACAAAATGCTAATGCAATGGATGCACATTGAGTGGGGTAAGGTAAGCATGCCTGCAGAACCCACATGCAGATTACCTGCCCGAAAACCTGATCCTAATTATTATTCATGTTTACAAACTTTAATCTCCTGGGATGGGCTGAAGAGCCAACCGCATACATAATAAGCAAACAGACCCTCACCGGGAACACATGCATTTATTCATGTGGACCACACGGAGAAAGAGGCCCCTCCACGCACCGTGCCTCACGCACCCCGCATCCTTTTCTCCATCCCCCTGAGACCAGACATTTATGAAGACATTCCCTCAACAACGATACAATAGCATTACCATTCTCTACCAGTAATGATTGCATTCATTTATTTTTTCATAACCTCCTTCCCTCGGTATCCCAAACATATTGGCACAAGGTGTGAGAGAGTGCAGTCTCTGTTTTTCCCTGGAGACAAAGAGAGGCAGAGAGACAGAGAGAGAGAAAGAGAGAGAGAGAGCGAGAAAGAGGAGTCAGCAACACGTTTTACACCCCTTCACCACTCTCTCTCACTCTCTCTGTCTCTGAGATCCTTTCCACCACCCAGAATGGAGACAGCAGCTGGCTGACTTCCAGATATTGCACTGCAATCTCTTGGGAAAAAATGAAATAGTGGTAAGAACAATGTAATATAACGTAAAGGGTTACAGGTATTCTTCTTATCAACGCATGTACAAAAGCCCTAATGACATGCATAAAGGAGAAGAAAAACCTCCACAATTTGTTAATTCATGCTTGTTTACAATTTATTTGTTATCATCTTCCTGTTGCCATGTCGATCAGATCCATCAGAAGAGAGGAGCTTGTTGTTTTAATTATCACCAGCTGTCACTTCTTGATGAAGCGTTAAGACAACAGAGGGTTTTGTCAGAGTTGTCAGAGAGAGACAGGCTCACCCAGCTGTGATGCAGTACATGTATACGACATGAAAGATGTGAAGCCTCAACATCAGTCTTTACATCACAATACATCTGAACCACAACTGTGAAGAAAGTAGACAGATGTATAAAACCAATGTACAGAGGAAGGACTTTCAAAGAAAATAACACACTTTCAGCATATAGTAATTGGGAATTTAATAAAGGCCCTCATGGAGGTCGGTTTCATGGTAAAGAAACTGATACTGTATCATGTGCGATTTCATGTATTGCATGAAAAGTTTACTGTGGAAGCCTATTACAAGGGCACAGATATCTTGTCAAGTGTAGGGAAGCCAGAGAGAATGAACCCTGATGAGCTAAATGGTAGATTTAATACAGTAATGAGTCATTAGCAGAGCTCATTCATCAGCAGGAAGCCAGCTCATCAGTGCAATTGAGCTCAATTAAGGCGATCTCTGTAGGGCTAAAGTCTCATCCTCCCTTTGTTTGACCACAACCTTACTGCTCTATCGCCTACTCCAGCTGAGAGGGATGGAAGAATGGATGGATGAGTCTGCACACCTCTTATTCCACTGGCTGGCTCTGGAGTCAGGGCATGGGAGTTTCCCCCGGAGACAGGGCCAAACAGGGCCAAACCTCTCCTAAATACAGATACACCCCCAAAACAAATCTGCACTCCTCTTCCTGTCAGAGAGAGGAGGCGATGGAAGCATCGGCCGCCGGCCGGGGAAGGAATCAATTCCGCCTGACCTTCCAACTTAATCACCACTCACTCCACTGCCACTCTGCTGCAGAGAGAGACTGAGACCTCCAGCACACTGAGACGATGTGGAGGGGTGGGTCGACCGGGTGGGTGAGGGCTGGGGAGCAATGAGGTTCGGTGAGGGTGAATATGGTAACAGAGCTAGAGACAGGACTGGGGTATCCAGTGAGTGGGAGGTGACAGGACAGGACAGGGGTAACCAGTGTTGGATGGGTGATGAGAGAGCGAGGGTACAGACAGAAGCAGGAGTTAGAGCTGGACTCTGAAGACAGAATAACCAGTATTGGGGTGGGTGATGGAAGAGGCAAACCCTTTGTGGCCAGAGGCCTAGAAGTACTGCCTGCCTAGACAGACAGAGTTGTGGATGGTGAGAGGATCTACACTGGTCTGAGACAAGCAAGCTGAGTGGATAATGCTTATAGGTCAAGGCAGTGTGCGATGATGTGCTATATGTGTGTCCTGGGGGGCTGAACACTAGAACTAGACAGGCCTGACACTGGACTGTAATGTGGCCATGTTTCACAACTCTGTGTCCGTTTCACACATCTGATCCCAAAACCTCTGTTTGCACTTGAATGGTTCAGTCCTGGTATATGACACCTCAGGGAAGGAAAAGACAGGACTACAATAGAAGGAGTTTTATATAGATCATACTGATGCACTTCAAAAAGTGCTACTTTATATTCATAACTCCAGCACCACCCCAACATATGTGCAAATGGTGCGGTTCTATGTTTTGTAGTAAAAAAAAGATAGAGGAAGATACAGTGCATCTGGAAAGTATTCAGACGCCTTGACTTTCTCCACATTTTGTTACATTACAGCCTTATTCTAAAATTGATTAAATTATATTTTCCCCTCATCAATCTACACACAATACACCATAATGACAAAGCAAAAAAATGAAAAAGGGGGAGGCTTATATATACACATTGTAACCTCCATACACAAGACTGGGAGGGTTAAACTCTGGAGGTTGAAGGAAATCATTCACTGGGCAGCATTTCAGTGGAGCAAAACTTAAGTTTCTTTATTTTCCATAAAGCAGGGGAAAGGGAGAGAACGGTAACTCAGGTAATTCCTCTTTCTCAGGTTGCTCCTTGTTGCCTCAGTCTACTTCTGGAAGGGAGGCAAGAAGAGGTGTAGGATTAGTTTAGGTGATCCATTTTACTCACGTTCTCAACTAGGCCTCTATCTTCAAGAGGGTGGTCAGGTTATGACTGGTCCAATGCCTGGGCTGGGCTGGGCTGGGCTGGGCTGGGCTGGGCTGGGCTGGGCTGGGCTGGGCTGGGCTGGGCTGGGCTGGGCTGGGCTGGGCTGCATCCAACTCCCTGTGCCTGCTCTCTTCTCCTGCTGCTCTCTCTACTGTGGCTTCCTTGTTCTCTTTTTATGTGGCTCCTAATTGGGTCCAACCGCCTGCAGCTGAGGCACCCTGTCAGAGGGAAAATGGTGTACACCTGTGTTAGTGCTGTCCTTGGTCCTGAACACTGTTTAGCCCAGACCTTGTGTCCTCCTCTGATGGTGCTCTCCATGGTGCTGCAGGTGACCGTGCTGCGTTGTGGAGGACTGTGTTTCCTTCTGGCCACCACAATATATATATATATATATATTTATATACAGTATATATAATTTACATAAGAATTCAGACCGTTTACTCAGTACTTTGTTGAAGCACCTTTGGCAGCAATTACAGCCTCGCGTCTTCTTGGGTATGATGCTACAAGCTTAGCACACCTGTATTTGGGGAGTTTCTCCCATTCTTCTCTGCAAATGGAGAGCTATTTTCAGGTCTCTTCAGAGATGTTTGATCGCGTTCAAATCCGGGCTCTGGCTGGGCCACTCAAAGACATTCAGAGACTTGTCCCGAAGCCACTCCTGCATTGTCTTGGCTGTGTGCTTAGGGTCGTTGTCCTGTTGGAAGGTGAACCTTCACCCCAGTCTGAGGTCCTGAGCGCTCTGGAGCAGGTTTTCATCAAGGATCTCTCTGTACTTTGCTCCATTCATCTGCCTCGATCCTGACTAGTCTCCCAGTCCCTGCCGTTGAAAAACACCCCCACAGCATGATGCTGCCACCACCATGCTTCACCGTAGAGATGGTGCTAGGTTTCCTCCAGACGTGGCACTTGGCATTCAGGATAAAGAGTTCAATCTTGCTTTCATCAGACCAGAGAATCTTGTTTCTCATGGTCTAAGAGTCCTATAGGTGCCTTTTGGTAAACTCCAAGCGGGATGTCATGTGCCTTTTACTGAGGAGTGGCTTCCGTCTGGCCACTCTACCATAAAGGCCTGATTGGTGGAGTGCTGCAGAGATGGTTGTCGTTCTGGAAGGTTCTCCCATCTCCACAGAGGAACTCTAGAGCTCTGTCAGAGTGACCATCGGGATCTTGGTCACCTCCTTGACCAAGGTCCTTCTCCCCCCATGCTCAGTTTGGCCAGGTGGCCAGCTCTGTTCTTGGGGACCTTCAAAGCTACAGAAATGTTTTGGTACCCTTCCCCAGATCTGTGCCTCGACACAATCCTGTCTCTGAGCTCTTCGGACAATTCCTTTGGCTTGTTTTTGCTCTGACATGCACTGTCAATTGTGGGACCTTATATAGACAGGTGTGTGCCTTTCCAAATCATGTCCAATCAATTGAATTTACTACAAATGGACTCCAATCAAGTTGTAGAAACATCACAAGGATGATCAATGGAAACAGGATGCACCTGAGCTCAATTTCGAGCCTGAGGGTCTGAATACTCATGTAAATAATGTAAGAACCGACGCTGGGGATGAGAAGCAGTTACAGGGAGTAACATTTAACACGGAAAATGAACAGGACAGGAACAGGTGTGGAAGTTACATTTAATACGGACAATGACCAGAACAGGACAGGAACAGTTACGAGGAGTTACATTTAATATGGACACTGACCAGAACAGGAACGGGACAGGTACGGGGAGTTACATTTAATATGGACAATGACCAGAACAGGAACGGAACAGGTACGGGGAGTTACATTTAATACGGACAATGACCAGAACAGGAACGGAACAGGTACGAGGAATTACATTTAATACGGACAATGACCAGAACAGGAACGGAACAGCATCAGAACCAGGTTACAAAATGACATATGACAATAACAATTAATGCAGCAGCTGGGAACAGAGCTGGGGCACAGACAGATATAGGGAAGGTAATGACATGTGAGTGAGTCCAGGTGAGTCCAATAATCGCTGATGCGTGTGACGAGGGAAGCAGGTGTGCATAATGATGGTGGGAGGAGTGCGTAGTGCAGGGCAGCCTGGCCCTCGAGCGCCAGGGAGGGAGAGCGGGAGCAGACGTGACAAATAAGGTATTTGTTTTTTTATTTTTAATACATTTGCAAACATTTCTGTTTCCAATGACAGCAGTGTGCATTTTGTGATTTTGACCAATTGTGAGTAGGCATTGCCTAATAATTGTCTACTAATTGTCAGGCCCTGACTGAGGTCAGGTCTCTGGCTCCCCCTAGTGGGAGTTGGATGGCCACAGTCAGGACCTGACAATAGTTCTGGGTGTTTCTTTTCTGTTGGTCTTATCCCCAATTAGAGGCAGCTGTCTTGAGTTGTCTCTAATTGGGGATTCTATTTAAGTTCAGTTGTGTCACCTGTGTTGGTGGGTTTTTGTGTGTGTTCCTTTGTGTTCGCGCCGGTTCATGGTCGCTGTCTCTCCTTTTGTTATTTTTGTGTTTTCTTATTAATAAAAGGAATGTTATCGCACTACAGCCCTGCGCCTCGGGTTCTGTCTCAAAGCGATCGTGACACTAATTGGTTGATGATGTCATTGGAAACAATTATCTTCCTCTATCTTTTTTACATATGTTGATGTTGGGCTGGTGCTGGAGATGATAAAATTAAGTTGATAAATTGTGAAATTTGTTTTTAATTCATTTTCTTTGGCTGGTTCTAGAAAATAGATAAACACATTTTGATGCATTATGAATGCGTTTGCAGAATAAGTTACCTATGTAGGCCTGTGTGTTATGTATTAGTGGGCATTTCCACATTCGAATAACTCTCACAAGACAAAACGTCACCTACAAACAATACACCATATGTCAAAGTCAAAGTGTAATTATATTTTTAGACATTTTTACAAATGAATAAAAAATAAAAAGCTCAAATGTCTTGAGTATTTGTTACGGCCTAAATACGTTCAGGAGTAAAAATTAGCTTAAAAAGTCACATAATAAGTTGCATGGACTCACTCTGTGTGCAGTAATAGTGTTTAACATGATTTTTGAATGACTACCTCATCTCTGTACCCCACACATACAATTACTGTATAATTCCGACAGTCCCTCAGTCAAGCTGTGAATTTCAAACACAGATTCAACCACAAAGACCATTAAGGTTTTCCAATGCCTCACAATGAATGGCACCTATTCAGTTGCCAGAGAGAAATGAAACTGCTCAGGGATTTCACCATGATACCAATGATTACAGAGTTTAATGGCTGTAATGGGAGAAAACTAAGGATGGATCAACAACATTGTAGTTACTCCACAATACTAACCTAATTGACAGAGTGAAAAGAAGGTAGCCTGTACAGAATACAAATATTCCAAAAGATGAATCCTGTTTGTAACAAGACACTAAAGTAATACTGCAAAAAAGGGGCATAACAATACAAATTTTGTCCTGAATACAAAGTGTTATGTGTGGGGCAAATCCAATACAACACATTATTGAGTACCACTCACAAGCATAGTTTTTCAAGCATAGTGGTGGCTGCATCATGTTATGGGTATGCTTGTAATCGTTAAGGACCAGGGAGTTTTCAGGATAAAAAAAGAAACAGAATGGAGCTAAACATAGGCAAAATCATAGAGGAAAACCTGGATCAAACTGCTTTCCACCAGACACTGCGAGATTAATTCAACTGTCCTGATATTATACAATCCAGGCGCTCAAAGCTCTTAGAAACGTACCCAGAAAGACTCACAGCTGTGAGAGGTGACTCTAACATGCATTGACTCGGGTGTGAATACTTATGTAAATGAGATATTTCTGTATTTCATTTTCAATAAATTTGCAAAAATGTCTAAAAACGTTTTCACTTTGTTATTATGGGATATTGTGTGTAGATGGGTGAGAAGAAAATATAAGTAATCAATTTTGAAGTCAGGCTGCAACACAACAAAATGTGGAATAAGTCAATGGGTATGAATACATTCTGAAGGCACTGTATCAATCATATCAATGAAGCCAAGTCAGATCGTTCACAGTATATTCACGTAATCCCCTATGCAACTTCCACATACTGCAGCCTTCAAACAGACATACAGTATATACCTGTAGTGTGGCTGGAGCCTCTCTAGTAGCAGGCAGGAGCAGCTGCCCTTCAGTGAAGGGTACACACTACAGCCTGGGTATACAGGCAGGGGAAATTGGGTCTCTGAACAGCCTGCTGATAAGCAGGCTAGTGCCAGACCTCCTGAGAGTACCTCTCCTCTTCACAACACAGGGACAAGGAGGAGCGTGCCCTGGTGGAAGGTCAATGTGAAGATCTGTGACTGCTTGGGGACTGTGGTTGTGGAGGATAGTGAACTACCTGACACCAACAGACAGACCACCAGTTAGAGAATGCCACAGGTCTCGTTATGATGGCAAAATAGTGACATTTAACCATTGTAGTTATATGTCACTTCATCTGACATTACTTTTACAGTGTACAAAACATTAGTAACACCTTCCTAATAGTGAGTTGCACCCCCTCAATTTCGAAAGCATTCCACGGTTGTGTCAAGTTGGCTGGATGACCTTTGATTGGTGGACCATTCATGATACACACAGCAAACTGTTCAGCATGAAATTCCCAGCATCGTTATACTTGTTCTACCATACCCCGTTCAAAGGCACTTAAATATTTTGTCTTGCCCATTCACCCTCTGAATGGCACATATGCGCAATCCATGTCTCAATTGTCTCAAGGCTTTAAAATCCTTCTTTAGCCTGTTTCTTCCCCTTCATCTACACTGATTGAAGTGGATTTACCAAGTGACATCAATAAGGGATCATAGCTTTCACCTGGATTCACTTGGTCAGAAATGTTCCCTCAAATTATTTTAGACACAGCAAATTTCAGGTCTGCTGAGAGCAAAGTTTAACGTTTTGAAATTTCTATGCAAGATATTTACCTGACAGATATTTCAAAGATGTATAGAAATGTACACGTTTTGTGCTCTTGTAGGAAGCAATCATTCCCCTATTGCTGACTACAAATTATGTATAACTGGGCTAATAACTAGCAAAGGGTATGAAAAAAAATGTGCACAGGTGGCTACATGCAGCTCTTGCTCTGATCTAAAAAAAAAAAAAAACGCCCACAGCTCTAAACACAGTCCAGCTCAAAGTAAATGGCACAGATCCATATACGGCAATGGTCTATTTGCATATACAGTTGAAGTCAGAAGTTTACATACACTTAGGTTGAAGTCATTAAAACTCATTTTTCAACCACTCAACAGATTTCATGTTAACAAACTATAGTTTTGGCAAGTCGGTTAGGACATCTACTTTGTGCATGACACAAGTAATTCTTCCAACAATTGTTTACAGACAGATTATTTCACTTATAATTCACTATATCACAATTCCAGTGGGTCAGACGTTTACATACACTAAGTTGACTGTGCCTTTAAATAGCTTGGAAAATTCGTGAAAATTATGTCATGGCTTTAGAAGCTTCTGATAGGCTAATTAACATAATTTGAGTCAATTGGAGGTGTACCTGTGGATGTATTTCAAGGCCTACCTTCAAACTCAGTGCCTCTTTGCTCGATATCATGGGAAAATCAAAAGAAATCAGCCCAGAACTCCGAAAAAAAATGGTAGACCTCCACAAGTCTGGTTCATCCTTGGGACCAATTTTCAAACGGTACCACGTTCATCTGTACAAACAATACTACGCAAGTATAAACACCATGGGACCAAGCAGCCATCAAAACGCTCAGAAAGGAGATGCGTTCTGTCTCCTAGAGATGAACGTACTTTGGTGCAAAGAGTGCAAATCACTCCCAGAACAACAGCAAAGGACCTTGTGAAGATGCTGGAGGAAACAGGTACACAAGTATTTATATCCACAGTAAAACGAGTCCTATATCGACATAATTTGAAAGGCTGATCAGCAAGGAATAAGCCACTGCTCCAAAACCGCCATAAAAAAGCCAGACTACGGTTTGTAACTGCACATGGGGACAAAGATCATACTTTTTGGAGAAATGTCCTCTGGTCTGATGAAACAAAAATAGAACCGTTTGGCCATAATGACCATTGTTATGTTTGGAGGAAAAGGGGGAGGCTTACAAGCCGAAGAACACCATCCCAACCGTGAAGCATGGGGGTGGCAGCATCATGTTGTGGGGGTGCTTTGCTGCAGGAGGGACTGGTGCACTTCACAAAATAGATGGCATCATGAGGAAGGAAAATTATGTGGATGTATTGAAGCAACATCTCAAGACATCAGTCAGGAAGTTAAAGCTTGGTCACAAATGGGTCTTCGAAATGGACAATGACCTCAAGCATACTTCCAAAGTTGCGGCAAAATGGCTTAAGGACAACTAAGTCAAGGCATTGGAGTAGCCATCACAAAGCCCTGACCTCAATCCTATAGAAAATTTGTGGGCAGAATGGAAAAAGCGTGTGCGATCAACCTGACTCAGTTACACCAGTTCTGTCAGGAGGAATGGGCCAAAATTCACCCAACTTATTGTAGGAAGCTTGTGGAAGGCTACCTGAAACATTTGACCCAAGTTAAACAATTTAAAGGCAATGCTACCAAATACTAATTGAGTGTATGGAAACTTCTGACCCACTGGGAATGTGATGAAAGAAATAAAAGCTGAAATAAATCATTCTCTCTACTATTATTCTGACATTTCACCTTCTTAAAAGAAAGTGGTGACCCTAACTGACCTAAGACAGGGAATTTTTACATAGAATTTTACATAGATGATATTTCTTCTGCGCTGCGTGCATGTGCAAGGGCACAGGTTAGAGGGAACATTGCTGGTCAGTCTATGTCATGTTTGTACACAGTGAACTGTATATGTCACTACTAATACTCACATGATTAAGTTTACAGTAGGAAAAGATACACATTTTTGAATAACTATCCATAAGACTACAGATATGTGTATTGAATGAACAAAAAGACATTTGAGGGGAAATAAACAGGCAAATAACATGAAGAGGGCAGCAATGCCGTCAATGGCCTCGAGAGGTTGCAATCACCATGCATTCTACTTCTCAGAGGTCAAAAAAGCACTGTGTTACTTTTATTTATATTTTAACCAAGAGATGAACAACAACTCAGCTTGAGGGTGCTTTATAGATTGTAGAGTGCTTTAACCAATACAGACAGACAGAGACAGAGACAGAGAGAGAGAGAGAGAGAGAGAGAGAGAGAGAGAGAGAGAGAGAGAGAGAGAGAGAGAGAGAGAGAGAGAGAGAGAGAGAGAGAGAGAGAGAGAGAGAGAGAGAGAGGAGAGAGACGTGTTGTGTGCTTCTGTAATGATACAACCCAAAGCCAGCCAGGTGGTAATAAAGCTCATCTATCTACAACAGCAATGCCTCCCACCTTCCACTTCTCCTCCCTTAATGTATTCCCCAAGGTGCTATGAGTGATTTTGTCTGGTCTTGCTTTTATATTAAACATCGCCCCCTATTAGCTCTCAATAATCATTTGCTGCAGCCCAGGACACAATGATTTCCCTTGACGCATAAAACCTCAATAAAGTCAACTCAGTTTCAGAAGTAATATTGCCATCATTCTTTTTTATGCGTCTCTCCCGGCCAGAGGAAAATAGCTACACAGAACTTGGTTCACTCATAATGGGGAAGGAAGGAACACAAAGCATTTGTAACTTTCAAAAGTAAAAAACCTCAAATTTCTGCAGAGTTCACTAGGAATCCCCATCTTAGTAAGACAATAAGGGGAAAATTGGTTGTATCAGTTGTATGTGTCTCCATCTTGTCTGAATACAATGACTGTTCAGCATTTCAGTATGGTTAAAGCTTCTTCTGTACATAGTCTCTCTGTAGTAGGGGAGAACCGGGACGAAAGTAGCACTTCTTGTTTTTTTACTAATTACTCAGAAATCGATAAAGCTAGAGAGACAACAACTTATACTGTATATGTCCTCTAACATTAGCAACTGTAATTTCATTTCTATGGTAAATTTGTTGAAATTAAAATAGGCCGAGAACAGAACTACAGCACCGTTACTTTTGTACCTGCAGCAGGGCAAGAGTAACACAGCCTTGGGATGGAATTAACAGCTGGTGAGAAGTGCACAATATCACATTATCTCCATGTTTCTGGTTTAAAATGCTTGTTACTTTCAACAAATGTACTATGAGTCATAATTTCATGTTTGTGTAATAATGTATGCTATAGGTTCGGCGGTATGACAATGAACCATGAGTCAACATTGTAATGTTGCGCAACCACAATATTTTGCCTTACAATATTAATCAGACAAAAATGGGTGCCATAATAGCTATATTAACAATCATTTCCTCATCTCACTTTAATGGTAATGTTGTAGATGTTTTTCATAATTTTCATTCATTCATTTTACTATTCGTGCTTAGCCCTACCAACCAGGTGCGCTCCAGCTGTACTTGTCGTGCACGCTCGTTGTGTCTCGCTAGTATAAACATTTTTTTTTAAATTCTCTTTACAAATGGCAAACTCATCAGGCTTATCACATTTCCATGGCTTGACACAAGGTAATTAACCCCCAGAATCATAAAGATATATATTTTTAACCACTAACCTGTCAATAAAAGCTTATGTGAGAAGCTGATCCATTTGATTAAGGCATAATTCTAATGTCACAATATACATTTTCAAACATTGTCACTTGTTGATATTTTGCTAACATTATAAAAGCAATATGAACAAGAGGAGACAATGGCCTGTGCTTCAACATTTTTAAATGTTATTCCAGGTCATCAGTTCACATTGTGTTACTTTCATCCCACCCGTCTTTCCTGTAACTAGCTAGCATGATATTTGAAACCTATTCTGTCATTTAGTCACTAGATGGGTTAAGAAAATGACATGTTTGAAACCTTAAACAACTAAACACAACTCTACAACCTAAAAGCACTTCTGGGTCCGTTTTTTTACTTGCATCGCCACTTCTTGTTGATAACTGGGCGAAACATAGTTTTTGTGTTTTTGCAGAGAGCTCGTCCTCCGCATTAGGAACATGCTGACTTCACTACCGTACATCATTCTAGCTTCTGCCATATCTAAGAAAGTGGGCGTGTAACTTTCGCTCCTTGTTATTTTCGTCCCGGCTCTCACCCACTGTGTGGCTGATCGATTAACTTGAATTCCTTCAGCGCAAGCAATCCTCTTGATGCTTACCTTCTTATTATCATCATCGTCTGAGTTAAAGATGACTATGAACTCAAGATTACCCCTTGCAACCAAAAGGGAGAGAGAGATTGACGTGTTTTATCTCTGCTGCTTGATGATATAATAAGAGGACCCTCAGTGGCCCTGGACATGGTGTGAAATCACAGTGGTGCTCCAAATTGAGTTCACACACCATGTCCCACGCTCAAACTGGGTAATTACCAAGAAAACTTTGTAGGGGGTGAACCGGTGTGAGGCAAGAAGGAACCAAATGAAATTACATGTCACAGACAGAGGCAAAGTGGAGCTTATTAAACGGGGAGAGAGTTAGTTATTTCTTCAGGTGTATTTAGGGGTCCGTTAACTGTGTCTCCTCTGGTAATCGGATGAGAGACTATTGGAACAGGAGGGAGAGAAGAAACCATTCTAGAACAGACCATTCAGTTGTTACTTGACAATGGAATTCTCTGAAGAAAATAACAACAACCAATAATTAAAGATCACATAAGATGTCAGCATTAAGAAGTTGTTATCTGTTTATAATAACTGTGTGTGTTTTATTCAGGGGACACAGACAGGGTAGTGTAGTGGGAAAATGCTATGTAAAAGCCACAACACTCCACTCTCCTTTCTCCTCCCCTACACTCTTAGATGAAAAGGTGCTATCTAGAAGCAAAAAGGGTTCTTCGGTTGTCCTCATATGAGAACCCCTTTTGGTTCCAGGTAGAACCAAAGGGTGGAAAGGATTCTACATGGAACTCAAAATAGTTATACCTGGATCCGATAAGGGTTCTCCTGTGGGGACAGCAGCAGAACCCTTATGGAAATATTTTTTCTAAACCAAACTTTTTTTTTAGATGAGTTAAAGCAGTGCGATGCTGACGCTCCACACTCAGAATGGGCAAATTGGAAACATATTTGTCACTAAAGACAAGCCTCAAATTTGTGATTAACTACTTATTCGATTCCCTGGTTTGGAGTGTCTTAATAGGACTCATGTTCTATAAATCTCAGAGATAGGCTATTGGTGGTTCACAAAGTAGGACAGTATCTCTACTGCTAATTACCAATGACCACAATTAGCCGTTCTGAGATTTTTGCACTACCCAATCTTCCTTATTGATAAAGTCTTGCATAATTTAGAGCATTAAATTGATCATAATCATATATTGCATCTGATGCTGAGCTATGCAAAATGCATTAGTTTCTTCCCCTTTGTAGCTCAAAAATCTTCAGGTTGTTGTTCAAACTACTAAGGCTGCATTTGGACAGGAAGACCAATTCTATGTTTTTTTCACTAATTGGTCTTTTGACAAATCAGATCAGCTCTGAAAAATATCTGATATGAAAAGATATGATGTGATTGGTCAAAAGACCAATTAGTTGAAAAAATATCAATACCTGTCTTGACGCAGCCTAACTGGCATAACCATGAAGTGGTTATCATTTGCCTGGACACATTCATAGGCAACTGTCTCTTCAAGGGTCAATTGCCTGATGACACAGTGTCCTCTTGTGGACTAGTGATTCCTCTCTCTCGCTCTCTCTAGCACTGAGAGGAGGGGTCGAGATGGCTGCACTACAGTGAGCCTTACATCCTCATCAATAGATGGCGCTAAAGCAACTGCCTGGACATACCATTTTACAATGAGATCTTAATCTTCGTTGAGGTTATCGGCAGTCTTCTTTATCAGGCAGGGTAAAATTTTAGCTCACTTTGTTAAATTACCTATCGGGATAAAAGATCCAAGTTTAATATCACCTCTTCTCTAAGTTTCCTTTTCTCATTTGGTTCACGTTTTGACTCTTTCAGTGAATCTCCTCTAATCTTTATCTTTAGCCACAGATAACAGCCAAGCCAACATGCAAATTAATTAAACTACCTAACAAAATGAGGTTTCAGAAAGTACCCCTATTAACTCCACTGAGATGTTTGAAGCCCTTATTACCGCTTGAGGCACCTAAACTGTATTACCTTCCTGGATCAAACAAAACCCTATTGAGGTGTCAGGTGTCAGAGGCAGGTCTGGCCCAGCGATGACCTAACCAGGTCTGATCAGAGACTCAATCCAAGTTATAACAAAGACCCTGCATCTTATATTGCCCTGCTGGTTCAGCATCAATAACTCAGGAAAATAAGAGGGTGTCAATGTAAATAAGAATTTGTCCTTAACTGACTTGCCTAGTTAAATAAAAGATGAATAAAAATAAAACTACTGTAGTATGACTGGAGTAGCTCTGTAGTAACAACAACTAGCCCTATAGTAAATGGTATTACTTTGTGTTAATCAGTGCAAGAAACATGCAGGGTGTGCTCCACTGTGTGCTTTGGCAACAATACCTCATCTTGGCTGTACTGAGTGGTTCCCTCCTCTCCCTTTCCCTCTCCCTCTCTGGGCTCTGTAAACGGCACAACATCAATTGTTGTTTACTCCGTGACTGCTCTGGTTGTCCCACTTCGCATGCCGTTCTCCGTTCTCATCTGAGACGCAGTATTGCCCGATAGCTTCCTACGCACGCCTTTCCAACGCGCTTCTCAGTTGTTTCAGTCTTGTAAAGGGCTCTGCGTGTGTGGCTGTATTGCACTCTCCAACTTGCTATATTAATTAATACAAATACAGTGGTTTGATTCAACCTGAAAGTTGTCACATTCAAATTCAATCCATGAAATATCGTAAGGTGGAAAAAAGTGTACAATAGGGGTTGAACAATAATCTTATAAATCAACCCTGATACTCCCTAATCGTGGAACTGTACGGTTCAGTCGTCCTGAGCCATGCGCCAGGCTGCAGGTTTCAGGTTTAACCTGCTGCGTGTGGTCCATAATGATTCAAAAAGGCTACGTGTCCCAAATTATTGCACAGCTTTAGTCTAATATGATCCCACGTCCCTCATGAACAACTTGACAGAGGAAAGAAAGGTGAACGGAATGGAATGATGCAAAAATAAATGTATGTGGATATTACTGACGGTGGCTCCCGGTAGTGTCTAATATTTAACATGATACACATTGTGAAATAAAACGGAGATAAACCCGGGCATACAATCAAAACATTCTAAAGCGCATGCATCAACTCGGCAGGTTCAGCCATACATAAGCCTAATAGCTTGTGTCTCCAAATTTCATCCAGGCAAATTCTGAATAATGCCACAGCTATTTATATCCTATTTCACTTTGGAAAATGATTTTCAGTTTTCTTCCATATGGCTGGTTTCAGGGATCATAGGGTCTCCATGGATCATAGGGCGAAATAATCTAAAACAATTGCTACGTGTCCTTCTCCAAACTGATTTCTCATTTACCTATCTCTTATCGATGGCTCTTATCAATTTATAAATTACAGTGCATGGAGAATGCCGTTATTTATATCAGAAAAAAATAAAGATGATTTTCCTACTTGAAACCGGCAGGTTCGCTCAACCTTATTCACGGTTTCCTCGCGCTTGGTGAAATTATGAGGGAATTGAGTCAAAGTCAAAATAAGGTGTGTCCACCACACATTCATTTATTCGAGCTCCTGATCGAACCAGGGGCTGCATAGTGCGTGAATAGCATGCTATTCTCATGCTTAAAGGGATACTTCGGGATTTTGGCAATGGGGTTCTTTATCTACTTCCCCAGAGTCCGATTAACTCGTGGATACCATTTTAATGTCAGATATAGTATATTATTTCAAAGTTTTCAATTAGGAAGGTGGTGCTGTTCAGAATGACAAGTTCATGAATCTCCAAATGCTGTGTTGAACCAGCACCACGGATACAGGAGGGGAGGAAAAACAGACAGCTTCTCTCTACCACACCTTCACCAAGTCATCCAATGACTGCTTCATAAACAACTGTTGCATCTTCTAAAATATACTGTAGAAACATTTTGTTCATTCTGTGTCTAATGTTTTTTATGCTAAATGTGAGTAATTTTGCAGTTCAATAGTATCATGTATTGTTTTTAAATGTATATTAAATACATATTCAGTCACAAGTCACATGGATTATTTTATGTAGCGTTTTTAAATGTTTGCAAAGATGATGTATGTTTTTCATGGTTACATTGTACATGCTGAAACAGTCTCATTAGTACTACCCTTTAAAAAAAAGTTGTTGAGGGAAATTAGCAGTCATCAACCTTGGACATGTATTGTGTGTAAAGTGGACATGAGTGCTGAAAACCTAAACTTAGAAAATGTAACTGACCAGGAGAGATAGTTGAAAAACAAACATAAATGATTGGCAAGAATCATCAAAGATCCTGGTAAAGATTTTTAATATTTTTCTTGATGAATATGTAATATAGTGAAACAAAATTATGTTTTAAGGGCTCCTGAGTGGCACAGCGGTGTAAGGCACTGCGTCTCAGTGGAAGAGGCGTCACTACAGTACCTAGTTCGAATCCAGGCTATATCACATCCGGCTGTGATTGGGAGTCCCCTAAGGCGGCGCACAATTGGCCCGGCGTCGTCCAGGCTTAGCCGGGGTAGGCCGTCATTGTAAATAAGAATTTGTTCTTAACTGACTTGCCTAGTTAAATAAAGATTAAAATAAATACAAATGATATACAGTGCATTCAGAAAGTATTCAGACACCTTGACTTTTTTTTGTTACGTTACAGCCTTATTCTAAAATTAATTCAATTGTTTTTTTTTCACTCATCAATCTACACACAATACCATATAATGACAATGCCAAAACAGGTTTTTATCATTTTTTGCAAATGTATTAAAAACACAACTGAAATAATAAATTTACATAAGTATTCAGACCATTTACTCTAGACTTTGTTGAAACACCTTTGGCAGCGATTACAGCCTCGAGTCTTCTTGGGCATGACGCTACAAGCTTGGCATACCTCTATTTGGAGAGTTTCTCCCATTCTTCTCTACAGATCCTCTCAAGCTCTGTCTGATTGGATGTTGAGCGTTGCTGCACAGCTATTTTCAGGTCTCTCCAGAGATGTTAGCTTGGGTTCAAGTCCGGGCTCTGGCTGGGCCACTCAAGGACATTCAGAGACTTGTCCCGAAGCCACTCCTGCGTTGTCTTGGCCGTGTGCTTAGGGTTGTTGTCCTGTTGGAAGGTGAACCTTCTCCCCAGTCTGAGGTCCTGAGCACTCTGGAGCAGGTTTTCATCAAGGATCTCTCTGTACTTTGTTCTGTTTATCTTTGCCTCGATTCTCACTAGTCTCCCAGTCCCTGCCGCTGAAAAACACCTGGAAGATTCTCCCATCTCCACCTCCCTGACCAAGGCCCTTCTCTCCCGATTGCTCAGTTTGGTCAGTCGGCCAGTTCTAGGAAGAGTCTTGGTGGTTCCAAACTTAATCCATTTAAGAAGTATGGAGGCCACTGTGTTCTTGGGGTCCTTCAATGCTGCAGATTTTTTTTGGTACCCTTCCCCAGAACTGTGCCTTGACACAATCCTGTCTCGGAGCTCTACGGACAATTCCTTTGGCGTCATGGCTTGGTTTTTGACATGCACTGTCAACTGTGGGACATTATATAGACAGGTGTGTACCTTTCCAAATCATATCCAATCAATTGAATTTACCACAGACTGACTCCAATCAAGTTGTAGAAACATCTCAAGGATGATCATGGGAAACAGGATGCACCTGAGCTCAATTTAGAGTCTCAAAGCAAAGGGTCTGAATACTTATGTAAACAAGGTATTTTTTATTATTATATTTTTTGGGGCAAAAAATTCTAAGAACCCATTTTCGCTTTGTCATTATGGGGTATTGTGTGTAGATTTTTTTTTTTTAAGTCAAGGGGTCTGAATACTTTCCAAAGGCACTGTAAATGCTTCAAACTACAGATTTAAGGACATTGCATTTAAGGACATTGCATTGTAAACACAATGGCATAAAAAGGCAAAAAGCAGTAACGAGGAGAAAATACATTTACAATGGTAATCTCTGTATTAGAATTACAAGTCAGCCCATTAAAACAGTAGGATTCTATTGCACTGACATGCATGACTCTGCATGTAGCCACCTGTGCACATTAAATTACATTTTGTTCAAATCATTTGCTAGTTAATGAGTTATTAGCCCCATTATAGATCATTTGTAGTCAGCAATAGGGGATTGATTGCTTCCTACAAGAGCACAAAATGTGTACATTTCTAGACATCTTTGAAAAGTGAGTCGGGTAAAGAGATTTTTTTGTCTTAAAGGGCAGTGTTGTATTTATAGACAGGCTTGAATATGCGAAGTATCCAATAAGCAGAATGTAGCATCATTTGTCAGATTCTCTATACTAATGGTATGGGAATAATAATGCATTTTATTTTGTAAAGTGGTTTCTTGCATCAAACAACACAACATTTTCAGTCCCCTCCTTGTCTGAAGGACAAGTGGATAAACAGGTTAATGTCAATCCCTGCATGTTTTTTTCTTTCTTTCCATAAGTCTCATGTAATGTAGGTCTTTGAACACCACACATTGGCTGCTACTGTAGACTGAAAGATAGAACAGCTATTTCCATGTTAAAATGTTATGGGATGCATTTTCTCCATAGTTTTTTTTATGGTTGGCCACTCGGGTAGGCGTACATTATAATCAAATAGCCACAGTAGTCTACTTGGCCACTGTTAAAACTGTAACTTAAAGCGGGCACAGCCTCAGTGTTCACAGTAAACGCTCACCGGAAGCTGCACAAAATTCAAGTTTGCGCTCAGCAGACCTGAAGTTTGCTCAGTGCAGAAAAAAATTGATCGCCAATCAATTGCTGCAAATAATAAAATGATGCTTCAAATGAAAACGGAGATGACTGCATATGATAAATACATAATGCTACGTAGGCCTATATAGTTCAAGTGGATTAATTGGAATACATTTTATGTTCATTCAATTTAATTCTACTTAGCTAGTTTTAGTCTACTGTCTTAAATGTTTTGCCTCAATATATTTCATGGTGTTTAACAACTGGTGTACAATGATTTGCGAAATCTTGATTTAGTGCATGGGGTAAACATTTAGAATAAGCCTCCTCAATATTTGCAGCCATAGGTGGTCTCTCTCTAGGAGTGGATCCATCATCAGTATTGTGGAATACTATGCTAAGACACGTTTTGAATTGTAGAAAGCTGATCTAAGAGGAGCGCAGATTTTTTTCCCGATCCTATCGACACATTGTCTAACGATGTACTTAGCGTTCTCTCTACGTGCTTGTTTGGGAAACACTTTTAAAAAGTTGGATCGTAAATAACTATGCATCTGGTACGATCATCTTACTGCTTAAGTTACATCGAAACTGGGAAATGAGGCCCAGAGCAATGTCATAGTTTTGGCAAGATAACACAGACCCATCTGAGATGTGTAAATATTAGGGAAAGAACCAAGGACTGCCATGACCCAAACACAGCATACTGTAACAATAACTATGGATGCTAGTTCAGTATCAAGAGTAATCAATGGACAAAGACAAAGGACACCGGATAATGTGTAAATGATTGCTTGTTTAATTGATTGTCACATTAATCAAACATGTGAAGAAGTAAAAAATGATTAGTTTCATAACTGGCTGACCAAAAAAGTGGTTCCACACTGATAATATAACATTTTATAGACACAGAAGTAAGTACAGCGTTTATAGTCCATAGAGTCAGTGGTGAGATCTACATGATAATTAACCCACATGAATACTTCATTTTTGTTAGTTAGTTGTGTCTTGGATATAATGAAAGATGACATTCTGGAACATGTATTTTCATTCCATTTTGAAAGCAATAAAAACGTAGTCATCTTGTTTGGTTTTTACATGTAACACTGCTCTGCTTATTTAGTAGGGTATATTGATCAGAATAAAGCCAATTCAAACTTACTTTTATATTCATCTAACCCCAATAATATTCTTCTTTACACATTCTGAACGTTGTATGAGACAACCAAGCAATGGAATAAAAGAGGCAGTGGAAAATGTCAGTCTAGATAATACCAGATAAATAGATGATACATCTGCAGAATGTTTGGTCTTTCCAATTAATAAGGCAAAGAAAATAATCCATAGATCTTCTAACATTCAAAACGCACTGAGCTGATTCATCTACTTTTGTATAGTGATCGTTTTTTCTACTATACATTTATTCTACACTGTTGAGGAAGTAAGCATTCCTCTACTACTGTTACACCCGCTATTCTGTGCGTGTGACAAATCAACTTTGATACGTTTTAGCCTTCTATTAGTGAGAGCTGCAGGCTTCCTCCTAGAACACCATGGCCCAGGGGTCTTATTGCAAAAGACTTTGCACTGTGGTGCACCGTCACTTTACATTTACTGAAGTCAGCAATTCAGCTGTCGGGTATGGTGGATGTTAAATTACAAGTGGTTGAATAGCAGATCTCCAATACATTTGCTCAGTCTGTTTCAGCAGTCACCAGAATGAATCTCACACATTCAATGTGACCCAATTACACCCAATCAAGAACAGTTTACAGGGAAAATGTCTCACACAAATATGATTCATCTCTGGAAATAGACATTGGAGCATTACAGGCATTTATTTCCCCTTTATAACTTTATATTTTTACATATTTAAAAAAACACATATTTCCTTGGCTTATCTACAGTAGAACAATGCAAATAAAGACTCCAAAGCTGGATCATGAGCCAGAGTCCTTGATCCCTCAAAGAACTAAACACACACAAAAGTATACTGCATCAATTCCTTTAGCATTCATTAAATGTCTCCTGTGTTTCAAGCATGGTCTCCTTCTAAAAACCAATATTTTCAGATTCACATCACAAATAAGACTTGTCTAAGGCCAATGAAGGCCAATGACTAGAGCTAAACTTGGTGAAAGCAATTGATTAACATTGAACCATCGTTTTTCATGAGCTCCAGGATATGAGTGTTTCAACACATCTGCAACCTGCTCTAGCAAACCAATATGTTGACCTTTGGTGGCATAACTTAAATTAAGACATTGTGTCAAACTACGTTATAAACACTCCCTACTGTTTATTTGGTCAGTGAAGCTAAAACTCTTAATTAGGCTCTACACTCTAGCATTTTGGGCGACAGTATAGAATGTCACCTTTTTAATTTGAGAGTATTTTCATACATACAGTGCCCTCCGTAATTATTGGACAGTGAAGCATTTTTATTTCCTTTTGGCGCTATACTTCAAAAGTTTTGGATTTGAAATAAAACAATGAGTATGAGATTAAAGTTCAGACTGTCAGCTTTAACGTGAGGGTATTTTCATCCATATCAGGTGAAACATTTAGAAATTACAGAACTTCTGTCCCCCCATTTTAGGGAAGCAAAAGTATAGGGACAAATTCACTTATGTATTTGATCCTATATTCATAGCACGCAAAGACTACATCAAGCTTGGAACTCTGCAAATGTGTTGGATTCATCTTCTGTTTGTTTGGGTTGTTTCAGATTATCTTGTGTCCAATATAAATTAATGGTAAATAATGTATTGTGTCATTTTGGAGTCTCTTTTATTGTAAATGAGAATAGAATATGTTTCTAAACACTTCTACATGAATGTGAATGCTACCATGATTACGGATAATCCTGAATGAATTGTGAATAATGATGAGTGAGAAAGTTACAGACGCACAAATCTCATACCCCAAGACATGCTACCCTCTCACCATTACAATAACAGGGGAGGATAGCATTCTTGGGGGTGTATGATATTTGTCTGTCTGTAACTTTCTCAATTCAAATGGGGGTACTAGAGACATTAAGTGCTTTCATTTCTAAACAGTAGAACAGATCCATATGAAAATACCCTCAAATAAAAGGTGACATTATGTATTGTCGCCTCATATGAAACATTTGATCATAAATCCAAAATGCTGGAGTATAGAGCCTAATTAAAAGTTTTAGCTTCACATACATACGTAGGGCAGTGTAATACTGTGAGTCCCTCAAGTAAATAAAGGGCCTCATTGCCAAAATTCCTAAGTATCCCTTTAAGTTGAATTTCAGAATAAGCATAGAGAGAAAAGTGCATAAAAATGGAATTACGTTGCATTTACGCACGCTTAACTAGGTCGGAATAGAGGCCTATGTGAAACCTGACACCTTGATATTTGCATAAGGAGCGACACGTTACATTTACTGGCCTATCCAGAAAAAGAATTGAACTGTCGTGTCTGTGTACCTCGCAGCTCCGCTTACAATATGGCATATGAAATGGGAGACTCCAGTCTAGCGATTACAGCAAACACAGTCGCATCTTGCTATGATGTATTTAGAGCTCTCAACATGAAAAAATACAAAATAAGTTTGTAGAATTGAATCAAGACCACTTTCTCTTGGTCACAGAGGGACACCTTGTGCTTAAAGTGACAGCAGGCATTTGAATGGCATCTGTTCATCATTCAGAGGATGCTGGGCAGAAAATGCTCTGTCATCAGTTATATGAAATGGTGCCAATTTTGTACTGTCACTAAGTATGATCATATTTACTTTACAGTTATAAGGTGAAATATTGTAGTAAGTCGTTCATCATTTGATTGTTACTATATTTAGAAAGCAATTAAGTCATTTCAAGCCCTATATTCCCCCACTTTTGATGAATAGGAAAAATTATTTTCTTCTATTTTTCATATTTTTATCATATTTGCACTGGGTACTTGAGCTTGTGTCCTCAAAAGTGACTACACCTATGCAATTTATAGCTATTTTACCAGAAAGATTTTAATAATTTGTGGCAGTATAGGCATTACTAGGCATTGTTTATGGCAGTGTTTTCCAACCCTGGTCCTAGAGTACCCCAAACAGTACACAATTTCGTTGTAGCCCTTGACAAACACACCTCATTCAACTCATTGAGGGCTTGATGATTAGTTGACAAGTTGAATCAGGTTGGGAAACACTGGTTTATGGCCCTCATGATAAATAACTATTTCTATGTAGGCGGAAACCAACATTTTGACATTACATTTAACTGGTATAGTAAATAGTTTATTTTACAATAGTGTTAAAAAGTTAAGGGCTTACTTGGCACATCTATCTCATCATGTCCATCTAGTGTGGAGGTGGAAGGGAAACAATAACCAAACCAGCTGACATTGTAAAAAAATTAAAACCTAAATGATTGGCAAAGAAAACTAATTAATTGAGAGAGAATTTAAACACTAATTCTTCCAAGAAAGCTATTGCCCGATTGATAATCATGTTATGAGAAAAAAAACGGCTATTTTAGTTACCACTGGTGTAAGTAGAGGAGGTGTCAAACCTATTGAAGTCATTACCCAATGGTAAATCTATGGGTAATGATCTTATGAACAATATTTTGATTCGCTATGCCGCTCCTCAGATTGCAGCTCCATTGAAATACATTTATTTTGTAACTGGAAAAGGGTCAATTTCCAATGTAAGCATGCTAAACTGTGTCCAATCCCGAAAGACAACAGAGGCTGCGTTTACACAGGCAGGCCATATCTGAATTTCACTCATTTGTCCTTTGACCAATCAGATCACCTCTGAAAGAGATCTGATGTGATTGGTCAAAATACCTTTTAGTTGAAAAAAGATCATATATAAACGGAGCCAAAGAACCTCTTACTCCTGCCGATTAGTCGACTAAACAGTCTACTCTATTCACTCAGTAAGATATTAAAGGGTATTGTGAGTAAACAAATATGGGAGTACATGGAAAATAATGATTTGATCATTGCCAATCAGCATGCTTATCGCAAAAGAAACATTTCAATACCACTCCATTGGCTGACATGACTGATCAATGACTCAGTGCTGTGTATGAGATGGCAAGTTTGTGAGTGTATTATTTATAGATTTGAGTGCAGCATTTGATTAAGTGGATCATGAAATAGTGTTTTTGAGACAACTGCAAACTTCAAGGAGTTGGTCTGCCGTGAATCCGTTATGTCATCGCCTTCCCCCTTGCTTGAGGAACAATACAGGAGGAATAGTTAACAAAAAAGAGGAAAGCCCCCCCCCCACACACACTTGTGCTATGTTATGACTTACTTGGACCATCTATTGAGATGTTCCTTTTGTTAAGTAAATCAGGTGTTAAATGAGGTGAAAAGGAGACTGGAGTGCCACTTTAAGACAGCGTGCATGGTCAGAAGGATAATATCTACCGGGAAAGCTTCTTAGGCAAACAACCCAAGCATTAATTGGGAGTCAGGTGAACTACTGTTCTGTGGTGTGGGGAAACGCATCAACACATGAGATAAGGAGACTGCAGATTGCACAGAACAAAGCATCAAGGACTGTTCTAAGGTGGAGATATGATTATTCTGTAGTCATGCACACAATGTTCTTGGGTGGTCAGCTATCGACAAGATAAAAAAACATGCTCTATTTCACAATGTACACCATTTAAAACTGCCAAACTCCATTCACAACAGGATTCAGTTGCTAAGAGACAGACTTTCAGTCAATACTAGGAATAAGATCTCAACCATCTGTCTTACCACAGCTCTTTTCTGGATTTTGATAATTAGCGGGTGTCAACCTAATTCTGCTCTGCATGCATTGGTGTTTTACGTTGTACGTGGACGACTTTATGTAAACTGGAAACCACATATCCTGAGGCTGCATTTATTGTAGCTGGGGATTTTAACAAAGAAAATTTGAAGAAAAGATTCCCAAAATTATACCAACACATCGACTGTCGTACTCGCGGTGCTAACACGTTTGACCATTGTTACACTTCCTTCCAAAATGCATATAAGGCCCTCCCCCTGTTCATTGACTAAAGCTCAGCATTCAACACCATAGTACCCTCCAAGCTCATCATCAAGCTCGAGGCCCTGGGTCTGAACCCCGCCCTGTGCAACTGGTTCCTGGACTTCCTGACGGGTCATACCCAGGTGGTGAAGTTAGGAAACAACACCTAATCCTCAACACTGGGGCCCCACAAGGGTGCGTGCTCAGCCCCCTTCACCCATGACTGCGTGGCCAAGCATGCCTCCAACTCAATCATCAAGTTTGCAGATGACACTACAATAGTAGGCTTGATTAGCAACAACGATGAGACAGCTTACAGGGAGGAGGTGAGGGCTCTGGGAGTGTGGTGCCAGGAAAATAACCTCTAACTCAATATCAACAAAACTAATGAGATGATCGTGGACTTCAGGAAACAGCAGAGGGAGCACCCCCCGATCCACATCGATGGGACCGCAGTGGGGATGGTGGAAAGCTTCAAGTTCCTCGGCCGTACACATCACTGACAAGCTGAAATGGTCCACCCACACAGACAGGAGGCTAAAGAAATTTGGCTTATCACCTAAAATCCTCACAAACTTCTACAGAGGCACAATTGAGAGCATCCTGTCGGGCTGCATCACCGCCTGGTACGGCAACTGCACCACCCATAACCGCAAAGCTCTCCAGAGGGCAGTCTGCTCAACGTATTACTGGGGGCAAACTCGGTACAGGTGCATCAAAGCTGGGACAGAGAGACTGAAAAACAGCTTCTATTTGGAGGCCATGAGACTGCTAAACAGCCATCACTAACACACCAGAGGCGGCTGTCTATAGACATTGATTAGAAATCACTGGCCAAGTAATAAGTAATAGAACACTAGCCACTTTAATAATGTATCCGTATCTGCATTACTCATCTCTATGTATAAACTACACTATTCTACGGTATCTTAGTCACTGTAATTGTGTGTAGATATTGCATCACCCATCTCATATGTATATACTGTATTGTATTCTATACTCTATGCTACGCTACTGACTGCTAACAGCCATCTCTAGCACATCAGAGACTGCTGCCTATAGACATAGATTAGAAATCACCGGCCACTTTAAGGAAATTAAACACTAGTCACTTTAATAATGTTTCCGTATCTTGCACTACTCATCTCATATGTATAAACTGTACTCTATACTATTCTTCGGTATCTTAGTCACTTAATCGTGTTTACATACTGCATCAACAATCTCTATGTGTATACTATAACGCTTACTATGCCACTGTATCTTAGTCCAATGCTGCCCTGACATATACTGTATGTATATATTCTAAATCCATTCCTTACATAGATTTATGTGTATTTGGGTATATGTTGTGAAACTGTTAGATATTACTTGTTAGATATTGCTGCACTGTTGGAGCTAGAAGCACAAGCATTTCACTACACCCACAATAACATCTGCTAAGCACGTGTATGTGACCAAAACATTTTATTTTATTTTATATTTTTCCAGAATTCTGCATGCAGAGTCTCAATTTGGTGTTTGTTGCCATTTTGTGAATTATTGGTTGGTGAGCAGAACCCAGACCTCACAACCGTAAAGGGCAATGGGTTCTATAACTGATTCATGTATTTTTTGCCAGATCCTAATTGGTATGTCGAATTTTATGTTCCTTTTTATGGCATAGAAGGCCCTTCTTGCCTTGTCTCTCAGATCGTTCACAGCTTTGTGGAAGTTACCTGTGGCGCTGATGTTTAGGCCAAGGTATGTATAGTTTTCTGTGTGCTCTAGGGCAATGGTGTCTAGATGGAATTTGTATTTGTGGTCCTGGCAACTGAGATTTACTGTCAGGGCCCAGGTCTGACAGAATCCGTGCAGAAGATCTAGGTGCTGCTGTAGGCCCTCCTTGGTTGGTGACAGAAGCACCAGATCATCAGTAAACAGCAGACATTTGACTTCAGATTCTAGTAGGGTGAGGCCGGGTGCTGCAGACTGTTCTAGTGCCCTCGCCAATTCGTTGATATACATGTTGAAGAGGGTGGGGTTTAGGCAGCATCCCTGTCTCACCCCATGGCCCTGTGGAAAGAAATGTGTGTTTTTAACCGCACACTTGTTGTTTGTGTACATGGATTTTATAATGTTGTATGTTTTTACCCCAACACCACTTTCCATCAATTTGTATAGCAGACCCTCATGCCAAACTGAGTGAAAAGCTTTTTTGAAATCAACAAAGCATGAGAAGGTTTTGGGTTGTTTGTTTGTCAATTATGGTGTGCAGGGTGAATATGTGGTATGTCGTACGGTAATGTGGTAAAAAGCCATTTTGACATTTGCTCAGTACATTGTTTCCACTGAGGAAATGTACGAGTCTGCTGTTAATGATAATGCAGAGGGTTTTCCCAAGGCTGCTGTTGACGCATATCCCAGGTCTATTATTTCTGTTTCTGTGTGGTGTTTTGTGTTGGATCCCTAATTAGAGGCAGCTGCAATGCATTGTCTCTAATTAGGGATCCTACATATGTTTGTATGTCCCACACCTTTGTGTGGGTCGTTATATCTCCAGTCACGACAAGTAAGTGTGTTCACAGTTTGTATTTAATATATAATTCATTGTTTTGTATAGTTCTGCTCAAGCTTAGTTTATTATTTAATAAACTATGTTGAACTATTACTGAGCTGCGCCTTGGTCTCTCTATGCACCCAATCGTGACAGGTAGTTATTGGGGTCAAATTTGTCTCCACTTTTGTGGATTGGGGTCCTTGGTTCCAAATATGGTGGAAGATGCCAGAGCTAAGAATGATGTTAAAGAGTTTAAGTATAGCCAATTGGAATTTGTGGTCTATATATTTAATAATTTCATTGAGAATACCATCGACACCACAGGCCTTTTTGGGTTGGAGGGATTGTATTTTGTCCTGTAGTTCATTCAATGTAATTGGAGAATCCAGTGGGTTCTGGTAGTCTTTAATAGCTGATTCTAAGATTTGTATTTGATCATGTATATGTCTTGCTGTTTGTTATTTGTTATAGGGTCAAAAAGAGTGGAGAAGTGGTTTACCCATACATCTCCGTTTTGGACAGATAACTCTTCGTGTTGTTGTTTGTTTAATGTTTTCCAAATTTCCCAGAAGTGGTTAAGAGTCTATGTACATGATTTCTGACATGCCTTTCTCTCTCTCTAAACCAAAGCGTGGATTGCTGTCATATCTTGTACAGGATCATTTGGGTGAACTATCCCTTGGAAGATCTCACTCTCTCACTCTATCACTCTCTCACTCACAAATACACACAGGAGATGAAATCACAGCGGGACTGAGACAATCCCAATGTATGAAAGGCCAAGGAAAACTAGGATATCCGAATAGGGATTGTAAATGGGGAAAAGGGGTTTTGTCATTGAAACAAAAACAAATGCCATTGTAGACGATGTGGTTCTGCATGATTTGTGTTAGGGGTAATCATGGCAGTTCTCCATGATACATCCAATCTAATGACTGATTCAGCTATTCTGAGCTGATTATTAAAGCTTTTATAGATGATGAACCCTCATAATCACAATCAGACTAATGATGAGTAGCTAAAGAAAGTAGCAGACGCACAAGGTCTTATTGTTTGCTCATTCGTATTGTGTATAAATGTTGCAGGCTCAACTTTTTGCCAGTGAAGGATCAAGGTGGTAAATGTCTGTGTTAGAAACATGCCCTTTGAGATACTTTACTTTGAGCCCTTTCCAGATGTTATAAAATGACCTGCAACCTGTCATTGTGTATGATCTACTGTTATCCTGTCATTGTGTATGATCTACTGTTATATAAAATCATTAAAGTATCTCATTTGAAAGATCCTACCCCGCCGTGCTCATGTGATGGCATGGGAATGTCTTGTGAATTTGACTGCAGGTAGAGAGGGAGGGCTGGGCTGCACCCTAAAAGTAATGTCTTGTGAATGGGTGAGCTAGTTTTCACAGGTAAGGCTGTGTAGATCAGGAATGGGCAACTCGTGGGCCGCATGGCACCCCTTTTGAAGGCCCTCATCTCAATAAAAAGACTATGTACTGAAAAAATATATAAATGCAACAATTCCAAAAATGTTGCTGAGTTAATGTTCATATAAAGAAATCAGTCAATTGAAATAACTTCATTGGGCCCTAATGACTGCGCAGGGGCACAGCCCTGGGAGGGTATAGGCCCACCCACTGTGGCGCCAGGCCCAGCCAATCAGAAATAGTTTTTCCCCACAAAAGGGCTTTATTAGAGACAGAAAAACTCCTCAGCATCCCGCCCTCGCCCCTCTGAAGATCGCGCAGGTAAAGAAGCCGAATGTGGAGGTCCTGAGTTGGCGTGGTTGCACGTTGTGAGGCCGATTGGACGCACTGACAAATTCTCTAAAACGACGTTGGAGGCGGCTTACGGTAGAGAAATTAACATAAAATGATCTGGAAACAGCTCTGGTGGACATTCCTGAAGTCAGCATGCCAATTGCATGCTCCCTCAAACTTGAGACATCTGTGGCATTGTGTTGTGTGACAAAACTGCACATTTTAGAGTGGCCTTTTACTGTTCCCGCACAAGGTGCACCTGTGTAATGATCATGCTGTTTAATCAGCTTCTTGATATGTCATACCTGTCAGGTGGATGGATTATCTTGAAAGGATAAAATGCTCACTAACAGGGATGTAAACAAATTTGTCCACAAAACTTTTGAGAAATTAGCTTTTGTGTGTATGGAACATTTCTGGGATCTTTTATTTCAGCTCAAGAAACATGGGACCAACAACACATGTTGCATTTATATTTTTGTTCAGTGTAAACTACCGGTCAATAGTGTAAGAACACCTTCTCATTCAAGGGTTTTTCTTTATTTTTACTATTTCTACATTTTTGAATAATAGTGAAGACATCAAAACTATGAAATAACACATATGGAATCATGTAGTAACCTTCAAATAGCCAAGGCTTTTTGCCTTGATGACAGTTTTGCACACTCTTGGCATTCTCTCAACAAGCTTCACAGTCTTGAAGGAGGTCCCACATATATGCTGAGCACTTGTTGGGGGATTTTGGAGGCCAGGTAATCTAATGCCGCACTCCATCACTCTCCTTCATGGCAAAATAGCCCTTACACAGCCTGGAGGTATGTTGGGTCATTGTCCTGTTGAAAACAAATGATAGTCCAAACCAGACGGGATGGCGTATCACCTCCTCCTCCATGCTTTACTGTGGGAAATACACATGCAGAGATTATCCGTCCAACCACATCGTGTCTCACAAAGACACGGTGGTTGGAACCAAAATTCTCCAATTTGGACTCCAGACCAAAGGACACATTTCCACCAGTCTAATGTCCATTGCTCATGTTTCTTGGCCCAAGCAAGTCTCTTCTTCTTATTGGTGTCCTTTAGTAGTGGTTTCTTTGCAGCAATTCGACCATGAAGGCCTGATTCACACATTTTCCTCTGAACAGTTGATGTTGCGATGTGTCTATTACTTGAACTTGTGAAGCATTTATTTGGGCTTATGTCAGTCATTTATAGTGACTCAATTAGCCCATGTCAGCTAAACATTTTTTTGATTGGTAAAATGAGTCTAGCAGCCAGCTATCTAAACTTAGTAATCATAGTCTAATTACCGGCCGTGAAGGCCCCCATTGATTTTGTTAGTCAATCTCACTCAGATATCATATTAAAAACTGCAAACATTTCTCTCCACCCTATGGCAAAATGTGTAGAATTGCTGCAAACTTGCTTTAAACTGCAACATTACTTAAAAAAAGTATCTCTGCTGTCAAGAGGGGGGCTGCATAAATGTTTCGCTCGCATTTTGGTGGGGTGGGGGGGGGTTTGCACATGATGCACATGTGGGTACGAAGACCCGCGAGCAACTGTGGGATGTTTTTTTTTTTTTTATGGACCCCACCCACATCAAAGTTACCCATACCTGGAGTAGGTGTTAGAGCTCCAGCAACATGCCCTGTCCTGTCTGCATTCCATCCCACAACCCTCTCTCTGCAGCATGGGGCTGGAAAATTCCAATGTGAGTCACGATGATAAGATTGGGGGAGGAATAGAAAAGAGAAACATTCCTCAAGTCTTTGCCTATGTCTGAAAGGTGAGACTTCATATAGTACATGTATTTTTTATTTAGCCTTTATTTTATCAGGGAGTCATACTGATGTGTAGTACATGTATAGTATAGTATAGTATAGTATAGTATAGTATAGTATAGTATAGTATAGTATAGTATAGTATAGTATAGTATAGTAGTACAGTACAGTGTAGTATAGTATGGTTAAGCAATAAGGCACTAGAGGCAGTGGTGTATCATACAGTCACAGGTAAATGGTGTTGTTCCGGTCAGCCAGTCAACCCATTTACCTGTGACTGTATTCATGATACAGCATTGCCTCACATGCCTTATGGTTTTCTTTATACAACAGGTGGGTCTAATCCTGAATGCTGATCTGTTAAAACCGCATTCCAGCCAGTGTTTATTCCACAAGCTACCACCGGCGAAATCTATGACGTTAAAATGCCTATTTACCCTGTTCCATCTGACTGCACAATCCACTGTCTCATCAGCCCAGCCATGCAATTTATAAACTTGACATTATCTCACTTTTAAACTAACATTTTGTTTTCAACAGCGGAGATGTGTATAAACCTTGCTGTCTGTCTTACCGACATTTGCAACTTTGTTTCAATATTCAGATTCGATCCCCAGCGGTCCCATAGTAAAGAACGTGTCGGGAGTTTGGACGAGACAGATAGGCAGGCAGAGTTTCTCAGCCAGTCGAAATCATGAATCAACTGGCATAATTTTTATGGAGATATACAAAGAAATTTAAACTTAAAAAAGGTCAAACTAAACGCAGCTAGTTTGCACTCTTTCTAGCTTAAGTTTGAAGTGATTGTGTTAACTGTGTTGTTGGCTAGCTCCTCCGAACAAGTGTCCTGACAAGTGAGCACATTTTCTATGACAAGCAAAATCACGCCTCATTAGCTTATTGTATTGGATGTATCCAAATGAATGTCACTAGAAAAAAGTTTAAACAAATGCAGTTACTTTGCTGTTATTCTGGCTTTTTGACATGACTGTAAGGTAGCCTTAGTTGGCTAGCTAGCAAGCAAGGGATAAGAACATTACCAGCCAGCATGGCAATGGAACATTTAGAACGAACGACTGGGTCGCGTCCATAGATTCAGAACAAAAAGACTGAACGACTGGGTCGTGTCTCTGGCAACCGAACCGTTAGAACAAACAACAAGCCGGCTTGGGTAGCAACCCTAGATTTGTATCGGGAATACACTACCGTTCAAAAGTTTGGGGTAACTTAGAAATGTCCTTGTTTTTTTTTAAAAAAGCACATTTTTGTTCATTAAAATAACATCAAATTGATCAGAAATACAGTGTAGACATTGTTAATGTTGTAGATGACTATTGTAGCTGGAAATAGAATAGGCGTACAGAGGCCCATTATCAGCAACCATCACTCCTGTGTTCCAATGGCACGTTGTGTTAGCTAATCCAAGTTTATAATTTTAAAAGGCTAATTGATCATTGATCACCCTTTTGCAATTATGTTAGCACAGCTGAAAACTGTTGTGCTGATTAAAGAAGCAATAAAACTGGCCTTCTTTAGACTAGTTGAGTATCTGGAGCATCAACATTTGTGGGTTCGATTACAGGCTCAAAATGGCCAGAAACAAAGAACTTTCTTCTGAAAGATCTCGTACAACGCTGTGTAGTACTCCCTTCACAGAACAGCGGGATTGGGAGGCCCCAGTGCACAACTGAGAAAGAGGACAAGTACATTAGAGTGTCTAGTTTGAGAAACAGACGCCTCACAAGTCCTCAACTAGCAGCTTCATTAAATAGTACCCGCAAAACACCAGTCTCAACGTCAACAGTGAAGAGGCGACTCTGGGATGATGGCCTTCGAGCAGAGTTGCAAAGAAAAAGCCATATCTCAGACTGGCTAATAAAAAGAAAAAGATTAAGATGGACAAAAGAGCACAGACACTGGACAAAGTGTTATGGACAGACAAATCTAAGTTTGAGGAGTTTGGATCACAAAGAACAACATTCATTATTGAAAATTTCAATAAGCATTTTGCTATGGCTGGCCATGCTTTCCATCTGGCTACCCCTACCCCGGTCAACAGCTCTGCACCCCCGGCAGCTACTTGCCCAAGCCCCCCCCGCATCTCCTTCACCCAAATCCTGACAGCTGATGTTCTGAAAGAGCTGCTAAGTCTGGACCCCTACAAATCTGCTGGGCTAGATAATCTGGACCCTCTCTTTCTGAAATTATCAGCCAAAATTGTTGCAACACCTATCACTAGCTTGTTCAACCTCTCTTTCATATCGTCTGAGATCCCTAGAGATTGGAAAGCTGCCGCGGTCATCCCCCTCTTCAAAGGAGGAGACACTCTAGACCCAAACTGTTATAGACCAATATCCATCCTGCCCTGCCTTTCTAAAGTTTTCGAAAGCCAAGTTAACAAACAGATAACTGACCACTTCGAATCCCACCGTACCTTCTCTGCTATGCAATCTGGTTTCCGAGCTGGTCATGGGTGCACCTCAGCTACGCTCAAGGTACTGAACGATATCATAACCGCCATCGATAAAAGACAGTACTGTGCAGCCGTTTTCATCGACCTGGCCAAGGCCTTCGACTCTGTCAATCACCGCATTCTTATTGGCAGACTCAACAGCCTTGGTTTCTCAAGTGACTGCCTTGCTTGGTTCTCTAACTACTTTGCAGACAGAGTTCAGTGTGTCAAATCGGAGGGCCTATTGTCCGATCCTCTGGCAGTCTCTATGGGGGTGCCACAGGGTTCAATTCTTGGGCCAACCCTTTTCTCTATATACATCAACGATGTCGCTCTCGCTGCTGGTGACTCTCTGATCCATCTCTACGCAGATGACACCATTCTGTATACATCTGGCCCCTCTTTGGATACTGTGTTTACTAACCTTCAATCAAGCTTCAATGCCATACAACACTCCTTCCGTGGCCTACAACTGCTCTTAAACGCTAGTAAAACTAAGTGCATGCTTTTCTATCGAACAATGCCAGCACCCGCCCACCGGACTATCATCACTACTCTCGACGGATCCGAATTAGAATACGTGGACACCTACAAATACCTAGGCATCTGGTTAGACTATAAACTCAACTTCCAGACTCACATCAACCATCTCCAATCCAAAATTAAATCCAGAATTGGCTTCCTATTTCGCAACAGAGCCTCCTTCACTCATGCTGCCAAACATGCCCTTGTAAAACTGACTATCCTACCGATCCTTGATTTCTGCGATGTCATTTACAAACTAGCCTCCAACACTCTACTTAGCAAATTGGATGTAGTCTATCATAGTGCCATCCGTTTTGTCACCAAAGCCCCTTACACTACCCACCACTGCGACCTGTATGCTCTCGTTGGCTGGCCTTCACTATATATTCGTCGCCAAACCCACTGGCTCCAGGTCATCTATAAGTCTTTATTAGGTAAATCCCCGCCCTATCTCAGCTCACTGGTCACCATAGCAACACCCACCCGTAGCATGCGCTCCAGCAGGTATATCTCACTGGTCACCCCCAAAGCCAACACCTCCTTTGGCCGCCATTCCTTCCAGTTCGCTGCTGCCAATGACTGGAACGAATTGCAAAAATCATTGAAGCTGGAGGTTCCTATCTCCCTCAATAACTTTAAGCATCAGCTGTCAAAGCTGCTTATCGATCACTGCACCTGTATATAGCCCTTCTGTAAATAGCCCACTCTACTACCTCATCCCCATATTTATTTTCGTTTATTTTTCACTAATCTTGCACTCCAGTATCTCTATTTGCACATCATAATTTGCACATCCTTCATTCCTGTGTTAATGATGATAATTCTGTAATTTATTTCTACTCTATAGTCTATTTATTGTCCTACCTCCCAACCTTACTGCATTTTTGCACTACATTTTGCACTCTGTTTATAGATTTTCTATTGTGTTTTTGACTGTTTGTTTAATGTGTAACTCTGTGTTGCTGTGTTTTTTTTTTTTTTTTTTTGTCGCACTGCTTTGCTTTGTCTTGGCCAGGTCGCAGTTGCAAATGAGAACTTGTTCTCAACTGACCTACCTGGTTAAATAAAGGTGAAATAAAAATAAAAAAATAAAAATTCATGAGACGCAGATCAAATTAAAAGATGCTGGAGGAGTGCTTGACGCCATCTGTCAAGCATGATGGAGGCAATGTGATGGTATGAGGGTGCTTTGGTAAAGTGGGTAATTTGTACAGGGTAAAAGGCATCTTGATGAAGGAAGGCTATCACTCTATTTTGCAACGCCATGCCATACCCTGTGGACGGCACTTAATTGGAGCCAATTTCCTCCTACAACAGGACAATGACCCAAAGCACAGCTCCAAACTATGCAATAACTATTTAGGGAAGAAGCAGTTAGCTGGTATTCTGTCTATAATGGAGTGTCCAGCACAGTCACCGGATCTCAACCCTATTGAGCTGTTGTGGGAGAAGCTTGACCGTATGGTACGTAAGAAGTGCCCATCAAGACAATCCAACTTGTGGGAAGAATGCCAAAGGTCTGCAAGGCTGTAATTGCTGCAAAATTAAAAATCATTATTTATAACCTTGTCAACGTCTTGACTATATTTCCTATTCATTTTGCAACTCATTTCATGTATGTTTTCATGGAAAACAAGGACATTTCTAAGTGACCCAAACTTTTGAAAGGTAGTGTATATCTTGTGGAAGGATGAAATAGTATAAAAAAATAAATCAAAATAACGTTTTTAATGAAAATATGTCAATCATTATTTGACAATGTTGTTAACCCATTGTATAAAAGTGATAATGCCTTCGAAGCTGGTGTTAGGAGGTTAACAACTATCCTCCAAACACCGGCTTCTCTGGCATTATCACTTAAATTAAACTGCTACCAAATAAAATAGCAATACATCAAATATTTTCAAGTAAATTCATACAATTTCATTTTTTCCACTAGAAGATATAGTCCAGACAAAATTCTGGTTGTTAGTTCTGTTGGTCATGTTGCTACAGATGCGACCTAGTGGTTAAATATTTTTGCATAGTTGCTATGGCTATGCAAAAGGACTGGTCGCCTGTTCTAAACAAAATGGTTGCTATGCAAGCTGGATACATAACGTTCTTGTCGCTAGCTAGCTAGCCAACTTCAGCTAACTCAGTCACGTCAAACATTTAACCTGCAATGACAGTACACTAGCTGCATTTTTTTTCTATTGGCATTTACTTTGATATGTCCCTTATAATCACATTGATACGCGATTTCGGCTGTCTCAGAAAAACTTGTCTCATCTCGTCTGGGCACCGTTCACTCTATGTATGGTACTACAGAGATCGACATTCAAACGTTAAACATTGTTGCTGAGGTCGGACAGGCAGACAGCGAGGCTTATATTAACCCCTGCTGAACCAAACTAAATGCTAGACTGGAAGCAAGGGGAAATTATGTGTGAGTTGAGATAAATACAAGAGATGATTCGGACAGCAACATGAACATAATATTCTTATGGAGGCGCAGTGATCCTTTCAACCATCATTTTCAGATGGAACTGCCAATAAAGCACGGCTTGGAACGCTGTTCATCCAATCAGCATCCAGGATCCAAATAACAATTTTTATAATATTCAATAATACACAGTGAAAGACACATTATGCACTATGCTATCTATCTGTACATCAATGAATTACAGTCAACATTAGCAATAGGCCTGTCACATTGGCTTCTCTCACCAAAGCTATCACCCGGTATGACAGACAGTACCCATTCAATGTTGACGAGTTCATGCCTCAAGGCCATTAAGTTACTAATACATAACCACAGCTTTGCTCCTGGAAATATATTAATGTATCAATACTTCAATACCAAGACTGCTGAATAGGCTACTGTATGTTGTTCCACAATATCAATCATGAAATGGGCCATAAAATAATGCAATTGCTATGGGCCAAATCCACAATAAAAATGTTTAACGTCATAAATCTATATATGTCTAGCTTGACCCTGAAATAGTCATTTATCCCAGGGTGCCCCACCATCACTCCAGTGAAAAATTTAAAATATATTGTAGACTAAACAGGAGTGCGTTCAATCAAACCCAGGGAGAGCTTTCTTTTCCGCATGTAAAGTAGGTAAAATGTCCAGCTTGTGCTCTGTATTTCACCTTGATAAATAAGCAGTGGTGAGGTTATACATCTGCCTTCTTAGTTTCTCTCTTGGTAGATAAAGAGCTTGGCCTATAAAGAGGAATCAGCATCAGGGGCGGATACATAATTTAGTTTCCCAGCCTGCATTAGCCAACCTTTGCCACCAAATAAATAAAGTAGGTAAAACCCAGTGGCTCCTCTGCCTCATTTCTCAAAAAGTGGGAAACTCCTTCTTCTGCTCCTGTTTCATTCAGATACGCTGAAGACAGAAAATAGCCAATACCAGATTACATACTCTCAATTTGATGCCGATGAGTTCCCAGCGTATCTAAAGGAATCACAACTTTATTTCAACTGATTAAAGGGGGATACATACAAACAGCCTTGACTAGACTCTGATTAGTTGTGTTCTTGCAATGACTATAGTTGACCTGTGCATTCCTCCCTATTTGAACATCGCTCGCCTATTTCACTATATACCAAGGGGGATATATCATACTGTATCAGCCATGCCATAACAGGTTTTTTTCTGGATCAAAAAGGGGCTGAGGTGGTGGGCGTGGCCGGGGACTGTGGCAGGGGGCGTGGCAATCCAGACTGATAAATCTGACTGTGCAGCTATTATTTGGGGATTTTTAGTTATCAAAGATTATAGTATAAAAAAATACAGTTTATTAGGTACACCCATCTAGTACCGGGTCGGACCCCCCTTTGCCTCCAGAACAGCCTGACTTCTTCGGGGTATTCTACAAGGTGTCGGAAGCATTGTGTCCATGCTGACACAATGGCATCACGCAGTTGCTGCAGATTGTACAGCGGCACATTCATGCTGCGAACAGCCCGTTTCTTCTCATCCCAAAGATGGACTATTGGGTTGAGGTCTGGGGACTGCGCAGGTCACTCAAGTAAAGTGAACTCACTGTCATGTTCCAGGCAATGATTTTCCACTTTTCAATTGTCCAGTGTTGGTGATCACACTGGATCCGCTTCTTCTCGTTTTTAGCTGATAGGAGTGGAACCCGGTGTGGTCGTCTGCTCGATGCCCGTCTGCCTGCTTTATATAGCAAGCCACGGCCATGTGACTCACTGTCTGTAGGAGCGATCCATTTTCGTGTACCTAATAAACTAACCAGTGAGTGTATATCGGCCATTATCTTTTCTATATACTTTATATGTGGTTTTAGTTGTTTTTTTCCATCCCCGAAAATGTATTCCATTATTTATTTATTTTTTACACTGTTTGGATTTAGGTAACCCGAGAAAAAAAAAAGAAGCTTAGGGAAGGATTAAAGTGGCAGAAAAATGCCTGCATAAACAGTCCATAAAGTATCGTAGCAGTGACCTTTGCTGGTTGATCTGGGATCATCTCCTTTTAGACACCCCTGACACATACAAATGTATTCTCACCCCTAATGTGCTTCTGGTGGATTAGCTCATATTATCCCATAACTCTGTCTATAGCCGAAGTCTATACGGCTGGAATAAGTCTCTCCTTTAAGCGCACTCCGCTGCCCTCGACAACATACTATTTTCCTCATGAAAGTAGAAAAGGAAATGATCAGTATCAAAACCTCTCTCTGGGCACAATGTGTGACAATAAACTGTCAATGGTGTATTACTCCCTCTCTGGAAGATCTCTATGGGAAATATAGGTGTGAAAACATTCTCCACCATATGAGAGGCAGTCAGTACTTATTGTGATCGATCCATATTTCTCATCTGATACTAATCAATGCACAGGAGGATTGATCATATTGCTAGCAGCCCTCACAGACACATTAACTAAAGTTTCTTTATGAGCTTTTCTCTAAGGCCAATTATATTTTCAGGTGATGCCGCCATCCATCTAAACATCGTTCACACCTCCAAAAGAGGCAATTGAGTTCTATGTTTTACTGATGCAGCCATCAATGTTCCCACAGAGGGGGTGTGTTTCATTTCTTACTCTTTGACAGAATCTTTGAAGAGTACATAAATACAGCCTACGTGCCATGATCCATGTTCCATTTGGAACAAAGAGAACGGTAATAGAATGACATGTATTGTCATGCATATGTTCAAAAATGCAATTAGTGGGTTTGAGTTTCACACAAACATTAATACTTGTTTTCTCACACAGAGAGCAGTATTGAAAAGGAGCAAGTATAGAAACATCAGAAACAAACATGGAACCCTAATTCTATATCAGATAATATGTGTGGTATCTGTTAATTTGACAGATATTAGAATAGAATGCTTAAAAAAAAACAGGAGGTTGACGAATGAAAATAAATAGCATTTTGGTCTTGAGACACACATACTGGCACTAGCGCCTATCCTTCACACAGCCTCCATTTTCTCTCCCAATTACGGTCAAATGCCCACCCAGGCTTTTTTATATATATGTAGTTCTATTTTGTTTTTATGAAGAATGTTTTTTTAAATGCGTATATGTTTTACAGTGTTCGCAAGAGAACATAAATCCAACCCCAAATTAGCCTTAGGTAATTTCTGTTTACAATACGAACAGTGTTATTCTATGTACGATGCAGGGTACTTTCTATTTTTTAATGACAGCATGGGTAGTAGAACTCATTCTGTTGTTACTTCCTCACCATGAGAGTTCATTCGCCCACATAGTTGTGATAAGCAGTGAAAAGCGAGACGGGCAGCGCTCAAAGACACCCCCTTCTCACCTTTCTGACGATTGTTTTGTCTCTGGATTACCTCCTGACTGCAGAGGCACAGGAATCTAAATTGTCTCTCAGTGACCCTTTAAGTCAAGGCACAGTGATTTCCTTTTAATCTAGACATGCTTTGTGTTGCTGGGGCCTGGCGCTCAAACCTCTGCTCTATCAGGTGGTTTTAGGGAATACTTTCCATTAACAGGGAGTACTGACTATTAACAATAGAAAGATAATTAGAATGGGTGAAGCATTGATTTTCGATGTGTTGTAAATGGTTAATAAAAAATACACCAATATATTCCAGTAAACAGATACAACTGCTCTGTGCCGTTACAGGTTTCTCATTGTTCTGGATTCCAATTCAAACTTTAAGGACTAATCAGAGGATAGCTTTCTGGACCTTGGGGAGAGGTGGAGAGATGCTGAGGTGAATAGTCTTTGACCTGTGTCAATAGAGGAGAGAGGTTTTCACCTGCGTTGAGTGCAGTCTCACAATGCTTTTTCAGGAACAAAAAAAGCACAGTTCAACTAATCAGCACCCCATAGCCAATTGGAATGTCTTCCTCTGTCAGTCTCTATAGAATCAGAACAGTGGCTGGGTGAAACAACATGTATTCTGAACACACACAGTGTAAGCCCAGGCTCATACACTCACAGATACCAGGGCTCACAGGGATGAGAAGGGGAGGAGAGGAGGAGAGGAGGAATGGAGTGCTTTGGCAAAGTGCACTTCTCAGGTACTGTGCAAACACATGTAGGTCTATAAGATCTTTTTACAAATATAGAATAACTATTAATCTATTCATGGCACAGAGTTTCAGAATACGTATGTTATGTGTTTCCTCTTCAACTGCACATTCATAAACCAAATGCCAGAATAGGGAGAAAGAACCTTGGTCTGGTATCTCTGTCTGTCTTCCACTATGGTTGCACTAACACGTCATGTTCTAATGTTCTGATTAGACCCAGAGTGTCTGAGGGAGAAAAGAGCATCCCATTATGACCTGCTGTGATGCCTTCTCTCCCCTGTTATTACTGAGAGTTCCATTACACCACGTCAGGGAGAAGAGACAGATAAACACAGGTTTCTAACAGCCCCCCTGGCAGATAGCCCAACATGAGACTCACTATACCAAACCCTCTTAGGAGAACAATTTTGATACCCTTTCCATGCTATTTTGAAAGTTTTTCAATAGAATAGGGCATTAATGTCTATCTTGGTAACTACTCAACAGTGAATAATGTACTTTGCAGTCATAGTCATTTTCCAATCAATATGAGGACAATAATTGTATTTATTTTATTTAACAAGGCAAGTCAGTTAAGAACAAATTCTTATTTATAATGAAGGCCTACCTACAGGGTCAGCCCCTGGAGAAAATAAGGGTTAAGTGCCTTGCTCAAGGACACATCGACAGGTTTTTTTCACCTTGTCAGCTCGGGTATTCAACCAGCGACCTTCCGGTTACTGGCCCAATGCTCTAACTGCTAGGCTACTTGCCGCCCCTAAAAAGAAAGCGAAAGGCAAGCATAACCAAATATTTAAGAGGACTGTAGACTACATTACATAATCTGCATGATATTCAAAGTGTTTTCTAAAGTAGACTTGCAATTGGTTTGTGAACGTGGTCTCTGCTCTACAAAATATTAAATGGTCCTTTTTGCATTAATATCCCAGCTTGCCAACAACATCTAACAAGGACTGATAACAAGAAAACCACACAATCTCTCTCCACACACAAACACACACACAAATCATACTCACTGAGGCCGGGTGACCCTCATTTCCCCAGGGAGAGACAGCCCATTTGTATTCCAGCCACCGCATTTGAAATCTGCATCCAAATGTGGAGTGAAATATTTATGCTGTAAAATGATGGCACTCTTCATTGTCAATTTACTTGGACATAAAAGTGCATTAGATGGATGGTGCATTCCTGCTCGGGCGAGTCGGAACAGACTCACTCAATGAGGCATCAGATTCCCATCAGTAGCTGGGAGAAAGAGAGAGAAGGGGGGAAATGAGGGGAGCGAAAAAGAAGGGAGAAAGAGGGGAGAGAGAGGGGAGAGAGATTCTGAGAGAGATTGGGGAGAATGCAGCAGCAGGGGTCCAGGCTGAAGACTGCCTATAGGCACCATAAATGACAGGGCATAGCCCCCATAACCCCAGCACTTAAACAATCTAAACACCATTATAAACCCCAATCCTAAAACTAAATGTCAGATGACTCCAAACCAAATACAATGCTTAGACACAGCCAGGCAGGCCTCTGTGATGTTACCTGTTATTCCTGATTGGACTTGTCTAATGATGACGGTGTGGTTTTGGGTTAGGTCTTCACTATTCAAGCCTGTCATAAAGGAAGACTTGTCCGAATATTCAGATATCATGTATTGTCCTTTCATGAGAAAAATAGTTGTCACAGCCTCATTAACATACCGGCATGCAGGGCAAGCTCAAATAAAATAAAAAATATTAAACTACAGCAAATCACTGATTGCATAACTAACATGTTGGTATGCATTCTTAAGTATCTAAAAGAGCAAGCCATTTTTGACAGTTTAAGATATCAGCGTGTTGATTTGGCTTCAGTGTGAGAGGCTTTACATAAACCAATCTCATTCACTGCCTGAAGGGCACCGCTGACATTACTTTGTGACTGTGGCATGTTCAGACACCGCCTTTACTTAGGAGGGAGCTGCCTTCAGGGAGCATGGCAGTGCTGAAATCCACCATCTCATCTCTCATATCTATGTCTCTCTCTCTCACACAAACAACCCCACCTCTCGGTCTCTGACTCTCTCTCCGTCTTCGTCTCTCTCTGTGGGTCAGTGCCCTCCCCAAAACAACTGAATAACAAACACCTTTGTTTTCCTTCAAGGAATCCTTGTTGTTCCATGAAGAGATAGATACAAGCCACCCAAACACTGAAACCGTTGCTAAGACACAGGGTACAGTCACACACTGGCATGTATCACTATTACTAAAGACACTTCAGGGCATGGTCACACCCGTGTTCTATTGACCAAGATATCAACTAGTTCTGAATCATTACTCAGCAAGAACATGTTCTCCTCACCACCCTTCTCCAGGTGCTGCTATCAATGGCTGTGTTCCCTTCCCATTGACCTTGCTGTTCTATGAACATTGATAGGCTTTAAAAATAGACTTTAAAAAGTAAAGGAGAGGCTTTCAAAATTAAACAACTCCCTATATAAAACAGATTTTCTGTGGGGACACTGATGGATGTGGGAGTTTATAGAGGGTTGGACCTATGTGATCGATTCTCGATTTGGTCTATTCTGTGGTACTTGGAGACAAAGGTTGGTAAAAAAACAAAGAGCTGATGACACCTTGGGTTTAACTCTTGACCCGTATGTCGCTTCAGTTTGTGGTAGGATATTTACCTAAGCATGGAGTAATAGTCTATCTATTGTTATTAGCCTCACAGACATGAGTGGGTTCTACCCAATGGGATTGTTTAAACAGCCAAGCCATCTCAATCTAAACACCAACCTTCTAACTTGGGTGACTTTGCAGCACAACTTAATGTGTTATGTTACAACCCACATTATTCGCCATGGGGTTGATCTGAAAGCAGGATTTGAACTTTTACTCATATGATATGCACATCATGAAAATGTCAAGTCCTTTGGCACACATTGCACACTTCTTCTACTATATGCTATGCATCCCTTCTTTTCAAAATGCTCTACAAAGCTGTTCCTGCTATAGGCAACAATGTTCTGCTGACATTTCTAAATACAGATGTAGGATTTTTATTTGACCAGTTTCTCGCAGCAGAAAAATAATCCTGCATTTTTTTAAATATACCTACCTAGCAAAGACTTACCTAGAGCCATGTAGTGAGGGCCAGCCAACGAGAGCATACAGGTTGCAGTGGTGGGTAGTATATGGGGCTTTGGTAACAAAACGGATGGCACTGTAATAGACTACATCCAATTTGCTGAGTAGAGTAGACATCCCCACCAAATCCTTCTACTGAGGATGAACCACTGTCCACAGACCCTGCTGACTGGCCTTCAGTTCTGACTGACATCATTTGGACACTAGTTTGCAGAGGACCAAGTGAGTTACCACCTAAGTTTGTTTTCTAAAGGAATGAGAGTGATGGAAGAATTTCACCAGTATTTCGGGAAGACCTTGGTGAGTGGTGAAAAAATCCCTAGAAGTTGGTTGGTGTATATAAAGAAACAACAGCCTCTTCTGCTTCTGCTGCAAACTATTTTCTAATAAGAACATTAATTTAGCAAACTCCGGACTGAGACTGGAAACATGCAAGTTCTTTGCTGACTTCACACAACAGCAGTCCAGAACACCAAAACTGCATGAAAACACGGAAAGAACTGGCAATGAGGATCAAAAAAGGGGAATTGATAAGCATGAGATGGCACTTATGGAGGCTGAGAGGATAAGATGGAGAGAGGTGTTGGCACGTCTGACTGCTATTGTGCAGTCTCTGGCAATTAGAAATCCAGTCATGAAATAGCACCTTAACCGTGTCCAAAAAGGGACCTTAAGTCACACCACCAGCTACCTTGGCCACCAAATACAGAATTAACTCATTGATTTGTTGAGCAGCAAGGTCATTTCAATAATGGTGAGTGACATAAAGCTGGCAAAATTCTTCTCTATCATTCTAGATTGCACCTCAGAAGTCAGCCACACTGAACAGTTGTCAGTTGTAATTAGAATTGTGTCACTGAAGGAGGAGCCCCACATAGAGGAACATTTTATGGGGGGTTTTGGAGGCAGAGGAGTCCACGGGCCAACATTTGGCATCCCTGATTCTCAAAAGATTAGAGGAGCTAAAAATGTATTTTGAGGACTGCCGAGGACAGTCTTATGATAATGGGGCCAACATGAGAGGCAAAAACAAAGGTGTCCATGCCAGACTCCTGGAAATGAATCCAAGAGCTCTATTTGTGCCATGTGGGGCTCACACATTGAACCTGGTTGTGGCTGATTCTGCTAAAAGTTATGTCGATGCCACAGGTTACTTTGACATCTTACACAAACTGTACACCTTGCTCTCAGCCTTCACACGGCGATGGGCCATACTGAAAAAACATGTGGACATCCCTTTGAAGATGTGGACTGAGACAAGGTGGGAGAGTAAGGTTAAGAATGTCGAGCCACTGAGGTATCAGGCAGCAGCAGTGAGAGAGGCACTGATTGAGGTGAGGGATAAAACCAAAGACCCTGTGATAAAGACTGAGGATCAGTCCTTGTCAGAGGAGGTGGGATCATACCGTTCAGCATCTGTACAGTGGTGTGGTATGACATCTTGGGCCAGATCCAACATGTGAGCAAGCTGATGCAGTCTCCCAGCATGCATGTGGATGTTGCAGTCAGTCTTCTCAGAAAGACAGAGAGAGGTCTGAGCAACTACAGGGCAACAGGCTTTATGACGGCACAAACGTCAGCCAAGGATATTTGCGAGGGTATGAATGTAGAGGCAGTTCTACAACAAAAAAGGCTGAGGTCCACAAAGCAGGACTTTTCATACGAATCATTTGATGAGCCTTTGAGTGATGCCCTGAAGAACCTGGAGGTGACATTTTTCAATGTTGTTGTTGATGCTGCAGCCCCTCAGCCCTTCAGCTTAGATTTTCCACAAGTTTGGAGTCCTGTAAACCTTCCAAAGTCTCTCAAATGAGGAGCTGACAGAACAATGTGAGGCCCTTAGTATGACACTGCACTATAAAGAACACTCAGACTTGGATGGCAGAGAGCTTGCACAGGAACTGAAGAACTTGCCTGACTTGCCTTTGAAGACCATGACCCTGCTTGAGCTGCTGATATTATACACGAAAGGGAGCTCTCAGAAATGTATCCAAATTTGTGGACTGCTCTCAGAATTTGTCTTACTCTTCCAGTGACCGTAGCTGAAGCAGAGAGGAGCTTTTCAAAGCTGAAGCTCATCAAATCCTACCTGGGGTCCACCATGTCACAGGAACGCATTAGTGGCCTTGCTGTCATCAGTATTAACCATGGCAAGAAAGGTCAGGGTTTAGATGGCAGTTGTGTAATAATCAGGTTTTCTTCTTTATAAGTGCGTTATTCCATTATATATATATTGTGTGATATAGGATTTGAGCAATTTAGTTGTATTTGTGTGTTTTTTGTTAGCAATAGGGTAATAACTCGATTGTCTTTATATTCTACAATTGGTTTCTATTTGTCTTTGTCACTTCTTTTTAAGTCCTATAATTTTTGTAGATATTTTTATACTTATATAGTTTTAGTTTTATTTATTTGTGTTGTCCCAAATGTCGTGGAGGCTGAAGGGGGGTTCGCCCAGTGCGACATACCAGCTAGAACCAACACGGATTACAAGTATGCATTTCCTGCTGTGCAATGTCTCCACAACTACTTGTGCGCCCCTTAGCCTGCCTCCACCCCCACTCCCTTTTATTATATGTCTATAGTAACACCCGATTTCATCTGGGGGTCGAAGAGAGGGACAGCAAAGCCCCACCCCAGTGTCCACTGAGCAATGGCTTCTCTACAGCATGCAGGTCTGTTGTGCTGTGCTGTGAACTCTTTGTTCCTGTGGTAAAAAGCGAGACAGAGCCATCTCTAATCTAAGAGCTTTTACAGGCTCGTTTTTCACCTGTCACTTCCCCCTCGTTCCTCAAGATTACCCTGAAGAAACCCCAGTATACTGTACGTCCCAAATGGCAAATTATTTCTTACACAGTGCACTACTTTTGACCAGGCCCCTTAGGGTTCTGGTCAAAAGTAGTGCACTACATAGGGAATAGGGTGTGATTTGGAACACAGAAGCCACTGTGTCTGTCAGGGCTATCAGGCCCACACACAACCCAGAGTAAAATACAATATGTCTGTCTGAGGAGCACAACTGCAGCTCATAACTCAAAGATGTTGGTGTCCTTGTCAATAAAATCACATAAAAATAAGATTGGTCTCAAATTAATGTGCTCTCTCAAGAGAAATATATTGTCAGGTGAGGCTAGGTGCATATAGACCTCAGGAATGTCTTAGAAATGTCCCCCAGCTCCTCTTCCCTCCTCCCTGTCCCATCCCCCTGTTCCCTCCATTGTCTGTCCCCCTGTTCCCTCCATTGTCTTCCTGAAATTCCTTTCAGGAAGCCACAGCCCTTTCAAAGTGAGGGACATCAGGTGTTGCCCCTTTTCTATAAAGTTGAGCGGAGGAGACTATACCTGAAGTGACCAGAATGCTCTATTTCTGGATGCTGCTGAAATTAAAAAGTTATAATACTGTACAATACAATAAAAACTGCATGAAAAATAACTATTGTTTAATTATTATGTTAATATCTAATTTCGATGTGGATTATAGTATTTCTAGGGGATAAATGCCACTAAGCGCTTGAACATTCATGGTTGTCACTAATTACAATGACACAAATTATTCCTTTTCACAAACTCTATGCCATTATCGCGCCAATATTGCTATTAGAATTGATACATGAACAGAGAGGCTCTGGATTACAACCCAAATGAACCAGGTTAATGAGGAGAGTGATATCCTCTGATGGGAAGGAGCAGGATGAGCAGTGCCGTCAGCAGCACATTACTACGATGAAAAGAGCTCTACATAACTACGATGAACAGAGCTTTACATTACTACGATGAAAAGAGCTCTACATTACTACGATGAACAGAGCTTTACATTACTACGATGAACAGAGCTTTACATTACTACGATGAAAAGAGCTCTACATTACTACGATGAACAGAGCTCTACATTACTACGACGAACAGAGCTCTACATTACTACGATGTACAGAGCTTTACATTACTACGATGAACAGAGCTTTACATTACTTTGATGAACAGAGCTCTACATAACTACGATGAACAGAGCTCTACATTACTACGATGAACAGAGCTTTACATTACTACGATGAACAAAGCTTTACATTACTACGATGAACAGAGCTCTACATTACTACGATGAACAGAGCTTTACATTACTACGATGAACAGAGCTCTACATTACTTCGATGAAGAAACCAAACTGATCAAATATATGGCCCCCAGGCCCGAAGCAAAGGTACTATTCATTCAACGTTAGTCTCACGTTTCCCATTTTCAGTTAAAGATTCCTCAAATCCAGAGGTGTAGCTAATGTTCAGAGTTTAGGCTGTAAAACAACACCACATAGAAGGGTGTGGCTCCTGTATACCATGGAGAGGGGGGTAGAGGTAAGCCTTTTTTGGGATGCTGATTTCTCATTGGTCGACGCTGCGCCTCTAAAATAGCATTACCTGAGTCAGGTAGAAAAGTAAAGTCAGTCTGAAGAAAGTTAGGATCGTGTTCTGTTGGTAACGTCAGTCTGCAAGGAACAACATTTTCTATTTGCATCTGTTTGTGAGAAGACATATGGCAGTTCTGATTTTCACGTCAGAAGGTGGGGAACTAAAAGGCCAACAAGGTGAGTGAGGTGAGTGAAATATCTCTATTACTTAGCAATGCCGAAATAATAGGTTTAAAAGTTCCTCTATACTTTGGTATTTTACATTTTTATGTTTTTGGGGCGCTGAGTTGGAAAGTAATTTGTTTGTAGAGATCATCATAGCAGGATCATGCACTCATACAACATATTTTAAAGGAATAACAGCTAATTAGAAAACAGAAAGGAGGCGACTGAAAACAGGATAAGAACCTAATAAAAATGAGATACTAATTTAAAAAAATCCCCATTTAACCAACCTGGGGAGGAGTTGTTGTGTGTGTGTGTGTCTGTGTCTGTGTCAGTATCAAAGCTCCTAAGCAGGTTTGTGGAGCAGTACAGGGTCGGTGACAGTGTTGAGGGGTGTTTGGTTTCCTCAGGAGGGGGCTCTGAGGCAGCGGTGGAGCAGTAGAGGGAGGGGAGCACCGTGGAAGTGGCAAGGCTGAGAGGGAGAGGCAAAGTTACATTCCCTGCTCTGCTCCACACCCTGTCCCTGCCTCCCCCTCACCCTCCCTCACCTACTAACAGAATTGACATAGGTCTGTGTAGAAGCTCCCAGTTGCCAGGCCAACTTCTCCTTCCCTATATACTCAGGTTGAAGCTGTTAAAAGCACTTAGTAGTTCTTCATAAACACCATGCAGTGAGAAAGGGCGTGTTGCTGCCTAAAACAGACACTCAGCAATTTTGTTCTCCACGGTGAGAAATAAAGGACGCATAAATTAAATTATATAACTTAAGTTCCATAATAATGTTTGCTTATTTGACACAACTTTTGTTTCAGACAGAAGATGGTCTGCTGGAGCCCTGCAGTATCGGCCAGAACATTCTATGGATTCTATCCTTCATTCCACCGGAGTCTGTGTCTTTATCCAACCAGATTTCTGTGAAGTGAAGTGTAAGAGACATGGAGCTCGAACTTTGCAACCTAACTGAGCAATGGAGTCCATTTCCAAAGTGTTGTTGCAAGCAATGCTTAGTAATTTGTAATAATTTACACCAAACAATATCAAATGGAAAATCTGTATTCTGTATAAATGATATTGCCCTGGAAGGAATCACACTTTACTGCTGATGAAAAAAGGGGCTTTATAAATACATTAGATTGATTGATTTCTAATTTCAAATTCATCATAAAATCAAATGTGAAAATGTAAATGTTTTGTAATCTGATTAAAATGTGTATTTAACCTCTGTGTTTGCTTGCACTGTGCCTATAGATCAATGCTACTCTAGTCTAGATAACTATATGCTGAATGACCTAAATATATTCGGTTTCTGACCCTATCCTTTGTGCAAGAGCTGTTCAAATACTACACAACATTTACACAAATTTACATTCTGCGATTTACAGCACCCACACCCTTTGGTTTAACTAGGGCTTGCACAATTACTGTATAACTGTGTAACCAACGGTTATGGATGAGGACCGTCATGAAAATAAAATCACCTTAACCGTTTAAAAAAAATATATATATATATACTTAATTTTTTTCCTTGGTCAAATGAACAGCTGACTGAATGACTACAATGCAACAGCGGAACACACATAAATAAAATGAATAGAACAGTCTTGGAATCTCTAACCCTGGCAATTTGACTGGTAAACTCATTGGTACACTTTTTTAAACATTTTATTTCACCTTTATTTAACCAGGTAGGCCAGTTGAGAACAAGTTCTCATTTACAACTGTGACCTGACCAAGACAAAGCAAAGCAGTGCGACAAAAAAACAACACAGAGTTACACGTGGGATAAACAAACGTACAGTCAATAACACAATAGAAAATCTATATACTGTGTGTGCAAATGTAGTAAGATTAGGAAGGTAAGGCAATAAATAGCATTAACACTGGACTGATAGATGTGCAGATGATGATGTGCAAATAGAGATGCTGGAGTGGAAATATGCAAAAATAATAAATATGGGGATGAGGTAGTAGGATTGGCTATTTACAGATGGGCTGTATACAGGTGCAGTGATCGGAAAGCTGCTCTGACAGCTGATGCTTAAAGATATTGAGGGAGATAGTAGTTTCCAGCTTCAATGATTTTTGTAATTCGTTCCAGTCATTGGCAGCAGAGAACTGGAAGGAATGGCGGCCAAAGGAGGTGTTGGCTTTGGGGATGACCAGTGAAATATACCTGCTGGAGCGCATGCTACGGGTGGGTGTTGCTATGGTGACCAGCGAGCTGAGATAAGGCGGGGATTTACCTAGCAAAGACTTATAGATGACCTGGAGCCAGTGGGTTTGGCGACGAATATATAATGAAGGCCAGCCAACGAGAGCATACAGGTCGCAGTGGTGGGTAGTATATGGGGCTTTGGAAACAAAACGGATGGCACTGTGATAGATTACATCCAATTTGCTGAGTGTTGGAGGCTATTTTGTAAATGACATCGCCGAAGTGAAGGATCGCTAGGATAGTCAGTTTTACGAGGGCATGTTTGGCAGCATGAGTGAAGGAGGCTTTGTTGCGAAATAGGAAGCAGATTCTAGATTTAATTTTGGATTGGAGATGCTTAACGTGAGTCTGGAAGGAGAGTTTACAGTCTAACCAGACGCCTATGTATTTGTAGGTGTCCACGTATTCTAAGTCAGGCCTGTCGAGAGTAGTGATGCTAGTCCGGTGGGCGGGTGCGGGCAGTGTTCGATTGAAAAGCATGCATTTAGTTTTACTAGCATTTAAGAGCAGTTGGAGGCCACGGAAGGAGGGTTGAATGGCATTGAAGCTTGTTTGGAGGTTAGTTAACACAGTGTCCAAAGAGGGGCCAGATGTATACAGAATGGTGTCGTCTGTGTAGAGATGGATCAGAGAGTCACCAGCAGCAAGAGTGACATCGTTGATATATATATATATATATAGAGAATAAAGTCGGCCCAAGATTTGAACCCTGTGGCACCCCCATAGAGACTGCCAGAGGACCGGACTACAGGCCCTCCGATTTGACACTGAACTCTATCTGAGAAGTGGCTACTTGGTATTGTGATGCAATACTTTCCATGGTAATGTAGAATGTTAATTCAAATTATGTTAACTGATGTGACGCATGCAATGGAATGTATTTTTTGGGATGTCAGTTGAGTTTAATCAACAAATCACAGCACATATTTTACATCCTGCTTTGCATTGACTTGAATGGGGATGCCCGTTCTATTCATTCTATTTCTATGGCAGCACATACGGTCAGGAGCGGAGGAGAGGAGAAAATGGGCGTCATTTGCTATTCGAACGCTTATTACGTGACCGTGGTCATTTGGCTGGCCAATTACCATCATCCAAAATTCCATGACCGTCACAGCCCTAGGTGTAACACACCAGAACTCAATGCCACAACGTTTTTTCATTAACTGACTTGAATCATCCAAGACTAGCCCACACACAAACACACAATGCTAAAATTCATTCAATGAAGTTGAGCTGAGAGGCCTCAGAGTCACTTCCAAGTTCTATTATCTATTCAGAATGTGCCCCCACACTAACCTCCCCGTAAAACAATGATTACAAATATAGCTCTACATTAAATAAAATAACATGTTATTGGTTGCATAGACATATTTAGCAGATGTTATTGCGGGTGTAGCAAAAAGCTTGTGAGTCAGGTGCATCTCTGGTGCATGCCTGGCCTGGGCGGCAGATCTCTTACCAGTAAAACATTGTCGAGGACGTGTCCCAAATGACACCCTATTCAGTACATTGCACTGTATAGGGGATAGGGTGCCATTTGGGACATAGCCAGAGAGTGAAAGTAGAACACAACCGTTTGACGTCCTCTGACCCCCTGGTGTACTGTGGGTAGTAGCAGCCCGCACTGTTGCTGTTTATCTTTTGATTGTTCTATTTCAAACCCAATCAAAATGTGTCTTTTTATACTGAACTAGAGAGGAACAAGTTTAATATGTAACCTTTTGTCTTTCAAAGAGTAATGTGTTCTCTAACATCAAAGCTCAATGTTGGAACGCTTTTAAAAGGTCCAATGCAGACGTTTTTTTTAATGTCAATATCAAGTAATGTCTGGGTCACAATACCTTACTGATTGTTTTCAATTAAAATGGTCAGAAAGAAAAAGAGATTGCTTCTTAGTAAATAGTCATTTCTCACACATTAACTTTGCTAGGACTGTCTGGGAGTGGTCGGAGAGGGGAGGGGGGGAACTGAAAACTATCTGTGATTGGCAAAGTGGTTTGAAACTCTTTCTTATTGGTCTATTAACTAATGAATTTACAGCCAAACCTCCATCCTACCAAATGTACCGCCAAAACTGGATTTTCCAACAGCTCTTACACTAAAAGGGCATTATCATAATTTTCACAATTTCACAGTATTTTTCAACCACATAGTGTGTAAATATATATAAAACACAGGAAAATCCCATTTTTAACTGCACTGGGGCGTTAGAGTAAAAAACTAAACAATGAATCCAAAAAGCAAAGCAACAGATTTTCAGCACAAGGCTAAGCCTGTGGCTCCTCTTATATATAAACATAAATACATCCTCCTGCTCTTATTAGCATGGAAGCATTTTCTGCAGACCTCAAACAGTGTTTGAGCAACTAAACAACGACAGGCTTTCATGTACAATGTTATTGTACACAGAGACAGCAACGCTAGGCTGTCAAACCCACAGAAGAGGAGGAGAGTGCTGGCATTGCTGAAGCAGGGAGGATATGATCAGTAAAGTAGTCTACTGCCTGTCTTCCTGTCTAATGCGGAGGTGGGCACAAAACCACAACAAAACATGAATAGCCTAATTGCCAAATGCCAAAAACCACCAACATACTCAAAGACGTATTTCTCTCATACAGTGTTGAACAGTTCCAACATAGAATGTTACTCACTGTTCCGTTGTCTTATGACTCTACGAGTTCCGGATCACTGCAGTGCTTTGAAAATAGCTTCTACTGCAGCCAGGAAGCACTTCCTGCAGAGTGGACTGAACACTGGTATTGCTACAGTTGTCATGCCAGTCATGGGAGTTCCCTCACTTCTGTTTGTGCTCCTGTTGAGCCCGAGCCTGGGGGAAGACACAGGTGAGAACCTAAAATGTTGCACACAGATGATACCGTGCTAATCTGTTGGAAACCTCATCTTCACCTATAATGAATCTGGGGTTTGCAGAAATGAGTTATTTGGGTTTATTGTCAAAGAAAGGAAAATGGTTCGCATCACACATACACTACTTAATAATTGAGATCATGTGATACCCCTTCCTGGGACGCTTTAGCACTATTCACCTTACTCATTCCTCTTCCTGTAATGACACAGCCATATGCTTTGCCACAGTGATTACAATCTTAGCGTAGCGTATTTATGCTAACACTGTGCCCTCCTATCCACTCCTATGTACCTCCACAGTGGCGGAGGACATGGGTGTTCACCAGCTGGGTCGTCTGGTGGATCTGCTGACCTCCAGGGAGTGTGAGGACCTCCTCTCTGCCCTCTCCCACCCAGAGGAGAACATCTTCCAGCAGCTGGACCATCTCTCACTGGAGAAAAACCAACTGGACCTCCAGAAGAGAGTCAAGAGAGAAACGGGTACTGCAACGCTGACAGTACATCACAACCAAAAGCTCATACATTACAATGTGCAAACTCAGCTGGGTCTGCACCATACATTTACTGTACTTATACACATTTGTTGATGTATTGAGAGCGATGCAACAATCAAAAGGGCCTAGCTAGCTGTCCTAGCTATCTGAATATAGAAAATGCTCTGCTCTAACTCAACACTATATAATGGGTATGTTATACGAAGTGAGGCATTCAATTAGATTATTTATTATCCCAGGCTGTGAGGACTCAGAGGAGAGTGAGCGGTCTGTTCCCCCATGTCATGTTCTGTTTGCCTCTCCCTAGTTAGCTGCAGCAGCGTGGCTGGGCCTGCTGTCTGAGGGCCATATGCTGTATGTTTATCAGACAGGAACAGTGAGGCTCAGTGCTGGACAGCTCTGACAGACTGGCTGCTGAAGCATGGAGAACAGACATACTATGACAGGCTGTCTCGCGCCCTGCAACACATCGGAAGGACAGACATTGCCATAGGTCAGACAGACAGATACAGTGCACACACACACAAACACTCGCGCAAAACATGCACGCACATGCACACACAGAACTGGTGACGTCTCATTGAATGCTGTCATCAAAGATATGGGATTCAGCTGCCAGAGAACATAACAATAAGTTAACTTGAACACATTTTTTTAAACATTATTTCAGTGCACAAGGCTACTACACAAGGCATCAATAACATTGTCTACATAATTACCTAATTACAACAAGATCCATTTAATTGGAATTTCAAAAATTGGATATTTAGTGCAATGCCTGTTTCTGGCATGTGTTGGGGTCTAGTGTGGAAGAGACTCCACAGTCGAGTGGCGATGGATCTGAGGTGTAAATGATCTGACAGAGGACTCAGTGGAGCTCACAGCACATTTACTACAAACCATCTGGTCCTTTCATCATCAGAGATGGAAGGGGGGGGGGGGGGGGGGGGTCGAGAGAGAAAGAGAGAGAGAGAGAGAGAGGGGCAGGAAGAGACAGACAGAGAGAAATGACGAAAGCGTGTCAGCCCAGAACATCCCTTCAGTCATTACTTTATATGAAAGCTATTTATTTTTGGATCAGAATGAATGTGGAATCTGTGGATACACAAAACACCAATTACCTAGGACCTGATTGCAATTAGGAATAAATCCACTTTTACACAACAACTTTGCTTGTTTGTTTACTTTCTTTTTTGAAGTAAAAGTGAGAACAGTTGCTGTAATTGTATTTACCAAGGCCTGCTTAGTTCAAGTCCATTAACTTATGGAGGGAACCCAACACGTTATCCATCTCTCTGTCTCTCTTTCCCAATGCATAAACTGTAGATGGGTCATTCAACAAAAATAGTGTATTTTGCATCCCTTTGACAATCTAAGGAGAAAGTGTGCACCAATATTTATTTTTTAAATGCCTGTTAAATTGAATTCAGCATTATGACATGTCCCTTCGTGCACCCTCCGTCTTCCAGTAAGAATTTAACCCACTTAACCCCAAAATGTCTCCAAGTTTTCACCATCATTGTATAGCCCTAGCTATTTGACAACGTCATTTTTGAAGATTATTATTTACTTCATATGATTAGTGATTAATTTACATCTCTCCCTCAGTTTAAGGTCAACCGTGTTACGTGAACTAAATTCTCATTTTAATATGATGAAACTTCCTATTTTTGTATTATTCTAAAGAAACATTGAACATCTAAAAGTCAAATCATAGTGTAAAATCAGGAGAGCTGTTTTTTGGCCATTTTCGGGTGTTTTGTGGTGGAAAACTGAGAGGGTCGAGCATATCACGTCAACCCTGTTACCCAAAGACAGACAGGCTAGAAATGTTTTAACAATAATACAAAAAAATGCTATGAAGCTTGCATTCAATTGCCCCTCCCTGTTGCACACAACAAGCTTCCATTCCCCCTGTCATAAAGGGATTTATGGCTGATTTATGATGAAATCATCAACACGGTTGAGGTCAACCCTGTTACTTTATTTGGCACTCAGTAATTGTTTTATTTAACCTCTTGAGATGGAAAAACGTGTTTTATGAAGTTGAACATGTGCTCTTTACGACAGAATGTAAACATTTGCTGAAATCAAAAGTTACACTTCTTAAAAGGCACCGAATTGGTGGGACGACCCGGATAGGCCTATATGTATAGACCATTTTGAGTAGCCATTCACAGAAACAAATCTTCTGATGTTCTTCCAGAGGTGGGGAAAAATATCAACCAGGACAAAACCCTGAGTCTGAAGAAGTATGTGGAGGAGTACCATCAGAGAATCAGCTCCATAGAGTCTCCTCTGGTCCTGTCAGAGACACAGGAACATCATGTAGACACAAAGCCCCAAGCAAGGCATGGTAAAGTATAGAACCCCAGGCTAGATAATGGACACATAATTAAGCAATAAGGCCTGAGGGGGTGTGGTATATGGCCAATATACCCCGGCTATTGCCAATATATATATTGGCAATATACCACAAACCCACAAGGTGCCTTATTGCTATTAGAAACTGGTTACCAATGTAATTAGAGCAGTAAAAATAAATATTTTATCTAACCCGTGGTACTATAAAACATATACCACCGCTGTCAACCAATCAGAATTCAGGGCTCGAACCACCCAGTTTATAATGTATTATAAAGATGGTGTATGAGCCCTTGCACATAATTTCTACACTACTGTGAAGGAAAATCATTGATAGAAAGATTTGGTTGCACTAGCTGGGATGTGAGCCATCAAATGTATTACTAATCACCAGCATCAACTCGTCACTTTGAGGAACTATTTTCCCCAGGACAACTAAAAACTCCAAAATGCAATTATCACCTGTCAAACAGCCACGTTTTCTCATGGGCATGGAGGCCAAGTAAAAAAAAAGAAAAAACAGGTGTCTGATTCTCATCTGATTTGGCTGGACTCTCCTTCTGTGCTTTTGTTCAGTGGTTGTTTGTCTCTGTCAGTAAAGTAATCTGTTGTTGTGCTTTTGTTGAAGGTTGGTAGTAATGAGATTGGTGGTTCTGCTGTTGTTAATTGGTTGACAGTAAGAAATATACCAGTGAAGGAGCTGATATGGAGTGACCTGGAGCTTGTGGTGGAGAGGGCTCCTCTCCAGCCGTACCAGCATCGCCTACTGGACGGGGCACGGCCCCTGGTCTACGGGGTTCTGCTAGGCTTTGCCGGGACCTTCCTCATGGGGGTACCCATCCTCCTCTTCGTCCTGTACATCTCCCGGGGCGATCAGAGGAAGCTACTCCGCCGCTCCTACAAGACCAGGGGTCCATCATCATCATCATCACGTGGTCGCTACCGTCACTCCAGACAGAAACCCATTGCTGAGGCCGGAGATGTGGCATTAGAGATGTCTCTTCTTAAACCGTCACATGGAAAGGTCAAGGGATTCAAGCCAGGGGCTGCATTCCCTCTCTCCAAGTCAAGACAATGGTCCACTGGGGTTACACATAAAGAACAAAATGAGAATATGTGATAAATAGATTCCTAAAGCTAGTCTACAGCATTTTGTCCTCTCTGTTCTCTGATGCCTTCATTTCTCATCTATACACTATGCTGCATATTCAATTAACAGGCTCACTGTTCAGGTTAATGCTGTAGGGACACAGTGTTTATTAAAGCAACTCTGACTCAACAGCAATGATGTTTCATTATTTAATTATGCCATTAACCATAAGTAATGTAATCCAAGCACTGCTATCATCTGTACCCAGCCAACCCCTCGTCCTCCAACCTTCCCAATGCAGCTGGACAATGGGCTTTGTAATACACCCCTCCTAATTATGATACAAGACGATAGTAATAATACGCTTTCCGATAAAGTAATAGTAATCCATGCTGTGTTTGGTGGGGTAATAAGAAGGCCATCTTGCCAGTGGCTAGATGAGATGGGTGGTGTGACTGTGATAGACGCGTTGGAACCGTTGGAACCCAGCCCTCACAACAAAGGTTGTTCCAGTGTTCCTCTGACAGACACGCCACTTCCCATCTCCCTCCCGATGACTGCACTGTGCCCATCTCTACCTCCCGGCGGTGGTGACGGCAGTGTGCCCGTCTGGTGTTGAGGAGTAACTAATTACCCAGCCTGCCGCCTGCTCCCTGGAGCCTGTCTGCCCGCCCATACCTCCACAGGCAGTCCCATCCCACGCTAATAACAATGCTGCTAGCAGACAATGAGACACGGGCTTGGCAGTGACAACGGCATGTCATCCTCTGACAGAGAGACCGAGTCCAAATGGAAAATAAGTAACTAGCCACTAGGCCAACAGAAAGAACAACTGTGTGTGTAGGTGTGCAAACTGCACAGTAGCTGGGACCTAGACGTTGCAACGCTGAGCATGACATGGACTATTCCATAGAAATGTATTGCAAATGTCTGGTTAAGTAGTGATGGCGTAAATCCATACACAGTGGCAGCACGCTATTATCTTGACGTAACAATTCTAATTCGTTACACGCAATGTAGCATTTTGCTTGCGCCTGTCACATACAGAACCCGGATGAGACGAACACGATCAAATAGCCCAGCAGGACCGTCGCAGCACTGAAGTACTTAGTGCTCTCCATCTTTCTTCCTTTTTCCCTCTTATCCTTACTTTTTAGTTCTTCTATAATTGAGCTAATTACTTCATTATACAAAATGTGTCCTAATATGCATGAGGAAGCACGCAGCTCGGATTAATAGTACCGCTAAGCAGCAATTAGAGGCAATTAGTTTATAAATCAACATCTAAACAAATTATAGTGCCGAGCTACAGTGGGAGTTGCGTGTGTGTGCAGAGCACTAAGAGGCCAAGAGGGTATGGACGTGGAACATACTGCTGAAGTCGAAGGGAGAACGTTGAAGTCTGACAACAGTTGTCACAAGTAGTTGAACTCCAGATGGTTTCACCACAGTCATTTTAAACACGTTTTCACATTTTGGGAACATAAGAGAAATAATAATAATAATAATTTGATTAACTAAAAAAGGAATTGCATTTGTACACCAACTTTACTTTCAAACAAAAAGATGCAACACTACACCCACAGGAAGCAAAATTCCTGACAAAAGTAGGCTACACTTCTTTTTTTTTCTATTCCCCTGAAGAATGGTAAGACCCTGGTAGTGTTGACTATGACAGGCTCAGCACCCAATGTGGGCTCACCTGTGTTGCAGTAACCACGGGAGAGGAGAGCTGGTGTTCTCTATGCCTGAGTGACCCACACAGAAAAGACAACATCCCATCTGGGGCCTGTCTCTCACAGTAAAATACACCCAGACAGTACAGACAGTGTGTTGTTGTCACACCAGGGTACAACACCTCTCAGGTGGTGGCGGAGCTGTGTGATATGAAAGCCATGGCTGGGCCCGCTGACACATGACAAATGGCCTGAGAGATGGAGATTTGAAGATTGTTCGATGCATTTTACCATGACATAAAAGCATTCTGAAATGTTTAGATTGGAGTTCGGTCAATTGTACAGTATAGATTGGTATTTGGACATTCGGCTGCATTCCCTCTCTCCAAGTTCAGGCCTTGTTCCATGATGAAGTAGGCCTTACCTTAATTTCTACATTCTCTCATTCAAAGAAGCCATAACAGAAGTCACGGTTGAAAAGACAGAGGAAAATCTGACATCAAATAGACATTTACTGCTGAAGCACAGCAAAATGAGCAATACTATGCTTTTCAGGCACATCCATCCATTCTTATGTAGATCCAGTTCCTTTTAAAATGGTTTCTTGTGGTTATTTAACAGTCTGCAGAGCAGCGGGCTTATCAAACAGGATCCTCTATTCTCCAAGGAGAGCACATCTGTCTCCTCTCATCAGCTCTGCTCAGCAGAAGGAGTCAGAAGTCTTGTCTGGAATAAAACTTAAGATCGACGGGATGTGTGGCATGCCGAGGGGATGCTCAGGCTGGGGCTCAGATAAAGGAGGCTGGGGTGTCCTTGATATGCTGAGTGTGAAGAGCTCCGGGTGTAGCCGGGCCTCTGGGGTATGCTTAGTGTCATTAAAAGCTTTATCTTCCTCTGCCTCCATTTGCATCTCCAGTCATCCGCGGGCCAATGAGGTGATGCAGCACCCACTGGCCCAATCCCCCCGCTCAGCCATCAGTTGCCTGTCACTCGGCGAGTCCTCCTCCCCCCCAAACCCCCCCCCACCCCCCCTGGCTCAATACATATGGATCACAGGAAAATAAAGATCACATCTCCATGCAGCTTCTTTAAAGACATGCTGTTTTAAATCGCCTCAACCTCCACTTTTGTGATTTTCTCTCTATATCGCTTACTGGTTTCCTTTGAGGGAATGAGACACTTCATCAACGTTTCTATCCCTGATCAGACCAAATGGTTGAGTATACAGATAAAGCCACAGTGCCCTCCTGTGGTGATGTTTAGTCACTGCAACAGCTGAGAGAGGCACAAAAATTAGCTGCGTCCTTTCTAGTTCTGGAGCCATCAACAAAATATCCCATATATATCCCCTCCTCATATCATTAATCCTGAACAACAGTAAAACACCCCTGCCTAGTGTGTTTCTATCAACAACAGAGAGGTTTAAACAGAGGGAGTGGAGTGTTGGGCATTGATGAACACACCAGGCCTGGCACTGTCCGCATGGTGCTGACTGAGAGTTGGGCCAGTAACCGAAAGGTCTCTGGTTCAGAGTGGCGTGTATTCATGGATGCCAAGGGAAGCCAAGCTTCACCAAAGAATGTACCAATAAAAAATTAACATAAAATAATTCAGCTTTCGTCTCTCTGTGTTTCATAATTTTCCTTGAATTCGCAAGAGAGAAAGCATCTGAGCGAGCAAAACTCATCTCTGTCTCTGTATATGCTGTCTGGTCAAAAATAGTATGACATTGTTGCCGCCTGTAGAATTAAATGCAAGGGAAGCCAGCGAGCACTTGGCCTCCCTTGATTAAAAAAGTATAAAATAATAGCCAATCAACGTTCAGCTAAACTGTGTGAGCTCAGCTGTGAATAGTCCAGGCACACCAAAAAAGCCAGATTGGATTTGGCTTCACTCCTATCACATAGAGAGCATACGTAATTGACATAAATAACTTTCATTGTTGCATCTCATTGTGTTGTCTTCCAGTGGCTGGCTAGCTAAAATTGTCCCTTTATGAATAAATAAATAAATAAATAAATGGATGGAGATAGGGATTTGGACTTTTAATTCTCCGTACTGGCCAATGACTATAATGGCGATTCTGATACAACCATAAATGAATACATTGTGTCCCTGGCCAGAGGATGGAAGTTCAATATGTAGCTAGATGTAAAAGGCTAATGTTAACTAGCTGGTGTTGCCCATGAAAGGAAGTTAGGCTAGCAAGCAAGCATTTTAGCCAGGTAGCCTAGGACAACAACAAATAAACGTGTGTACTGTAGGACAGTCATAGACCGTTAAGTCAAGATGAAAGAGAGAATGTCTTGTCGTTTCTCTACAAGTAGGGGGAGTCACACACACACACACACACACACACACAGAACCATGGACAGCCACATTATGTTTAGCTTACGTTGATTAGACTAAATTGTTTTCGGGATCTTCTAGTTGTCGCTGTATTAGACTAAGCGTTGGTGATTTGATGATGTTGAAATGTTGAAGTTGAAATGGTGCTGGAATAGTGGATGCAGCACCTGTTTTCTTTGTGACTTGCAGTAACTTTCCGTGGTTCTAAATCAATAGTTGTTTAGTATTCTGAAAATGTTGAAAACATGAACCTTCTTGACCGTGCAGTAGGTCATGTAACTGTTTGTTACATGCCATATGCTTTGTGGACTTCACCAGACAGAGGTTGCTCTCTGGTTTTGTGATGAAACAAAGGTGTGTTTGAATTTATTCTGCCACTGTGTCTTCTTATTGTCTCGGCCTTAGTCTTATATATCACGGTCGCAAGGCATATGAACTAACAGGTTATAGAGCAAACCACACATACGTTGTAATGACATTTTTTGCTGGCTTGGCTTCCCCAGTGATTTTACCCATGCACCGCTACTGCTGGTTCAAATATAGACAAGGTGACAAATCTGTTGATGTGCCCTTGAGCAAGGCATTTAAACCTAATTTTCTCCAGGGGCGCCGTACTACTATGGCTGACCCTGCACCTATCTGGTGTATGTGACAATAAAACAGAAAAATATATTAAAACATCTGAGTGCACAGGGGATGCAGCGGACAATTACCAATCTAGCACCTCACATTTCAGTCCTGACTGAAGATGAAGAAACAGGCCATGATAGAGACCAGACTGATGTTATAGATCTATACACTCCTAATATGTTATCCTTAAACAGAAACAGAACAAGCTTCAATTAATGCCAGAGTATATATGTTAAGTGAAGCAGTCAGAAAGTATTCAGACCCCTTGACTTTTTCCAAATGTTGTTATGTTACAGCCTTATTCTAAAATGTATTAAATAGTTTATTTCCCTCATCAATCTACATACAATACCCCATAATGACAAAGCAAAAACTGGTTTTTAGAAATTTGCAAATGTATTCAAAATAAAAAACAGAAATACCTTCTTTAAATAAGTATTCAGACCCTTTGCTATGAGACTGGAAATTGAGATCAGGCAGATCCTGTTTCCATTGATCATCCTTGAGAGGTTTCTACAACTTGATTGGAGTCCACCTGTGGTAAATTCAATTGATTGGACATGATTTGGAAAGGCACACACCTGTCTATATAAGGTCCCACAGTTGACAGTGCATGTCAGAGAAAAAAACAGGAATTGTCTGTAGAGCTCAGAGACATGATTATGTTGAGGCACAGATCTGGGGAAAACTACCAAAAAATGTCTGCGCATTGAAGTTTGGAACCACCAATACTCTTCCTAGAGCTGGCCGCCCAGCGAAAATGAGCAATCAAGGGGGGGTGACCAAGAACCCGATAGTCTTTCTGACAGAGCTCCAGAGTTCCTCTGTGGAGATGGGAGAACCTTCCAGAAGGATAACCATCTCGGCAGCACTCCACCAATCAGGCCTTTATGGTAGTGGCCAAACGGAAGCCACTCCTCAGTAAAAGGCACATGACAGGCCGCTTATACCATAAGAAACAAGATTCAAGCGTCACATCTGGAGGAAACCTGGCACTATCCCTACGGTGAAACATGGGGATGGCAGCATCATGCTGTCAGGATGTTTTTCAGCGGCAGGGACTGGGAGACTAATCAGGATCGAGGGAAAAATGAACCCAGCAAAGTACAGAGAGATCCTTGAGGAAAACCTTTTCCAAAGTGCTCAGGACCTCAGACTGGGGCGAAGGTTTACCTTCCAACAGGACAACGACCCTAAGCACACAGCCAAGACAGCGCAGGAGTGGCTTCGGAACAAGCCTCAATGTCCTTGAGTGGCCCAACCAGAGCCCGGATTTGAACCTGATCAAACATCTCTGGAGAGACCTGAAAATAGCTGTGCAACGACGCTCCCCATCCAACCTGACAGAGCTTGAGAGGATCTGCAGAGAAGAATGGGAGAAACTCCCCAAATACAGGTGCCAAGCTTGTAGCGACATAAACAAGAAGACTCGAGGCTGTAATCGCTGCCAAAGGTGCTTCAACAAAGTACTGAGTAAAGGGTCTGAATACTTATGTAAATGTGATATTTCAGTTTTTTTTTTTTATTACATTTGCAAAAATGTCTAAAAACCTGGTTTTGCTTTGTCATTATGGGGATTGTGTGTACATTGATGATGAAAAAAAACGATTTAATCCATTTTAGAATAAGACTGTAACATAACAAAATGTGGTAAAAGTGACCAGCATGTTACGCCACCACATCTACTCTCCCTTTTACTATTCACCCAGGCCTACAGAAATAATAGTCATGCATGATTTAAAACATGAATGAAGTAATTGAGCACAAGTTATTGGATTATCGCTGTGCAATAAACATACATAGCCAATGATGACATGCTGTCGCAACACATTATGTGGTTTCCTGTTTTACTGTAGGTTCTAATGCCATCCCTTGACGTTCCACCACACAGCACAGCTTTACATTGTCCAATCTCATTTCCCTGCTGTTCAATACTGAACAACCCAATAATGTGCCACAATCTGGATCTGTTTTAATCAGGCTGAGCTTTATCTAATGAGCAGACTGGAGAACGCACCTGCCAGTCACTGTAAAAAATAAAGAGTATGTTTTATTGCCATTCAAAAGTTTAGGGTCACTTAGAAATGTCCTTGTTTTTGAAAGAAAAGCAATTTCTTTGTCCATTAAATGAACATCAAATTGATCAGAAAAACAGTGTAGACCTTGTTAATGTTGTAAATTACTATTGTAGCTGGAAATGGCTGACTTTTAATGGAATATCTACATACAGTGGGGAGAACAAGTATTTGATACACTGCCGATTTTGCAGGTTTTCCCACTTACAAAGCATGTAGAAGTCTGTAATTTTTTATCATAGGTACTCTTCAACTGTGAGTGATGGAATCTAAAACAAAAATCCAGAAAATCACATTGTATGATTTTTAAGTAATTCATTTGCATTTTATTGCATGACATAAGTATTTGATACATCAGAAAAGCAGAACTTAATATTTGGTACAGAAACCTTTGTTTGCAATTACAGAGATCATACGTTTCCTGTAGTTCTTGACCATGTTTGCACACACTGCAGCAGGGATTTTGGCCCACTCCTCCATACAGACCTTCTCCAAATCCTTCAGGTTTCGGGGCTGTCGCTGGGCAATACGGACTTTCAGCTCCCTCCAAAGATTTTCTATTGGGTTCAGGTCTGGAGACTGGCTAGGCCACTCCAGGACCTTGAGATGCTTCTTACGGAGCCACTCCTTAGTTGCCCTGGCTGTGTGTTTCGGGTCGTTGTCATGCTGGAAGACCCAGCCACGACCCATCTTCAATGCTCTTACTGAGGGAAGGAGGTTGTTAGCCAAGATCTCGCGATACATGGCCCCATCCATCCTCCCCTCAATACGGTGCAGTCGTCCTGTCCCCTTTGCAGAAAAGCATCCCCAAAGAATGATGTTTCCACCTCCATGCTTCACGGTTGGGATGGTGTTCTTGGGGTTGTACTCATCCTTCTTCTTCCTCCAAACACGGCGAGTGGAGTTTAGACCAAAAAGCTCTATTTTTGTCTCATCAGACCACATGACCTTCTCCCATTCCTCCTCTGGATCATCCAGATGGTCATTGACTTCAGACGGGCCTGGACATGCGCTGGCTTGAGTAGGGGGCCTTGCGTGCGCTGCAGGATTTTTATCCATGATGGCGTAGTGTGTTACTAATGGTTTTCTTTGAGACTGTGGTCCCAGCTCTCTTTAGGTCATTGACCAGGTCCTGCCGTGTAGTTCTGGGCTGATCCCTCACCTTCCTCATTAAAATTGATGCCCCACGAGGTGAGATCTTGCATGGTGCCCCAGACCGAGGGAGATTGACCGTCATCTTGAACTTCTTCCATTTTCTAATAATTGCGCCAACAGTTGTTGCCTTCTCACCAAGCTGCTTGCCCATTGTCCTGTACCCCATCCCAGCCTTGTGCAGGTCTACAATTTTATCCGTGATGTCCTTACACAGTTCTCTGGTCTTGGCCATTGTGGAGAGGTTGGAGTCTGTTTGATTGAGTGTGTGGACAGGTGTCTTTTATACAGGTAACGAGTTCAAACAGGTGCAGTTAATACAGGTAATGAGTGGAGAACAGGAGGGCTTCTTAAAGAAAAACTAACAGGTCTGTGAGAGCCGGAATTCTTACTGATTGGTAGGTGATCAAATACTTATGTCATGCAATAAAATGCAAATTAATTATTTAAAAATCATACAATGTAATTTTCTGGATTTTTGTTTTAGATTCCGTCTCTCACAGTTGAAGTGTACCTATGATAAAAAAATTACAGACCTCTACATGCTTTGTAAGTAGGAAAACATGCAAAATTGTCAGTGTATCAAATACTTGTTCTCCCCACTGTAGGTGTACAGAGGCCCATTATCAGCAAACATCACTCCTGTGTTCCAATGGCACGTTGTGTTAGCTAATCCAAGTTGATCATTTTAAAAGGCTAATTGATCATTAGAAAACCCTTTTGCAATTATGTTAGCACAGCTGAAATCTGTTGTACTAATTAAAGAAGCAATACAATTGGCCTTCTTTAGACTAGTTGAGTATCTGGAGCATCAGCATTTGTGGGTTCGATTACAGGCTCAAGACGTCAGTCTATTCTTGTTCTGAGAAATTAAGGCTATTCCATGCGTAGAAATTGCCAAGAAACTGAAGATCTCATACAACGCTGTGTACTACTCCCTTCACAGAACAGCGCAAACGGGCTCTAACCAGAATAGAAGGAGTGGGAGGCCCCGGTGCACAACTGAGCAAGAGGACAAGTACATTAGTGTGTCTACAACATTAACAATGTCTACACTGTATTTCTGCTCAATGTTCATTTAATGGACAAAAAAATGTGCTTTTCTTTCAAAAACAAGGAAATTTCTAAGTGACCCCAAACGTTTGAACGGTAGTGTACACGAGATAGGTGCAGTGAAATGTGCTGTTTTAAATGGGTCAGCCATACTAGTACGGCGGACCTGTAGCAAATTAGGGTTACATGCGTTGCTCAAGGACACAACATATTTAAACTTTTTCGGCTCTGGTATTTGAACCAGCGACCTTTCGGTTAATGGCTCAACGCTAGGCTACCTGCTGCCCAAGACGATCATTGCAAGGTATCAATCCCTCACACACATACTCTATTATTAGCCATTTATTTTTTGAATGCCAATGTTTCATTATGTCATCATGGTTCTCAGTAAACATGTAATAAAGTGTTTAAGGCGATTTAGATTTAATCAAAACAAAAATCCCCATTATTCATACTTTCATGATTTTCCTACCTCTGGTTTTAGCAAGGATTAAGATTAATATATATTGAAAAATAAGACGCAGCTAAATAGCATTTTAGATAATATTTTGATTTATCTAAGAAACCATGCATGACAAATGAAATGTAATTTATCACACGCTTCGTAGACAACAGGTGTAGACAACAGGTGTAGACAACAGGTGAAGACAACAGGTGTAGACAACAGGTGTAGACAACAGGTGTAGACAACAGGTGTAGACAACAGGTGTAGACAACAGGTGTAGACAACAGGTGTAGACAACAGGTGTAGACAACAGGTGTAGACAACAGGTGTAGACTACCATTGAAATGCTTACTTATGAGCCCTTCCCCACAATGCAGATAGAAAAATAGAAAGATAATAGAAAAAAGGTGTCTGCCTCAGTCTCAACTTCGAACTATCCTCTTTACAATACATCCAAATGTTTGTTATCACCAAAATTATTGCAAAAAGGTCAATGTAATGTGGAAAAATACCCTTCTACACATAGGGAAGGTTGTAGCAAGGCAGCTATTGTTATAATGCATGAGCTCTACGTACATTTACAGAATATTGACATTTATGCATTTCTAACATGATAAATAAACTGTTAAACGGTGTGCCACATTCTTTATTTTGAGGATCAAGGAAGAATTTTGTAATAATATTCTTTATACAGAATCGTATTCAGTCTTATTGATTAGGGTTATGCGTGGTGTCGATAGGGATGAATTAAATCATTGTGTTAACAGTACAATTATTTATATCCCAATGTGTCCAATCCCAAGATAACCAGCTAGTGTCCATAATTAAATAAAACACTGTTCCAAGCTAAAATGTGATACTATATGTGGAAATGGGCCAACTATTCTACACCAGTTGATCAGACTACTGAACAGTAGCGGCTTGGAAATAGAGGGCGCTGGGGCGCCGCCCCCATCAAAATTCCAGAAATGTACATGTATACAAAAATGATATAAAAATTTAATAAAAATAAAAAATAAAATAGATTACTCATACGATGTGCCGGCTGGTAGTAAGAGCCTCAGCATTTAATAAAAACTGTCTTTAATCGGTTAACTATTTAGTATTTTATATGTTTTTCAATATGTTTCATGCGGTTTCATGGGCGAGGGACGCCGGATAAATGGATGTCTATCTGGTCCATAAATCTTCGGGCAGCATGTGACCTGAAGCTGGTCTCTAATTGGTTTCTTAAAGATTCTCCTCCGGACACAGGCTGCTGCGTCCCTGGCGAATCAGAATTGGATACATGTTATTTTATCCAATCTGATTGGTTCTCGTCACCTGTCATTCAACTTTACGCTCTTGGCCACTACTGCGAGTGCGCGGGCGACACCGACACACCGTCACTCCGAGTCCGCCAAAACCTTGCTAGGCTGATCACTTTCGTAGAGATAAATGGCAGCAGTTAAACCAAATTCTGTAATTCATTTACAAAAAAATCCTTTCACAAGGCGTTCGCTGGAAGAAAAAAAAAGGATAAAGGATCTCGGACCGGACCAACCCGATTTACAAATCCAGCAGCAGGCCAGTGACAGAGGACGAAGCTACACCCGGAGCTTCACCCGCGCTTGTAATGAGAAACGGAGGTGGCTGGCTGGATGTGATGTTAGCAAATGCATTATTGTTGTGCTGCAGAGATGTCCTGCCCACCTATCATATTCTACAGGCTCAAGAAAAAACATTTTTTAGTTTGGTATAAATCCTTACAAAAATCATAATTTTAATATTATACAACAGCATCCCAAAAACAATAAATTGGCAACATAAAAATAAATGATCAAATGAAAAATGAAGACACCAAAAACTACTGTCTTGTATGGGACAAAACTCAAATGGCTCTATTTTTCTTTTGAAAGTCATTGCAACAGTACTACTACTACCTTACATTTGCATATATATATTTTTAAATATCTCTATAGGTCTGTGACACCATCCTGGGACACACTAGGGAGCGTTTCTCCTTCACAGACCACCTTGTCTGTGCCACCTTGTTGCAGGGGGACAGGTTTGACGAGTACAAGGATACCTTTCCTGAAGATGCATTGAGCAGCACCATGAAAGCGTACCCGATGCTCAGTGGAAGCAAGCTGAAGACAGAGCTCAGTCTCATCTACAGCAAGGAAGAGTTCAAAGCCTGCCGTGGTGCTGTGGACCTATTCCAGCTGTTTATGGAGAATAATCTCGAAGAAGTATTTTCCGAAACTCTCCTAAAAGTTCTCATTACCACACCCATGACCACAGCTGAAGCTGAGAGGTGCTTCTCAACCTTGAAAATAATAAAAACTTTTCTCAGAAACACCATGACCCATGAGAGGCTGAATGCACTGGCATTGCTGTCCATGGAAAAGAGACTTGTTACTGAGATGACTGACTTTAATCAGAGAGCAAAATTTATGTTCAAGTAGTCAACATGCTACTCTGTTGTTGCTGTTTGTTTTTCCTCATTCAGTTATATGTGGGAAAGGAATGTGTAAAAATATAAATGTGCAGACACTGTTTTCTTTTTAATGCTTGAATTTATACTTGTATTTGTCTGTATAATAAACATTTGTTATAAAAAAAAAAAGGTCAACATGCTTTTTGGTACTGCATGCGCCCCCCCCAAAACATAATTATCACCAGCCGCCACTGCTACTGAAGCCCAATAAGTCAATAAAACAAAACATCAAAGTTGACCAATGCTTTACATTTGAACAATAATGAATCAGCAACAATATAAGTTGAGAATAAGAGTTACATTAAACAAGTTTGATTTGACAGGCTCAAACATTGAAATTCTCTCAAGAGAACAACAGCCTAGGCACTGGGCCCTTCTTCACTTGTTTTGGAGGCCAAATTGAATTTTTTTCTTCTTTTTTTTCATCGCGCCTTGGGTCAGTGGTGTGATCGTATAATTGTACGTTAAATAATTAACCGTCCTCTTACCAGAAGCATCCTCTGTAATTTTAGACCTTAATTAATCACCCGTGAAACGCTCCATTCTTGGAACCATTTAATTGCCAACAGACTAGTGGAGAGGGACAATAGACATTAATTAATATTAGATATCAGTGGTCAGATGTGCCCGCAGCCAAGACTGTAAATACACCCTGTCCAAAAGGCTAGGCATGCGACAGCGTTTTGCTGAAATGGCACGATCAAGATTTAGAATCCCGTTGGCTGTAAAACTTGCTTGTTAACGAAGCTCCATAATGTAGATCTACCTCTCGCACACACACACGCCTTCTATCCTATTCTATATGCATAAGATGAATCGTAGTCTGTTGGTCAATGTCAAACTACGGTTGCTTCAATTTCGCAAGTCTTTTAAAATGCTCCGTCATCCTTAGGCGGCGTAGAGAAGTTGGAATAACTCTATGGTTCTATTTCGAGGCAGGCTAATACCCAGATCGCCCATATCCCATTTGGGCATCAGTAGCCTCTAATGCGATTTCTCCTCCCTCCCAGCTTGTTATTTAAGTGCTGCAAATGTCAATCTTAATTCTAATGCAAAGGTCAAACCAAACATTTTGCTGGGAACCGCAGCTCCAAAAATAGTCTGCCTAACAGTCTACAGAAACAGTCTCTCAAGTACCGACAAGAATATTTTAGTCAACAATTCCAGAGCCATATTCAATACAATGTAAATGTATGGCATTCCACATATAAAATTGGTCTAATAGCCCAAAAGCATCTTGAACGGTTTGTGTAAACATAATTTATGGTTCACTCTCTTTGCCTCGGGAAAATATTTAGTAATCAAACTACCCTGCTGTCCCTGGTCAATGAATGTGCAGCTCTTATTTATAACACTAATCTACTGGCTACTACAGATCTAATGCAGTGGCTCAATGTGGCCCAGGGGCATACATCCCTCATGGAGTCATAGACACTCAGGGACCACAATGTTTGGAAGAGATATTCATGGTGGGACAGCTGTATGAGGGGTGCATTTATTTACTTATGTAAACAGTAACTATATTGCAGCAGTGTGCAGATCACTTTTGGTTACCGACGAGTAGTTAAGCAGAGATTACATGATAAAAGAAAAAGTATTGTTTGTTCAAATTACACAACACAGTTAGTAACTATACTACAATATGATTTAATTTGAAAAGATAAGTTGTCCAATTTCCATTCATTGCATTCCAATCGTTATTAACGGGATTATATTCCTGTTGCTTATACGAGTAGTTAACAATTAATTATATGATAAAACGGAAATTAATTGTAAAGCGCAGAAGCTAAAATAGCAGTGGAACTTTTGAATGAACACACTTTTAAATTATTATATATATATATATTATTTTTTTTAAACCTTTATTTAACTGGGCAAGTCAAATTCTTATTTACAATGACGGCCAAACTCAGACGACGCTGGACCAATTGTGCGCCGCCCTATGGGACTCCCAATCACGGGCCGGTTGTGATAAGAGTCTGGATTCGAACCAGGTTGTCCGTAGTGACGCCTCTAGCACTGAGATGCAGTGTCTTAGACCACTGCGCCACTTGGGAGCCCCATAGGATGGACCACTCCTACAGGTGAATGAACAAGAGAATAGAATGGCATTCCATTCAACTCTAGAACCCTGTATAAAACACAACCACCATGATTCACAATAAGACCTCTCTAACCACAAAACATCTACCTGCTATTCTCAGGACATCCCACCAGCTCTCACCTGTACTGTAGCCTACCACCTGCTGGATACAGGCCTGTTAGGTATTACCACAGAGGGGCTACAAAGGGAAAAGGCAGCGTGATAGAGAGAAAACCATTAAAAAGTGGTGTCTTGGAGTAGCTCTTCTATAGCTCCTGATTAAAGCTGATGGCCATAGGAACTCTAATTACTTACGGTGCCAATTTGCTTCAGAGAGGAGGGAGGGAGGCTGCAGGACCAGGTGTAAAACAGAATATTTGAGGATTATTTCCTAATAGCTTCATAAATCTATTCATGCATCACTGGCATACCAACAGCCACTGACTGCCACTGGGACAGCAGGATTGGTGCACCTGCTACCAACATGATGCAAGGATTCAGTTGACCCTCAATAAATATTTGCATATTTTCGTCACTCAAAGTATTCCCGGGTCATACAGTGGTTATAAAAAGGTATACCGCAGGCCTACCACTTCAGCTCATACATCTTAAATCTAAATTAAAACTAAATTCTGCAGATTTTAAAATAAAATGTTAAAGATAGTCAAATGGAATTAAATTAGTTTAAAATGTCATTGGCTGTGACATCTAGTGGAATGCATATTGTGACAATGAATCAGGGGGAGGTCAGAGTAGACTAGCTGGGATAATGTGATTGGGGAATGATGTGTATCCCACAGCATGCACACACACACACACACACACACACACACACACACAAGCACAGGACGCCAACCGGCGTCATCCATCTCTGCATAATTTAGACCATAATTTAAACTCAATCATGTCGCTCCACATCCAGCCCAAGTGCCACTGGAGGTCTGGCCCTTAAGTGGGTTGGTGGCACTGTTGTCCCCTTGGACATGCACTTAATATGAGTGGGGATGCATCTATACTAATATGTGAATACATAATGTAATCATATATTACTTACTGATTTCACATAAGACTGTTCTTAGTAGCAATCAAAATGGCTTAAAACTGCTGTCAAACTTAGAACATTTCTTTCAACAGTACAGTACACAAGCCAAGAGTATACACAACACTTACTGTGTTTGTGTTCTCCCCTCCTTATACTGTATACAGTAGTGACATTAGCAAATTGTCCAGTTATGTTGATTTATACTCAAGAGTATGCCTACACACTATATACAGACTACTAGAGTAAATATCAACCCAATAGGGATATATAGTGCATTCGGAACGTATTCAGACCCCTTGAGTTTTTCATCATTGTTACGTTACAGCCACATTCTAAAATGGATTAAAACATTTTTTTGGCATCAATCTACACATAAAACCCCATAATGACAAAGCAAAAACAGGTTTTTGCAAATGTATTAAAAATAACTGAAATATTGCATTTACATAAGTATTCAGACCCCTTACTAAGTACTTTGTTGAAGCACCTTTGGCAGCGATTACAGTCTTGGGTTTTCTTGGGTATGACACTACAAGCTTGGCACACCTGTATTTGGGGAGTTTCTCCCATTCTTCCCTGCAGATCCTCTCAAGCTTTGTCAGGTTGGATGGGAGCATCGCTGCACAGCTATTTTCAGGTCTCTCCAGAGATGTTCGATCTGGTTCATGTCCGGACTCTGGGCCACTCAAGAACATTCAGAGACTTGTCCCGAAGCCACTCCACCGTTGTCTTGGCTGTGTGCTTAGGGTCGTGGTCCTGTTGGAAGGTGAATCTTCACCCCAGTCTGAGGTCCTGAGTATTCTGGAGCAGGTTTTCGTCAAGGATCTCTCTGTACTTTGCTCCGTTCATCTTTGCCTCGATCCTGATTAGTCTCCCAGTCCCTGCCGCTGAAAAACATCCTCAGAGCATGATGCTGCCACCACCATGCTTCACCGTAGGGATGGTGCCAGGTTTCCTCCAGACGTGACGCTTGACATTCAGGCCAAAGAGTTGGTCTGAGAGTCCTTTAGGTGATCCAAGCGGGCTGTCATGTGCCTTTTACTGAGGAGTGGCTTCCGTCTGGCCACTCTACCATAAAGGTCTGATTGGTAGAGTGCTGCAGAAATGGTTAGTCCTTCTCCCATCTCCACAAAGGAACTCTGGAGCTCTGTCAGAGTGACCATCAGGTTCCTGGTCAACTCCGCCAGCTCTAGGAAGAGTCTTGGTGGTTCCAAACTTCTTCTATTTAAGAATGATGGAGGACACTGTGTTCTTGAGGATATTCAATGCTACAGAATTGTTTTTGGTACCCTTCCCCAGATCTGTGCCTCAACACAATCCTGTCTCGGAGCTCTATGGACAATTCCTTCAACCTCATGGCTTGATTTTTGCTCTGACTTGCAATGTCAACTGTGGGACCATATATAGATAGGTACAGTGGGGAGAACAAGTATTTGATACACTGCCGATTTTTCAGGTTTTCCTACTTACAAAGCATGTAGAGGTCTGTAAATTTGATCATAGGTACACTTAAACTGTGAGAGACGGAATCTAAAACAAAAATCCAGAAAATCACATTGTATGATTTTTAAATAATTAATTTGCATTTTATTGCATGACATAAGTATTTGATCACCTACCAACCAGTAAGAATTCTGGCTCTCACAGACCTGTTAGTTTTTCTTTAAGAAGCCCTCCTGTTCTCCACTCATTACCTGTATTAACTGCACCTGTTTGAACTCGTTACCTGTATAAAAGACACCTGTCCACACACTCAATCAAACAGACTCCAATCTCTCCACAATGGCCAAGACCAGAGAGCTGTGTAAGGACATCAGGGATAAAATTGTAGACCTGCACAAGGCTGGGATGGGCTACAGGACAATAGGCAAGCAGCTTGGTGAGAAGGCAACAACTGTTGGCGCAATTATTAGAAAATGGAAGAAGTTCAAGATGACGGTCAATCTCCCTCGGTCTTGGGCACCATGCAAGATCTCACCTCGTGGGACATCAATGATCATGAGGAAGGTGAGGGATCAGCACATAACTACACGGCAGGACCTGGTCAATGACCACAGTCTCAAAGAAAACCATTAGTAACACACTACACCGTCATGGATTATAATCCTGCAGCGCACGCAAGGTCCCCCTGCTCAAGCCAGCGCATGTCCAGGCCCGTCTGAAGTTTGCAAAATGACCATCTGGATGATCCAGAGGAGGAATGGGAGAAGGTCATGTGGTCTGATGAGACAAAAATAGAGCTTTTTGGTCTAAACTCCACTCGCCGTGTTTGGAGGAAGAAGAAGGATGAGTACAACCCCAAGAACACCATCCCAACCGTGAAGCATGGAGGTGGAAACATCATTCTTTGGGGATGCTTTTCTGCAAAGGGGACAGGACGACTGCACCGTATTGAGGGGAGGATGGATGGGGCCATGTATCGCGAGATCTTGGCCAACAACCTCCTACCCTCAGTAAGAGCATTGAAGATTGGTCGTGGCTGGGTCTTCCAGCATGACAACGACCCGAAACACACAGCCAGGGCAACTAAGGAGTGGCTCCGTAAGAAGCATCTCAAGGTCCTGGAGTGGCCTAGCCAGTCTCCAGACCTGAACCCAATAGAAAATCTTTGGAGAGAGCTGAAAGTCTGTATTGCCCAGCGACAGCCCCGAAACCTGAAGGATTTGGAGAAGGTCTGTATGGAGGAGTGGGCCAAAATCCCTGCTACAGTGTGTGCAAACCTGGTCAAGAACTACAGGAAACGTATGATCTCTGTAATTGCAAACAAAGGTTTCTGTACCAAATATTAAGTTCTGCTTTTCTGATGTATCAAATACTTATGTCATGCAATAAAATGCAAATTAATTACTTAAAAATCATACAATGTGATTTTCAGGATTTTTGTTTTAGATTCCGTCACTCACAGTTGAAGAGTACCTATGATAAAACTTACAGACTTCTACATGCTTTGTAAGTGGGAAAACCTGCAAAATCGGCAGTGTATCAAATACTTGTTCTCTCCACTGTATGTGACTTTGCAAATCATGTCCAATCAATTGAATTTACCACAGTTGTAGAAACATCCATGATGATCAATGGAAACAGGAAGCACCTGAGCTCAATTTCAAGTCTCATAGCAAAAAGGTCTGAATAATTATTTAAATATAATAACATTAAATTTTTTTATTTGCAAAAATGTTTAAAAACCTGTTTTTGCTTTGTCATTATGGGGTATTGTGTGTAGATTGATGAGATTATACATTTTTTTAAAATACGTTTTAGAATAAGGCTGTAACGTAACAAAATGTGGAAAAAGAGAAGGGGTCTGAATACTTTCTGAATGCACTGTAATAGTGTACTATTAAACAGATGAGTCCGGGGAAACAAAAGCCATCTGAAACTGCTGATGCCAAGTTCCTCCCCTTGCTCTCCAGCCTGCATTGCCCTTCTATAGAGTCAGCTAGGTCTCCATGGGGATAAGGCAGAGCGGAGTGCTCTCTCCTCTCCACAGCTGCGTCCTTCAATGGACACTCAGACTGGGTGTTAATTACAGAAAGACCACTGTCTCACCATGCAGCAGATGGGCTTGGTCAGCAACTTCACTACACACTTTTTGTAGGCTAAATCTCCTTTGAGAGTTCCCCGGCCCATACGGTCTGATTTGTGTTCACCTTACACTGTAGTATACTGCCCCCTGGCATTGGAGCGCAGTACTGCTAAGGAAGATATTACAATTCTTCTCAACTATTGGGGAGGCTACAGTGAAGTCAGTCTGTGTCAACTGCAAACAATCTGAAAACGATCTGTCATTTAATGGCATATCAAAACTTTATATTAGGCCATGGAAATGGAGTCATTAATTTTTTCAATATTTTATTTTTAAAGCAATAAAATTGGTCATAAAACCAAACAATTAATGCATAGTATTCCACCAGAAGCCAGAGTGCAAGTTATGAAGCTAAATCTAAAACCATAGCTCTGCTATACCATGCTTGAAATTGCTCACAGAGCCAACAAACAGTCTAACACGATCTACCATATAAATAATTATGCTAATAATCTAAATATCTTCATGCAGGGATGGAATATTAAGTCTTGCCAGTGTGTAATGAGTTTACAGTCACACATCACCGTGTGATTAAGTGTTGTGGCGGCGGTCAAGGTGACGGTGACAATGGACATGGTAACCAGAGTGATGGCTATCATGGGAATGGAAACCACCATGACGATGTGGATGGCGATGGCGTTGGTGATAATGGTGGCGTGAGCGGTGGTGTCCTTTATGATGTCGTGACCCCTTATCCCTGAGAAGGGACGCTTTGAGCAGTCTGGTGAACGGGAAGCTACCTGTGCCACACAGCGTCCCTGTGAAGTCGTCCAGATCCAGAGACCACACCATGGCTCCACCCAGCTCCTGACGCTGCAGCGCTCTCATCTGCAGAGGAGCAGGCGAAGGAAGGAGTTTTACAATATAGCTATGATAGTTATTGGATCAAAATTAGTCGGCTGGCTAAACCTGGTATAATTACAAAACGTGTTGATTAATGTGCATTTGTCCCTATCAAATAAAGTAACAATGTAATACAACTGTATCGGCATATAAAGAGGATATGAAATGTGTTGCACTGATGCTGTATTTATCTAAACATGTACCTTCTCCCTCAGGATATGTATATATTCAAAGTTCAGCCAGTGATCGTATTCATGTGCCTGGATCAGCTTCTCCCTCTTATCAAACTTCACCACCTCCCCACGTTTGAGGAACCGACACACCTAGAGTGGACCCGAGAGAAAGAACCTGTCAGGAATGTCAGCAAAGTTGGAACAAAGTTTCTCCACACTTGAACCAGAACGTGTAATCAATGACAATCCTATCGCACCAGGTATTCTATTTACCTCATAGTAGGCCATAACACGTACAGTGGTATCAGTCTCAGTATATTCCGCTGCGTCCTCTTGTAGCTCTGTATCTTCCTTGTCATAATTGATCTCGTTCCCCAGGATCCGGGGTACAGGTGAGTAGGCAGGGAACCCCAGAGTCAGCTTCTGTGAATCCACTCCCTGAGAGAGCCAGTACTGCACTTGGTTCTGGGAAAACTGCACTTGGTTCTGGGAAAACAGTACTGCATAAAAGGCTCAATAGAAGAGACTAACAAACATAACATGTTCTTTGGAAATCATGAGCAGTAAAAGCAGCAGAAACAAACACGTAATTTCAACCAGCTCTGCCCATCAGGAATACAATGAAGTCATTTATTTGTACTGAATAGTAGAAGTAGTGAGTGTACTTCTCTCCGAGGTGTGTCCATGGCTGGATGCTTCAGGCTGAACAATGGATTGATGTGACCTGACATTCCCTCCAGCGGCCCATGGAGGTCAGCGGTCACCAAGGAGATGAAGTCAACATACCTACAGGGTCAAACGTCAGGATTGCTTCCTTAGGACCATTTTTCATTACATGGAATACCTGTAAAATGATATGGTCTATCAACAAGTACTTCAATGAATGAAAATGTTACATGATCATGCTGTTTGTAATTTCCCTTTGACTGTATCATACAATCTAAAACTGTAAGAGGTGAGTGTCTCTCTCCACCATAGTTCCATACCCCAGGGTGCTGTGTGTGGACTCACTGGGGGAAGGACTGTGGGTCGTAGGCCTCTTTGGCATAGTCCTCCAGGCCTGACACTGCTGTGGAGAGGAGCAGGGTCTCAATCCCTGAGACACGAGCCTCCTCCTGAATTCCTCCACGCAGCTCCTACGCACGCACACACTTCTCACTATGACAACATCACATTAAAATGCAAACATGAAGATGTCATCTCAGGTCTTACCTTGAGCAGATGAGTGAATAGATGTTTTTCCCCCGGTGCTCCATTAGAAGCAGAGGGAGGTTGCCACACCACATCCAGTCCATCAAAGCCCTCCTGCCTCAGTTGTTTCAAAGCAGACTGGACAAACGTCTTCCTCCTGGTGTTGTCAGCGGCCATCTTTAGGAACCTATGGTGGAGGGATAGTTGGATGTTACTGCTTGGGTGAAATTTTTTTTTACTGTAAGTGTGAAAGCGGTACTGACCTGGTGTCAGTAGAGTTCCATCCCCCAACAGCAAGCAGAGTTTTCAGATATGGGTTCCTGGTGGAGGGCAGAGAAGAGATGGAATCATACAACCTCATGGTTGTGGTAGTAACACCCTGATACACACACACACACACCTCTCCTTGAGCATGTTGAGGGAGCCGCAGAGGGTCCTGTCCTCCTGTGTGAAGGGTGTAATGTGATAGTCCTGGTCCAGGTCCATGTAGGCCATGATGATATGGGTGCAGAGGAACGGGTCAGCCATGTCCAGGCTGAAAGCAGGCATGTCAGGATGGTGCTGGGTCCTGCTGTTCACATAGCACACCAGACGGTACTCTTCCCGAGTACAAATGGCTTTAGTGACCACCAAGCTGAACCAAACAAAAACTAAATGGAAGAGCAATATTTCAGCAATGTGCAACTACTATCCTCTATACAGTACAATATCTAATGTAAAGGCAAGGCTACCATTTATACCAAGGACATTACCTTTGAATAGGCCTACTATTATGTTTAAAAAAGACGTTCCTTACCTGCTGCCACATTCATGTTGGGCCGACGTCCAGGGGGAAACTTGCGTCTGACAGGGCAAGAAAGTAGGGTGGTTCTAGGAAGACGTATGCTCAGGTTGTTTTTGAAAAGCTATGCCAAGAAAGACTACATTCTGTTTTGTCACACTGATCTATATTTTACAGCTTCTGAAATAGAGCAGGAAAACACCACATATGTACAATAAGATAGGTATAATTTGATTTTTACAATGTATGCTTTAGCAACGTTTAGTAATTGAATATTATTCATTCAATAAAAGTTCGTTTCAAACATTTGATTCTCTTTCAGTGTTATGTAACTTGTGTTACATCATATTCCACTAGAGGGAGATATTATTCCATGTTGACAACCACCCGTTATGCGCATACAATTTAGAAAAAAACATTTTAACAGGCTATAACAGAATTTGTTAGATAAAATAAACATATTTTAAGTTAATGTTAGGCAGTCTATATTGTAACTTTAGTGTTTGTTCAGATCAAAAGAAAAACTGACATTCCACAAGTGACCTAATTAGCCTAGATACCGACAGTATTGCTGTTTAGTTGCGCGCGACTTTACACACCTGTCCTCCCGTGTCTGGATAACACCGGTCAAGGTCTCACTTCAAATTAAGAAAATCATTAGTACATATTCACCTCACGATGAAAAAAAATTGGCTATGTTAGTCCTAATAATCCCACGTGACTATTGATTGACCTTTTCTTCAAACCGTCGCACTTTCTTCTTCTGTGGATTTTATATGGCGGTTGGCAACCAACTTTAAGGTGCATTACCTTCACCAACTGGACTGGAGTGTGTACCAGAGACAGTTAAGGTCTGTAGGCTATACTGTATACGTGCGCTCTAGCCAACATTCCGCCATCTGCGCCCTGCTGGCTAGAACGCACATGCCAATACCAGAGTGGGTACACTCGCTATATAATGCAAAAAATAGTATAGTTGGAAATCCATTATTTTTTATTTGGTAGCCTACATGGGAATTTAACAGCAAAATGTATTTTTGTGTGCACTATGTCATCATGCAAATACTTTTATCTGCACAAGTCAATTGGATGGATACTTAGCTATTGAGGTGAGGACATAGCCATGTTGGCCATCATAATCACCTTTCGCAATAGTATACAAATACGCCTGTATATTTAGAGAACTACAAAAAACGAATTTGATTGGATAAGATGCTTGTATCATGAAAGGTGCAACGGTTAGGTGTGATTGTCAGGAGGAGATGGAGACTGTGGAACATGTTCTATTTCAGTGCCAGAAATATGGGAAGGAAAGGGAGCGATTGTTATTACATTTGAGGAGTAATGGGGTTGAAGAGCCAGGATTAAGTGAACTGCTGTGGAAATCAGGGAATGTAGTATTTAGGTATTTAATTATGTATGTTGTTTCCTTAGGGAGAACAGAATATTGGGTAGAATTTAGGCCAGGGGTATTCAACTCTGGTTTTCTGTTCTACTTGATAATTAATTCCACTCACCTGGTGTACCAGGTCTAAATCAGGCCCTGATTAGAAGGGAACAATGAAACAATGCAGTGGAATTGGCTTCGAGGTCCAAAGTTGAGTTTGAGGGACCTACATGATGAGAGCAAGATTATTTGTATTTGTCAAACGGCCTAAAAGCATCGATTAGTAGGTCACCAGAATAAGACCCTCAATAATTATTGGAAAGGAGCATCACCTTTCACTTTCCCCACCCAGTGAAGTTCATCATAACTTATTTCATCTGTAGCCTAATAAACTGCATGGTTTCCCGAAAAGTCATAGTGGGAGGACCAAACAACATGTCATCGCGTGACTCCAAGTTTACTTCCATATGTTGGTGATTATATAAATATTTGTGCATAAAAGCGCTTCTACCGATATTTCTTGCATAATTAATTTTACCAACACAAAAATATCCCACCTTGTCTAGCGTATTTTGTTTTGTTGACATTTGGAAAGTTAATCGAAAAATGTTCTGTTCTGTTTCCGCTCAGTGTAGACATTGTTAATGTTGTAAATGACTACTGTAGCTGGAAACGGCTGTTTTTTTATGGAATATCTACAGTTGAAGTCGGAAGTTTACATACAACTTAGCCAAATACATTTAATCTCAGTTTTTAACAATTCCTGACATTTAATCCTAGTAAAAATTCCTTGTCTTAGGTCAGTTATTTCAGCTTTTATTTCTTTCATCACATTTGCAGTGGCTCAGACGTTTACATACACTCAATTAGTATTTGGTAGCATTTCCTTTAAATTGTTTAACTTGGGTCAAACGTTTCGGGTAGCCTTCCACAAGCTTCCCACAATAAGTTGGGTGAATTTTGGCCCATTCTTCCTGACAGAACTGGTGTCAGGTTTGTAGGCCTCCTTGCTCACACACACTTTTTCAGTTCTGCCCACAAATTTTCTATAGGATTGAGGTCAGGGCTTTGCGATGGCCACTCCAATACCTTGACTTTGTTGTCCTTAAGACTTTTTGCCACAACTTTGGAAGTATGCTTGGGGTCATTGTCCATTTGGAAGACCCATTTGCGACCAAGCTTTAACTTCCTGACTTATGTCTTGAGATGTTGCTTCAATATATCCACATAATTTTCCTTCCTCATGATGCCATCTATTTTGTGAAGTGCACCAGTCCCTCCTGCAGCAAAGCGGCTGCGTGGTCCCATGGTGTTTATACTTGCGTACTATTGTTTGTACAGATGAATGTGGTACCTTCAGGCGTTTGGAAATTGCTCCCAAGGATGACCCAGACTTGTGGAGGTCTACAATTTGTTTTCTGAGGTCTTAGCTTAGATTTCTTTAGATTTTCCCATGATGTCGAGCAAAGAGGCGCTGAGTTTGAAGGTAGGCCTTCAAATACGTCAACAGGTACACCTCCAATTGCCTCAAATGATGTCAATTAGCCTATCAGAAGCTTCTAAAGTCATGACATCATTTTCTGGAATTTTCCAAGCTGTTTAAAGGCACTGTCAAGAATTACTTGTGTCATGCACAAAGTTGATGTCCTAACCGACTTGCCAAAACTATAGTTTGTTAACATGAAATCTGTGGAGTGGTTGAAAAATGAGTTTTAACGACTTCAACCTAAGTGTATGTAAACTTCCGACTTCAACTGTACAGAGGCCCATTATCAGCAATCATCACTCCTGTGTTCCAATGGCACGTTGTGTTAGCTAATCCAAGTTTATCATTTTAAAAGGCTAATTGATCATTAGAAAACCCTTTTTTTGCAATTATGTTAGCACAGCTGAAAACTGTTGTGCTGATTAAAGAAGCAATAAAACTGGCCTTCTTTAGACTAGTTGAGTATCTGGAGCATCAGCATTTGTTGGTTCGATTACAGGCTCAAAATGGCCAGAAACAAAGAACTGTCTTATGAAACTCGTCAGTCTATTCCGTGCAAGAAATTGCCAAGAAACTGAAGATCTCATACAGCGCTGTGTACTACTCCCTTCACAGAACAGCGCAAACTGGCTCTAACCAGAATAGAAAGAGGAGTGGGAGGCCCCGGTGCACAACTGAGCAAGAGGACAAGTACATTAGAGTGTCTAGTTTGAGAAAGAGATGCCTCAGAAGTCCTAAACTGGCAGCTTCATTAAATAGTACCCGCAAAACACCAGTCTCAACGTCAACAGTGAAGAGGCAACTCCGGAATGCTGGCCTTCTAGGCAGAGTTGCAAAGAAAATGCCATATCTCAGACTGGCCAATAAAAATAAAAGATTAAGATGGCAAAAGAACACAAACACTGGACAGAGGAAGATAAGGCTTTTTCAATTTTATGTTATTGTAACGGGCAAAAAAATTGCTTTTCTTTCAAAAACAAGGAAATTTGTAAGTGACCACAAACTTTTGAACGGTAGTGTATATATAAAAAATAAATCCCCCCAACTTCTAAAACCAAAGTTGCGCCCCTGTTTTACAGTATAGGCTATGACATATTTATTATCGTGATTTAGAAATCAACTATTTGTACAATACACAATCATTGAGATACAGAAATGTACTGTTTACGCAACACAATTCTTTTTTATTATCAACCTAAATTAACTTCAGTAACCACTGACATATTACATTTTCCTGTATCTTCACTTATTTCATACATTCTTCATACATTCAGTAGTATAAATCCCATGTTCAAAACAGTTCCTGTGGAGAGAAAAGGATGATTCAGAATTACTGTGGGTTGAAACCTAACGATTGGTAAACGGGAACCATCTGTTTTACAAGAAGTTGCTTCATCAAAATAGATTATCCACAACAATGATAAATGGATCATTCAGTCAGTGTACCTGCTCCAGATCCCTTTCCTCATCCTCCTGAATATTGTGGACAAGCTCCTGTCTCTCTTTCTCTGTCTGCAACCCCAGAGAGAGACACACTTCAGTCAGGGAGCCTCTCCTCAACACCTAGCTAACTCAGGACTACAAACACATACGTTTATCATCTACACATTTATTTTTGCCATTGTATTGCTCTTTTGAACTCAACTGCTGGTTTGTAACATCATCTGAATAAGGAATAACCATGGTCATTCTGGTTCCGGGAGGTCATAGAGGTAATGGCAGAGAAAATAAAGGAGAAACAGACAGACAGACAACTTGTCTTTCTCATGACCTCTGGCGACAACAGGTTTCAAAGTGAAGTTGAGAAGTAAATGTTATAGGTAGTGGTGCCAAGTTTCCCTGGACTTGTTTTGTGTGATTTGCCTGTTTATCCTAACTGCCCCAGATAAGGTGGTGGAACTGCCCCCTTCTCCCCATCAGACTTCAGAACAGTATCTACCTATCTCTTCCTTATTTTTGTTATCTTAAATACACAATGACAGAAACTTTTTTTCCCATTGATTGGATAACTCAGAAGGAAGTGTTCCATCTTTGTCTTTGCCCAAATCGCAGACAAGACATAGTTAATGTGTACTGGGTGTAGGTGATTTACATAGAAGAATCCCCTGCCTCTTGATTTACTTTCCCATTACTCAATGAGGATCTGTGAAGTGATTCATGGTCATAATGATAAGGTGTAGTAGTAGGTGGGACCTGCCTTTAATGATAAGGTGTAGGAGTAGTTGGGACCTGCCTTTTCAGAGCCTCCAGTGTTTCTCGACCTCTGTTGGGCACAGAGGATGGCGTCATGGACAGAGAGGAAGAGGTGACCTTGGGCGATACTGCCCTCCTCAAACACCCCTCCCCCCTCCAGCTCCTCGTACACCTGTGCTGTAAACACGCACACCAGAAACCAACAAAGTAATACAAGGAGTGAAACTAGGCGGCTCAGGGACCTTGCATACCTTCTATGATACTAGGGGTTTTCTGTGAAAGACATTTAGGGACAGACATGGGCTTTTGTGTTAAGGGACTGAATTTTCCACCCAACATGATGGAACTCAAATGACCTTAAACATTATTTTGGATGAAGAAGCCCAAGGTTTTGCATATGAGATTCAGCAGAACAACAGAGAACATTTTGTAAATGAATGGTAAATTGAATGCCAACCTTCACTATTCCCTTTGATGAATCACCTCTTTATCTCAGTAGGAAAAAGCGAAAAAGGAGAAGGAAATTGAAAATTCTAAACCCTATTATGGTCATGCTGAAATTGAATTTTAACCATTAACTGTATTCTATGTAATCTTCTATGTGTCCTTAGTCTGCAGACAGTGATTCAGCTTTTGCTCCTGCAAGTAAGATTCTGTTCCCATGACTACTATTGAAAGTAACCTGGCCGTAGCTACGTCATGAAAACTAGATCTTACCTTGAACATTGGCCAAGTAAAGCTTGATCCCCAGCATCTCATAGCTTGAGTTCATCTGTGAATGACAAACACATAACAGCACACATCAAGCCTCAACAAACTCTATGAGAGCTGCAGTGCATATCACTGTAAAAGTGCATCCTGCACTTTCAGACTTGTTAAAACATTAAATAAAATGTATCTAGCATAACTGCAAACAAATGGCCAAGGATTCAGCTAATGGGGATCCATATAAAGGAAAAACAAACAAAAACCAAATGGCTAGCTGTCTGACCTTGGTGAGTACTTTGATTCCCATGAGGTCTATGAAGCAGACCCCTGCCAGGTCCAGGATGAGGGTGTGGAAGGGCCTGGGTTGAGAGTCCAGGGTGACAGGGGAGGAACTGGGCTGGTCTGGGTCGGGAGGCTGCTCACCCAGCTCAATGTCACTACAGTGGAAGTTGACATAGCTGGTGGGTGACGGTGGCGGGTAAGGATTGCAGTCGCCAATGTCAAAGTCATTCTGAAGCTCTAGCTGTGATATGGTCTAGACATGGGGGAGGACATAACCACAAAATAGTCAACTTAAGCTAGCTAGTTTAAACTGACTTTGTCCATTTTAATGCCTGACCTGACGCCCCTTGACCTCTGACCTCTTACCTGAGACTTCATGGTTGCCAAAGAGCAGGACTTATTTTCCTTGGTGTTCTTGTTTTGCCCTTCTAACTCCTTCTGCTGCTTATTCAGAAACTTCTTCCTGGCCAGGAGAAGTTTACCTGGGTCCAATCCAGTCTACGCACATACACAAACACACCAGATGGGAAATGATTCTAAACATAATTGACTTTGCATGGCAGAGAGAGGGATATGGCCATCCTATAGTCATTAAAGTACCTTTTTGATGACTTTTCGTCTGAATATCTCTGCATTGGCAAAATAGAGAGGGGAGCAGTAGTTCACTATTTTCACCCCCTCTACAGATTTCACCTGTAGAAATAGAAAAATGTATGTATTCAATTGGACATTCATAAAACATTGCAATGAAACAAACATAAAGCCAAAGTAAATGGTGAATGCGATGTTTTACTACCTTGCTGTAGACCTTGGGATTTTTGTAGAGATCTGTGTCCATGATCTGTGCCATCTCTGAACCATTTCGACTGTGAAGAGCAAAATATGATATGTATAATATATTTTTTAACAGTTTCGAAAACAGATGACTATAGAAAATATGCCAGTTTGTGACTTTTATTATGCAATCAATGTTGTTTTACTTACAACTGGGTCTTGAAAATAACCACGAGGATGGAGAAGCTGACTCCAATGGCAACTCCATAAGGCAAACTCAGGAAGAAGGTGGCTAGAAATGACATAACCCACACACACTGGACAAGATACAGGATCGTTAGAGCAGTAGATTTGACAGTGTTTAAGTATTGTCATCAGAGCTGACATTTAATCTGTGAGTTGTTTGACTCACACAGTCCAGTTTGCTCTTCTTCCAGAGGTAATATGGGTCAGAGAGTTGCATCAGAGTGTTCTTCAGGTTGACAGCTATCAGGGCTCCCAGCACAGACTACAGGAATAAATGGTGATTAACACTCAGTACCTTCAAAATGTTATTTGTAGATCATGAACATGTATGATATAAGATGAAACAAAGACTTCTTTTGATTTTCTACCTTCAGTGTTACTGTACGTCAGTGATTCTCAACCAGGGGATCTAGGACCCCTGGGGGGCCTCAGAGAGCTTTCAGGGGGTCCCTGATTTGAAAGCGCTTCAGTGGGCCCCGGAATGGAAAAGGTTGAGAACACCTGCTGTAGATCACTGTTTTTATATTTTTTGAATGCATTGAAATAAAGGTCCTCACCTTTGGTAGTGGTTTGAGGAAAGCCCCCAATGCCAACATGGTGACCATGACCACCAGCATCACACACAGACTGGCAAACTGTGAAGAGGAAAGAAGAGGAGAGATTGTTTATTGAGACAAGATGACAATATTACATACTAACTGTTGTGTACTGAACAGAGATATGATGAAACCTGGTACATGATGTTAGTCAGTCAATCAACCAGAAAGTAAATTAACAAGTGAATGATTATTAAGTGAATTGTTAAGCATAAAAGTGAGAGGTATGTTCAATGAATACTGCAAAGTTTCTACATGGTCCTGCCTCAATGCTCCCTGTGTCTGACCTGTGATGTTCCCCCAGCATTGTCTACTGCCAGGGTGACAGAGAGAGCACAGCAGATCACATGGATCTTGAAGAAAGACCCCAAGAAGTTACTGCAGCCCAGCGCCAACATCTCCTACACAGAAACACACACTCCTATCAGTGTTTATAGTACAATTTGATGAGTAATGAAAAAAAACGACAGATTTGACGATCATGTAGATTGTCTTCCTTTCCCCTCATGCTTGTCCTCTATTCATACCTGATTGGGATCCACATCGTAGCCATGCTTTGCTGCCAGTGTCCTTCCCATAGCCAGGTTGATCACATAGCCCACGATAGCCAGGGAGAAGGCTGTGCTCAGCATGTCTTCCCACTGAATCACTGTTGGGAGGATCGGGGCAGGAAATCTAGAATAGGTTGGGATCACAGAACCTAATGTGTAAGGATAGACTGTAAAACAGCCATAATAGCAAACCATAAGAGTAAACCTTTCTGGTAATATTCTGTGTTCCTTACCCTAGGGGAATTTCTCCCACTATGTCCATGTGATACTTCTCAGGCAGGTCCAGGGGACCTGATATGGCTGTGGCCACCACCACCTGTGCAAAGGTTCTGGTTTAACTTTAATTTATATTGGTCTTACAACTCCATAGCATAGCATAGCTAATTATAGCATAGCATAAGAGGAACAGACAAGTCTCCTCCATTACTCACAACAATGATCTCCATGGGGATGGGGAAAGGCAGCTTGTGGCGGTAGCGTGCACTCAGCTCCTTCACTGTTATGAGAACCACACTACTGACCAGAGCAAAGACCAGCGAGGCTATGTTGGTGTCAGGCAGGCCATAAAAAATATCTTTAAGAGTCTGGGACAAAAAGGGACATCATTTTGGCAACTTTTAGAAACTATAGAGAGGTGGATCATGGTTAGTGTAAGTAGTAATGTAGTTCGGCATACAGATAAGAGTCTTACATATATGGTGGCAAGTGGTCCACTGTAGGGTGGTACTTTAATACCAAAGATGTACTTTAGTACAGAGATGAGGATCTGCAGTCCTGCAGCCGTCATGAAGCCCCGGACGAACGACTCAGACAGGTAGATGGCCACGAAGCCAAACTGCATTAGGCCCAGGCCCATCTGCTCAGATAGAATTTGTGTACCAGGTAACTTACATTTATTAAGACAGTATTATTTTCATGATACCACACTAAGGTAACATCTTGTATTAACACTGTACAATGATGAACTAAGCCTCTATGTGGCCCTCAGGCAGCACCTGGATGATGGCAGTGAGGCAGGCCAGTGTTCCAGAGATTCCCAATCGAACCTCATTCATCCTGTCCTCATCCACTACTGTAGCATTGAGGGTGGCATTGAAGTGGCTGAAGTCAGACTCAGGGGCCAGACTCAGACACACCATTCCCACCATGATACTGAGCACAGCAAAAGTACCTGGACATAGAGATCACTCAATCACATCACACTTTCAGGAGATCTAAAGTCTTTCATCTAAGGTCTTTAATTAGCCTTTCACGTGTAGATTTGCAGTACATTTACAGTACCTGGGACCATTTGGTGAACAGTGCCCATGAAGAAGTAGGGGATGAGAGGAAAGAAGGAGGAGTAGAGGCCATTGACAGGAGGTAGGTTGGCCAGCAGAGCAAACGCCATGCCTGTACAGAACATAGATCATGAATTGAATACATCAACCATAATCAAGGAAAATATCAACTCTGATAGTAAATTGTCATGTTAAAAACATCACTGTGAAACTATTTCCGCTTCCAACTCTCATCCGAGATAATATTTATCAGGACAACAGATCATATGATGAAACACCAGAGGGAGGAGATTGACAAACCCTGAGGAACCTGAATGGTGCCTGCGCTGACCCCGCTAATGACATCACACAGCAGGTTCTCCTTCACCTTGTACTTGGGCAACCAGCTCAGGATAGGCAGGTGTCTGAACAGCAGGGACTTGAGTCGAGACCCAGAGCATCTAATAATGTGTATCAGCATGGAAGTCTGGTTAGAACAGTCACCCTATGGCCTCATAGTCTGGTTAGAACAGTCACCCTATGGCCTCATAGTCTGGTTAGAACAGTCACCCTATGGCCTCATAGCTGGCTCCTCTTTACTTGGTATAGTACTAGCCCAGTTCTCTCAAGGGGAACATACTGGTTTAAAATGTAAATGTCTTAATGAAAGTACTGAAGTTCTGTTAGATTAACTTTATTGACTCATGAAAAGAGATAAACAGTTGTGGGCTTTTGATAGTTAGCATAACGTAAATACTGTACCTGAAGCATTTCTTCACTTTCTCTCCTATGGGGAAGGTCCGTTTCTTCTTATCAAACTCCCCATCAAAGTCTGGGAGGGAGTAGGCTGGCCTGTTGATCACGTAGCGTGGGCACTCTTGTTGCATGGCTTCAGCCAATCAGAGGATAGTTAGACAGCCCAAGAATTGATGCTAGTATCCATGCAGCTGCATCGAGGGGTGAATGGGAGATTAAATTTGCATTGATAAAATGACATTATAACAAAGGTTAGTCTGGTCCAGATCTGTTTGGGCTCTTGCCAACTCCATGGCTGTTGTTGACAAGCTAAGCATGACTTTGGTGTGACAATTCCATAAAGAGTTGGCAAGATAGGAGAAACAGACTGGTACCCTTCCCTGGCTACTCAAAGGACACTCACACAGCAAACTTGTTTCAGGTGGCTTAGTTGTTGCCATCCACATACTAGGGAGGTCTGTGAATATCAAGCAACTATAATACATAGGAGGTGGTGGTTAGAAACATGTAAGGTTGAATTAAGCACCCTTATTTCCTGAGTATAAACCTCTCCTGTTCTGCTGGGTTCCTAATCTAACCTTGAGCGAGGTAGGCAGGTCCAGTGCCATTGTGTCAGAACAGAGATAGATAACCAATCTTACAGAGTAGAGGCACATGGTCAGTCACACATCAGCCCCTCTCACACTACAAAGACCATGGCAATACTGAAATAATACTGTACTTAAACTGGGAGAATTGGTCGCATGTTCAAAATTAAATCGAACAAAATTACGAACCATTAAGATTAGATTTTTCAGTAATGCAAGTGAAAAGAAAAGAGATAAAGAACTATATTTTGAGATCAGAGAGATCTTATGTCAGAATGCAAATGTTATTTCAGTAAGACAATAGACCACCAAGTGTCTTACATTTGACATGAGGTGATCTGCAACATACTAAGTACATTTTAAAATCGAACATAAGGCAGAGTAAAGTGACCAACATATCAAAAGCAAAGCAAGTATGCTGCACTGTACCGTACCGTCGGCGTGAACCATCTGATGGCACTGGTTTGAGTTTTCACACCCCAGAAAGGTTCATTATTTGTTTTATACTGGAGCTATGCTGACACCTTCTCCATGGGAGGAGCCATATATGGCAAACCATGGCCTAGCTTCCTTTAGAGGGAAAGTCATAGGCATCATGTTTGGTTGGAATAGTTAAATTGTGGAAGTACAAAATCACACTGTTCGCACATTTGCAGACATTTCTATACAAATAGAGAAGGAGACCAGGTTTAAAATCAAGACCAATTTGTAGAAGGTGGAAATTCTTTATTTAACTAGGCAAGTCAGAACAAATTCTTATTTACAATGACGGCCTACACCGGCCAAACTCGGACGACGCTAGATATTTTAAAACGTGATAAAAACAGAGCAAAAAATATAGTGCTGATCAACATGAATATAAGGAAGAAAACGTATGAATATAGAAAGAGAGAAGAAATAAGCCCCATCAAACGAGGAGTTCCATACACCTTCGTATTAGTTTCCATCATATCTATCCTCTCCCTCTATGGCATTTTCTCTTTAAAAACAGATGGCAGCATTGGAAGTGCAAATCCATTGGAATTAATAACATACATTTAAGTGCATTATTATGCATCACATCAAACATATATGTATGTTGTTTCCTAAAAGAGAATAACAAATATTCAAAAGCAGGACAAACCATCATCCAGACAGAGATAGCAATGGCTGGCCAAATAATCACGCTCCCCCTAGTGGCAGATGAAGAAACAGCAGAGAGATCACATAACACAGTGACAACCTTTTTCCATTAGTGTTTTTGACACTTACTCGTTAGGTGTAACATTGGATCAAAACATTTTAACCTGAAACTTAAAATACAATTCTTAAAAACGGAGGCCTTTTGGAAAGTTTCGACCCAAACCCCCATCAGCCTACATGACCCAGTCTTGATCCCTAAGCCACTCTACAAATAGCCTTGTGCAAATCCTTGCTTAGAAACATAAGCCACTGCTGCCTGCCATTACAGATAAGCAGTAGTTCCCCATCAGAAGGAGTTTTTCCATGTGACTATATGGCTACTCACTTGAATAAAACAAATGAGCTGTTACTGTATGTATAGTAGTGGGGGTTGACAACAATTTAGGGCTTGTCCGGAGTATGTAACTATGTCGACCAAAAGTTCAAAGAACTCCTATGCAGCCATTCCAGCTTCTCCGTGCTCTCTTTCATTGAAACCTATTTTTTACCAACTCTTCTGCAGCTGGCTGGTTCCCCAAACCATGTTCTGCAAAACTCCTACCCAGGGCATGGTGGGTAAAATGGAGGGTGATCAGAAGTCACTGAGGATACTGATGTCTGCAAACTCCTGGCGGTACCTGTGGGAGTACAGGGCCAGGAGGAAGGCCCATTTGAGAGTGAGGAAGCTCCAGACACAGGACAGGTATAGGCTCGTCGGGTCAGTTGGAGCTGCAGGACGGGAAATGTACAATCTGTCAAACCTTTTCAGAATATCTTTACACAGTTAATTACTAGTTGATATATAGTTTCTAAATCTGTAATCAATAGTTATGTATCAGATAAGAGAATAAGAGAATGTGAGCCAGAGAGAGAGAAAGACTCACATTGCTTCTGCGTGATGGCGAGGGTGAGGAAAGTAACGAAGGCCACCACAGCCAGGACGGAGAAGAAACCGCCAACGAAGATGAAGAACTTGAGACCCTTCCTCCATGTACGCCAGTAGTCCTGCAGGTACATGACGTGGGTGACAAGGGCCCAGAGCGCCAGCACTCCTGTTGGGTGACAGAAACATGTGGAATACCTTATCATACTCTCCAGAAAGGCAGGTATACTGTAAGACCTCATGACTGAACTAGGATGTAGTGACAGTGTGCTTAGTTAGGGAGCGTCACAGAAAAAGCAATTGATGAACCCGATGTGAGGGGTCCTTGCGCTAATTAAAGGTTGTGATGCCAAATGTGATGCAAACAATCAACCTATTCAATTCACACTTCTACACATTCATTCACAAGTTGTAAGTAATAGTCTCAGTTCATCAAGGCATTACACTAGATCATGGATGGGCAACTTTGATGGGATCACAAAAGATCTGAACTCATCATGAGGGGCCAATCTACACCCCACATTGGGTGCAAAACATTTTAGTGGCACCCCCTCTTGCAGCGGAGAGAATTGTTTTTGACATTTTAGACTGCAATTCTATACATTTTGCCCTAGGGTGAAGAGAAATGTTTTCAGATTTTATATCCAGGTTAGACTGAATAACAAAATAGGTCATTTGACCATGATAACAAGTTTAGATAAACTTACATGACACGAGAAAAACTGCTGAAGCACAACCAAATTTTGAAAATGCACCTTGTTTATTCTAACTCAAAACAGTAAATTGAGACCCTGACTGAGTTCCTAATAAATACATACATAAATAACATATATATTTTTTTCTTTTAATTGATCCAAGGGGCTTCAAAATGGTTGCTGTGCCAGTTGCCCATCCCTGGGTAGATCATTTAGCCTTTTTCTTCTGCAGTAAGTATTACAAAAACATTTCACAGAAACCATGAGAAATATCAAACAGGCTGAGTGATTTGCATGCACTGGCATAGTAGCGGAGGACATTGACAATGTTATTCAACATTGTGGTGAGGCCTAGGCCTACAAAATCAGTCATGTGTGTGTGTGTTGTGAACAACAATAGCATGAGCAACAATAATGGAGTTGGCGGTTTGCCTTCAAAATGAAAGTCCTCAATTGAAACATGCGAACTGATAAAAATAGTGTAATCATGCCACAATTGGACTAGACAATGCTAAAATAATGTTGGCATCTTGTTATATAAATTCAATTTGACAAAACAGTACAAATAAGTTGAGATCAAACTGTGGATGTATTAGACTTCAGAATTGCATTGGGGCCATACTTATATGCACTGTACAGCCTTACTTATCTTGGTCCATTCATTTTTTTTTATGGACCCAAGATCCATAAGTAGCCCGAGGCTGTACAGAGCACCTAACTAAGTATGCCCCCTCCCCCCCCACCAATACAATTCTGAAGTCTAATACATCCACAGTGCAATTTAAAACAGATTAATTTTTCCTAATTAACTAATGATTGACTTGTTGACTTTCTATAACATTCCAACATTGTTTAACATTATCAAGTCCAATTGTGGGTCATTCCACTATTTTTATCCATTTACATCAGTTTCAATCAATGATTTATATATACACTAGATGACTGTTGAAGCCTCTGTTCTTCCATCTTGACACTCCCCACAGCTGTAAAATCTCAAATATATTGGAAGCTATATAAATGAATGTATTAATGTCTACATTAGTTTTTGCCATGTTTATTTTATTATAAACACCTTAATGCATACTTTTAAAATGACACTAATGTGAGTTATCAGTGGTTGGCGTCGCCTGTTAAGCAGCTCCCATTGTTCGTGCGTTAATTGTTGTTTTAGTTTGTTTTTTCGTGAGTTTTTTTTTTTGCAACAGTTGAACTATAATAGTTCAGGATTATGGAGTGCTACTGTTTTACAAAAGGTTTTAGCTGTCTTTTTTTTTATCACCGAGGCACTTTTTCTTACGTTTAGCAGCGTCGAACGTACACGAGAGTCCTCAATTATTTCCAACCGAGCCCAGCTCCTGGATTTAGCCCACTCAGCGCTGCTGCACCCCAGGGAAAAGTTTGTTATTCCGGACGAGTTGAAAAAGCGACGCCGTGGATGCTGAAGTGTAACCGAGACATGGCTGAATGATAACATCCCTATAGGGAACGTCACTATCGGCGGTTTCCAGACTATTAGAGCGGACAGGGATAGCGCTTCTTCCGGTAAGAGTAAGGGAGGGGGGCTGGCTTTATTAGTTAACAACGGATGGTCTAATCAGTTTTGTAGCCCGGACAGGGACAAATTGAAATGCATCCAGAGAGCTGAAGTTGCGGATTGCTGAGGGGAAGAGAGTGTATAAGGAGAAGATGGAGGACAAGCAGAGCCGGGTGAGAGAGGTGTGGAATGGTATGAGAAATATCACTGGCTTCAAAATGTCAAACAGTGGGCAGACGGAGGGGACCCAGGACAGAGCCAATGAGCTGAACCAATTTTTTAACAGGTTCAATATTAGCCCTGTCCTCCTCCCCTCCATCTCTCCAGGCCACACACCCTCACGGCTGTCCCACAACACCTTCGTTGAGACAATCAGCGACCCCCTCCCCACCCCTGCTCTCTCTGGACTGATCCGCAACACCTCCCTTCCCCCACCTCTGGACTGATCCTCAACACCCCCCTTCCCCCCACCTGGGCTGGCTTTCACCACCAACCAAGTGAAGAGAGAGCTGGAGAGACTACATCAGTGGAAAGCGGCGGGCCCTGATGGCATCAGCCCAAGGGTGCTTAGGGTCTGTGCTGACCAACTGTGTGGAATACTCCAGCTTCGCTTCAACCTTAGCCTGAGCCTGGAAAGGTCCCTGTGCTGTGGAAAACATCCTGCCTCGTCCCAGTGCCCAATAAGGCGCATCCCACTGTCCTGAATGACTTCAGACCTGTAGCGCTAACATCCCACATCATGAAGACCCTGGAAAGGTTAGTCCTCCCTCACCTCAGACCCCTGGTGTGTACATCACTGGACCCCCTGCGGTTCGCATATCAGCGCAGAGGGCCTACTCTCACCTGGACAACGCAGGTAGCACTGTGAGGGTTATGTTTTTTTTCTTCTCCAGTGCCTTCAACACCATTCAGCACCTTCTACTGGGTGAGAAGATGAGGAGGATGAAAGTGGATGCACCCTTAGTTTCCTGGGTTTTAGACTACCTGACCGGTAGGCCACAATTTGTGCGGCTACAGAGCTGTGTCAGAACGGGCAGTGAGCAATACAGGGGCCCCCAAGGGAACGGTCCTGTCCCCTTTCCTGTTCACCCTCTACACCTCAGACATCAGATATAACTCTGAAACATGCCACCTGCAGAAGCTCTCAGATGACTCCGCAACTGTAGGGAGCATTAGGGGTGGGCAGGAGGAGGAGTACATGAGTGCAATCAATGACTTTGTGTTGTGGTGTGAGCAGAACCACCTTCAGCTCAACATCAGCTAAACAAAGGAGATGGTGGTGGACTTCAGGAGAACCAAGGCCCAACCGACTGCAGTCTCTATACAGGGAATGGATGTGGAAATGGTTGGTTCATACAAGTTCCTGGGAGTCCATATGGACAGCAGGCTGGAATGGGCTGGTAACACCGGAGCCCTGTACAAAAAGGGCCAGAGCCGACTCTACTTTCTGAGGAGGCTCAGGTACTTCAACGTGTGCAGTAAACTACTGCATACTTTCTACCAGTCTGTGGTGGCCAATGCCATCTTTTTTTGCAGTGGTGTGCTGGGGCTCCAACATAAAGTCTGGTGATGCTTCTCGGGTAAATAAGCTGATCAGGAAGGCTAGCTCTGTTCTGGGGATTAACCTTGACACTCTAGAGGAGGTGGCGGAGAGAAGGATCCTGGCCAAACTGCTGGCCATCATGGACAACGTCACCCACTCTCTGCATGCCATGGTTATGATGCAGAGGAGCACCTTCAGTCACAGACTGATCCCACCACGGTGTGCCAGAGAGCGCTACAGGATGTCCTTCCTGCCGGCATAGACCTGGAACTGTTGGGGTGTTAGGACCTAGTTTAAGAATTAGGCATCCATCCATCCGTGAGTAACTCTCTGGTCTGTAATCACTCATTCACTCAGGACTTATTCATTCAGCACTCATTCATTCAGGTCTGTATATACATATTAATGTACAGTTGTTATATCATATCACGTGCAATATTGTAAGTAATTCTTGGACTGAACTTACGTAGTCATTCACTCAGGACTGCATATTAGTATCCTATCAGTAGTATCTTTTTTCATTGCAGTTAGTATATTGAATGTGCAATACGTGCATTTATCTGTAATTAAACCCTGTAATAAGGACTGTATTTTAAGGGAATTACTATTATTACCCTAAATTATATCATAAGCACATTTAGCTATTTAAGTATCTCTTCCTGTCATTTACCTGTACAGTTAATTTAACCATGCAAATATTCACTTACCTGTACATTTAACCAGACTGTATATTAAGTAAACTATTATTACCCTCACTTATATCATACGCACATTCAGCTATTTAAGTATCTTTCTCTGCCATCGACCTGTATAGTATAGTTAACCATGCAAATATTTATTTATTTATTTATTTCAACATTTGTATAATTTTTTCACCTAACACTTGTATAACACAATGTATAGTGCACACATTCAGCCATTCACTCATACTATGCAATTACTTTTTGCACTACAGACTTATTGTATTTTTATACTTTTCCATACTGCTACAATATGTATCATGTATCTGTATCTGTCTTTTGTGTATTTCGTTCTGGCATTTGGCACCTGCCCTGCTTGCCAAAGAAATGTCCCCTCGGGGATCAATAAAGTATCTATCTATCCATCTAAACATATTAAAAAGTTAAGGTTAATAATGTTACTTCCCCCATTACTACAACAAAAAATACATGCAATTTTGTCCTTGAAACATTTCATTGAAATACTACTGAGTAGGGACGTCCCAAGGATTCGGATAACAATATGGCCGACCTGTGGCTTCAAAGCATCACTAATAGAGGAATACGTCATTGATTTCAAATGGGGAACTTTTATTTTGGAGGCGAACCATCGATTACACTATTGTTGCTCAAGCTAATGTTGTTCACGACACACTGGTATGTCCGTCATTCTGTTGTTACTGTACCTGACAATCCGCCCATTGATGCCGTCCATGGTTGTTTGTATGCTATGTTCCAGACCAAAAATGCTGAAAAACCAACCAGCATACCAAAGGTAGCATATCCTATACTGATGTATGTTCTACTGTTCCCCATTAGCACGGATATAACTATACCTCTAGATTGAAAATGTTTTGGGGAAAAGCTGCTATATAGACGGTCAATAAAAAGTCATAAAACGTAGCCTGAAAGATTTAGACAAACACGGCTCACGTAGTAAAGTGATTACGCAACAGCAGTACTGACTGGCTGGCTGTTGTGTCCTGAATCCACACGAACTGGCTATAAAACAACTGATTTCAACTACATCGAATGAACCATCGCGAATTTATACAAACGAATTTGTTATCGAACCAACACAACACTCGCTACAAGTGTGTAAATGACACACAACACAAACAGTAGCCCACAGTTGCAACAAAATACCAACTTCTACCACCGGCCCAGGAAGCTTTCTCTTCTTCGTTGAGGTTTTACAGCGAACTATATCCAAAAGGTTATATTGCTGCCACCTACTGTGAGGAGTAAATGGAATAAGGAATAAAAAGATTCCTAAAGACATAGAACATACTCAGTGAAAAACGACTCAGGTAAAAGTGAAAACCACCAGGTAAAATGTACTTGATGAAAAGTTTGAAAGTATTTGGTTTTAAATATACTTAAGTATCAACAGTACATTCTAGAAATAATTTCAAATTCCTCATATTAAGCAAACCAGTCAGCACGATCTTCTTGTTTAAAAAAAATATACAGTATCAGTCAAAAGTTTGGACACACCTACTCATTCAAGGGTTTTTCTTTATTTTTACTATTTTCTAAATTGTAGAATAATAGTGAAGACATCAACACTATGAAATAACACATATGGAATCATGTAGTAACCAAAAAAGTGTTAAACAAATCAAAATATATTTTATATTTGAGATTTTTCAAAGTAGCCACCCTTTGCCTTGTTGACAGCTTTGCACACTCTTAGCATTAAAATCAAGTCATGAACAGCGAACAAACAAACAGTCGTCTCTCTACCAGAAATCACATCACTGATGTAAGTTCTATAGGTAGGGTTGCCTCTTTTGAATCGGAGTGTGGAAGTCTCCTTCCTCAATAATCTCTAACATATATAATCTCTAATTACAAACAGTCCCTTTACATGTCAGAATGTTGAATAAACATCATTTGAACATACTCTACCTGTTGCTCGCTTATTTAGTTATTATGTGGGTTGCAACTTTAGAACAAATATCCACAGGAAAGTGTTCATTAACCCAACATTCAGGAGCGCTGGTCTGTATATGGTTCTGGGTCTTTCAGACATTTAGGTGTCTTTTGAGTAACTAGGTGATATATAAAGTATGTATTTAATTTAATCTAACTTTAATATTCTTTCATAAAGAGCACAGCTTCAACTTTCCCATCTCAAGAGGTTAAATAAAAAAGTAATATAGTAAGTGCCTATTAAGTGCCAAATAAAGTAACAGGGTTGACTGTAAGAGGGTTGACTACTTCATCTTAAATCAGCCGTAAATCCCCTTGTGATAGGGGGAATGGAAGCTTGTTGTGTGCAACAGGGAGGGACCATCACAAAAAAATGAAATTGTTAAAACATTTCTAGCATGCCTAGGCCCTACCTATGGGTAACAGGGTAGACGTGTTATACCCGACCCACTCAGTTTTCTACAAAACACCAGAAAATGGCCAAAAAAATCACCAGTTTGCCTGCTTTTACGCTATGATTTGACTATTAGATGTTAACAAAAAAAAGGGACTAGTTTCACCACATTAAAACAAGAGTTCAGTTCACGTAAAAGGGTTGACCTTAAAATGAGGATAGACATACAGTATGTAAATTACTACATCACATGAAGGAAATAGTAATCTTCAGAAATAATTTTGTCAAAGAAAAAAAGAAGTCATTTTGGCTTTAAGTGGATTAAAATGTTTTTCGAAGTCACAGAGGATGCACTTTAGTAAGTCTTTATTCATATAAAAACTCTGATTTATTGAATTTTCCATGTGGTCTATATTAAAGATGCACTATACAGAAATCATGCCGCCATTTCCTGGTTGCTAAAATTCTAATAGGTCACCCAATTTCAGACAAAACAAGCAAGTATAGTGTAAAAAAATCATTGTACCATCAAAACCACTGTGAAGTATATTTTCCATAACCAAAAATATTATTTTCAGCTGTTTGAAACAAAACCTAAGAACAGGATGCATAGAAATAGTGCACATAGCTTCTACAGTCAAAATAGTCTACAGCTTAAACTTGCTTTCAATGATAATGACATATCTATAACACACATTTCTATGTGAATTTGGTCTGGTCACCCAAAAAGTTACATGTTGCAGCTTTAATATATATATATTATATATTAATATTATATATATTAAATGTAACCTTTATTTAACTAGGCAAGTCAGTTAAGAACAAATTCTTATTACAATGACGGCCTACACCGGCCAAACTCGGACGACGCTGGGCCAATTATGTGCCGCCCTATGGGACTCCCAATCACGGCCGGTTGTGATACAGCCTGGAATTGAACCAGGGTGTCTGTAGTGACGCCTCTAGCACTGAGATGCAGTGTCTTAGACCGCAGTGCCACTCGGGAGCCCATTAAAGGGCACTTCATTTAATATAACAGGCTTTTACAATGTAATATTTGTGATATCAAAGGGAAGCAAAAGGCATTCATTTCCTGGAACAACCCTTTTGTCGGTTTGTATTTTCAATCTAGTGATGCACGTGACATAAACACTTACACAATATGTAAACAATAGCTGAGCATAGCCTAACCACAGATGAGCTATTATACTGTATAAGCGATCACACCTCACAGAACAGATGATGTGCAGTAAGACTCCAGCACTTCTAGCTGATTGCGAGGGTTGGCTATTGTTTTTCATAGTGTGCGTTACGTGCAAATTCATCAGGAGATTGAAAATACCAGCTGACTGAACCATAAACCTACCGGCGCTCTACACATTTGGGTAAATAATATTTTCCTGTGGATATTTTTTCTCCAATTTCAACCACATAAGGACCAACCGGTAGAGTAAGTTAAAATATAATTGCATTCAACATTTTGGCTGGAGAGGAAACTTTACAACTTTTTGCAGTGCATCATGTCAGACTGTGTAACCAATACACTGCTAAAAAAAATAAAGGGAACACTTAAACAACACAATGTAACTCAAAGTCACATGTTTCACACAGCTCGCATTGATGTGCCATCCTGGATGAGCTGCACTACCTGAGCCACTTGTGTGGGTTGTAGACTCCGTCTCATGCTACCACTAGAGTGAAAGCACCGCCAGCATTCAAAAGTGACCAAAACATCAGCCAGGAAGCATAGGAACTGAGAAGTGGTCTGTGGTCACCACCTGCAGAACCACTCCTTTATTGGGGGTGTCTTGCTAATTGCCTATAATTTCCACCTGTTGTCTATTCCATTTGCACAACAGCATGTGAAATTTATTGTCAATCAGTGTTGCTTCCTAAGTGGACAGTTTGATTTCACTGCCAGGTTTGTGGTATATGGCCAATATACCACGGCTAAAGGCTGTATCCAATCACTCTGCTTAGGTTTATTGCTTGATTACATTAAATCTGTTTCTAGCACCTTCTCTCTATGACTTATCACTATCTACTTGTCTGTCATCATGAGCAGTCCTCCCTTCCTCTCTGAGCATATGGTCAGGTGAATAAATACTCTGTCATCCTCTCCCTACTTGATAACTGGCCAAGGGAGACAATAGGAAGGAAAGGGTGAGAGGGAGGGAGGGAAAAGATAAATAAGCCTAAAACAGCAATAAAATATGCATACTATGTATGGTACTGTAGGTACATGTTTCAATACAATATGAATACTATATATGGTACTGTAGGTACATGTTTCAATACAATAGTGCATACTATATATGGTACTGTAGGTAGATAGATAGATAGATAGGTACTTTATTGATCCCCCGGGGGGGAAATTTCATAAGAAAATAGACGAAAGAAACGAACTAAAACAACAATTAATGCACGAACAACGGGAGCTGCTTAACAGGCGACCACTCAGGGCGGCGCCAATATCCTACGATCCTACGATGGTACATGTTTCAATACAATATGCATACTATGTATGGTACTGTAGGTACATGTTTCAATACAATATGCATACTATGTATGGTACTGTAGGTACATGTTTCAATACAATATGCATACTATGTATGGTACTGTAGGTACATGTTTCAATACAATATGCATACTATGTATGGTACTGTAGGTACATGTTTCAATACAATATGCATACTATGTATGGTACTGTAGGTACATGTTTCAATACAATATGCATACTATATATGGTACTGTAGGTGCATGTTTCAATACAATATGCATACTATGTATGGTACTGTAGGTACATGTTTCAATACAATAGTGCATACTATATATGGTACTGTAGGTACATGTTTCAATACAATATGCATACTATGTATGGTACTGTAGGTACATGTTTCAATACAATATGCATACTATGTATGGTACTGTAGGTACATGTTTCAATACAACATGCATACTATGTATGGTACTGTAGGTACATGTTTCAATACAATATGCATACTATGTATGGTACTGTAGGTACATGTTTCAATACAATATGCATACTATGTATGGTACTGTAGGTACATGTTTCAATACAATAGTGCATACAATGTATGGTACTGTAGGTACATGTTTCAATACAATATGCATACTATGTATGGTACTGTAGGTACATGTTTCAATACAATATGCATACTATGTATGGTACTGTAGGTACATGTTTCAATACAGTAGTGCATACTATGTATGGTACTGTAGGTACATGTTTCAATACAATATGCATACTATGTATGGTACTGTAGGTACATGTTTCAATACAATATGCATACTATGTATGGTACTGTAGGTACATGTTTCAATACAATAGTGCATACTATGTATGGTACTGTAGGTACATGTTTCAATACAATATGCATACTATGTATGGTACTGTAGGTACATGTTTCAATACAATATGCATACTATGTATGGTACTGTAGGTACATGTTTCAATACAATATGCATACTATGTATGGTACTGTAGGTACATGTTTCAATACAATATGCATACTATATATGGTACTGTAGGTACATGTTTCAATACAATATGCATACTATGTATGGTACTGTAGGTACATGTTTCAATACAATATGCATACTATGTATGGTACTGTAGGTACATGTTTCAATACAATATGCATACTATATATGGTACTGTAGGTACATGTTTCAATACAATATGCATACTATGTATGGTACTGTAGGTACATGTTTCAATACAATATGCATACTATGTATGGTACTGTAGGTACATGTTTCAATACAATATGCATACTATATATGGTACTGTAGGTACATGTTTCAATACAATATGCATACTATGTATGGTACTGTAGGTACATGTTTCAATACAATATGCATACTATATATGGTACTGTAGGTACATGCTAATTGCCTATAATTTCCACCTGTTGTCTATTCCATTTGCACAACAGCATGTGAAATTTATTGTCAATCAGTGTTGCTTCCTAAGTGGACAGTTTGATTTCACAGAAGTGTGATTGACTTTGAGTTACATTGTGTTGTTTAAGTGTTCCCTTTATTTTTTTGAGAAGTGTAGTTGGTATCACAGTCTGATCTATTATGTAGGGTAGCAGGTAGGGTAGCAGCAGGTGGATCAACGCGGGAACGAGTGTAGAGTACCTCAAAGCTAAAACAAACAAAAAAACGTATATGTTAAAATGATAAATAATAGTGCGCAACTGGATTATAACTAGGATTATATGGCTGAGGTAGTAAAATCCATTCTAAAAATCCAAGTCGCAAAACAGCAAGCAAACAAATAGTCATCTCTCGACCGGAAATCCCGTTTTACGTCAATGAATTCGAAATTGATCCTGGCTAAATGAGAGCCGATTAACGCGTCTTAATTCTACAGCATTCACAGCAAATGATGTGGTTTTATTCATTTACTATTACAAATAGGATCGAGACAGACATAGCTTATCTTTCCAGTGCGGTTATCATAGTGTGCACTCAACAGTCTTTCACAGAGGTAAACCACATCCTTGCTTTGTTTTAGCAATGACAGTTAGAATGCTGTAGATGTGTAACATATTTTGCTGCATTTATCCACAGAGTCCAGAGACACTGATTCATCATGTCCAGGTGAGTACTACTGTAGTAAAAAATATATATTATAATAATAATATTGTCACATACACCGGATAGGTGCAGTGAAATGTATAGTAGCCTACTTTGGTAGTGTAGCAGAGTAGGGGGCCATTTTAGGACAACTGCCACGGTGTCTACCTCCCCCTCTACCCGCCACTATGCTGACACCCCAAGCCCCTAGAGCACACTAGTCATATCCAATCAGACAGCCACAGGAAGCTGACACACACACACACACACACACACACAGACACACATAGACACACACACACACACACAAACACACACACACAAAGCTCCCAAACCCAAACTGTGATGTACCCTCAGTTGTCATATCAAAGGACAGGAGAGTGGAGTGAAAGAGGAAGACAGCTTTTGGCTCTCAGAACTGAACGAGGAGGCTGAAACATGGCAGAGGAGGTATCAGGTAAAAAGATTTGAACCTTTTATCGCACATGTATAGACACTGTATGTTAAATGTACAGAAATATAATTGATGAGCTTTGGGCAAAATAAGTAATAATTTGTACTGATTGTGTTAATAATTTAGTATATGTTAGTTTGGCACTTTTTTGAGGGGAGCACAATGCACTCAAAATACACTTAAGGATACATTTGAAATTGATGTACATTTTTGTGATACAAAACCAAGATTAAGATTATCAGGAGCAGATTGCCCATATCCCGAAGTGTTGCTTCTCAGACACAGGACTTTCTAATGTTATCTGTTCTCTTTTTGAATGTGAAAGTGGAAAAAAGCAATAAGCATTTCAGTGAGGTATAAAGAGAGACCCAAAAGAAAGAGAGACAGAGGGATACCCATAAAACAAGTAGTTATTAAACATTATAAACTGGGTGGTTCGAGCCCTGAATGTTGATTAGCTGACTGACATGGTAGCTGACTGACACCCCCTTCGGCCTTATTGCTTGATTATAAACCGGGTAGTTTGGGTCCTGCATGCTGATTGGTCATGTGTATACCAGACAATATACCATGGCTATGACTCAAAATATACTTAACTGTTTATTTATGTTGGTAACCAGTTTATAATAGCAATAAGGCACCTCTGGGTTTGTGGTATATGGCCAATATACCACGGCTAAAGGCTGTATCCAATCACTCTGCTTAGGTTTATTGCTTGATTACATTAAATCTGTTTCTAGCACCTTCTATCTATGACTTATCACTATCTACTTGTCTGTCATCATGAGCAGTCCTCCCTTCCTCTCTGAGCATATGGTCAGGTGAATAAATACTCTGTCATCCTCTCCCTACTTGATAACTGGCCAAGGGAGACAATAGGAAGGAAAGGGTGAGAGGGAGGGAGGGAAAAGATAAATAAGCCTAAAACAGCAATACAATATGCATACTATATATGGTACTGTAGGTACATGTTTCAATACAATATGCATACTATGTATGGTACTGTAGGTACATGTTTCAATACAATATGCATACTATGTATGGTACTGTAGGTACATGTTTCAATACAATATGCATACTATGTATGGTACTGTAGGTACATGTTTCAATACAATATGCATACTATGTATGGTACTGTAGGTACATGTTTCAATACAATATGCATACTATGTATGGTACTGTAGGTACATGTTTCAAAGAAAAGGGAGAAGTCCCATCGTATAAACGTCTGGTGTTTTGCTCCCATGAGGTTCTTGTCCTCATCAGTTTGATAAGTGTGTGTGTGTGTGTGTGTGTGTGTGTGTGTGTGTGTGTGTGTGTGTGTGTGTGTGTGTGTGTGTGTGTGTGTGTGTGTGTGTGTGTGTGTGTGTGTGTGTGTGTGTGTGTGTGTGTGTGTGCGAGTGTGTGTGTGTGTGTGTGTGTGTGTGTGTGTGTGTGTGTGTGTGTGTGTGTGTGTGTGTGTGTGTGTGTGTGTGTGCGAGTGTGCGAGTGTGCATGCACATTTTAGAGATTGTTGTAACACTGAGGCACAACGAAGACAGCTGGCTAAGAGCACATTCCAAATGGGCGTAGATGCAGGAAATTCCACTCCCTTTCCCAGAGGAACTACACACACACACACACACACACACACACACACACACACTCGCTCGCACGCACGCACGCACACACACACACACACACACACTTATCAAACTGATGAGCTGATGACAAGCTTGTTCTATGGGATGGGACTACTCTTTCTTTGTTTATTCAATCTGTAAATCAACTGTGATGTACAGTTTAGATACACAAGCAAGTTCAGTATTCCTAAATTGCTAGAGACCTGTAATAAATGTGCAAATTGAATAACAAATGAGGACATAATGTATCTTCCCTCAAATAATTGGATAAAAATAAAATCACTCACTATAAATCCACAGGTATATATGATTTGAGAACAGTGACTCGGGCTGTAGTGTAAGGGTTTATTCACTAGGTGGCAGCATTAAATTCCCAAAATGCAAGAGAGGCCAACTGAGGCAGGGGACATTTTGACAAGATCCACAAAGACTCTGACTGTGACTGGTGATGAAAAGAGGAGGGGATGGACACACATTAGCCCCAGAGGACAACAACAGTCATTAAGGCAGTGCTTGATGATGCTTGCTAATCACTGTTTGGACATCCTTTAGAGCCTATACTGTACTAGGCCCAGCTGGTCCGGAGCTTTTGTTTCAATGTGCTGCCTTAGCCTGATAAAGCAATGCTGTGTTTAAAAGATTGAATTATCGTTATGCCCTCAGTCCTAACAATGTATTGTCAATTCAACAATTATTCGGATCTATTTCTTCCACGACAACCGTGTATCAATACAAGCCTTGTAAGTAGGCCTAAGACTAAACCAGTCAACCAAACCGTTGAACTACCGAGTTGAAATAGAGCATAACAAACATTTGCAACCCTCATGACACTGGACTGTGCACACTAAGACAATGGCAGTCGCTCTGTGAGATGCTATCTGATGGAGTCTAGCAGCTAGCTACAGCATGTGTTATTCCTTATCGAACAAACAGACGTGTTGACATTCCCTGAGGAGGTCAAAAGAATGAAAACTGAATTCCTTCTTCACTGTGAGCATCCTTAAACTGGCATCTTGGTGTCCCTGGAAGACAGTAGCTTGTGTGTGTTTGTCTCTGCCGGAGACTGTACTTGTAGTTTATTTCTTTAGTTTTGTTTGGGAATTTTTGGTCTTCTCTAAGCAGGATCGCTGATAGACAAAACATTCTTTGGAGTCCTCAGGAAGACATATTTGGTAAGAAATTGTTGTTGCCTGCTTTTCAGGTGGATTGTTTTCATCAGATAGATAGATAGATAGATAGATAGATAGATAGATAGATAGATAGATAGATAGATAGATAGATAGATAGATAGATAGATAGATAGATAGATAGATAGATAGATAGATAGATAGATAGATAGATAGATAGATAGATAGATAGATAGATAGATAGATACTTTATTGATCCCTGAGGGGAAATCTCTTTGTCAAGCAGATACGAAAAAAACCAAGGGCAGGTGCAAAAAAACACGATACATGATACATAGAGCGGCAGTATGAAAAAGTATAAAAATACAAGAAGTCTGGAGTGCAAAAAAGCTATAAAAAGACATTGCATAGTATGGGTGGTTGGCTGAATATGTACACTATACATTGGTGGATGGTGCATGGTTAACTATACTAGACAGGTCGATGGCAGAGAAATACTTAATATTTATATTTACTTAATATACAGACTGGTTAAATGAACAGGTTAGTGAATATTTTGCATGATTAAATTAACTGTACATGTAAATATACAGTTAAATTTACAGGTAAGTGAATATTTGCATGGTTACATTAACTGTACAGGTAAATGACAGGCAGATATACTTAAATAGCTAAATGTGTGTATGATATAATTTAGGGTAATAATAGTAATTCCCTTAAAATACAGTCCTTAGTGCGCAGGGTTTAATCACAGATAAATGCACGTATTGCACATTCGATATACTAAAAGCAATGAAAAAATTGCTGACAGGATACTAATATGCATTCCTGAGTGAATGACTACGTAAGTTAAGTCCAAGAATTACTTATAATATTGCACGTGATATGAAATAACAACTGTACATGAATATGTATATACAGATCTGAATGAATAAATAAGGCCTGAGTGAATGAGTGATTACAGACCAGAGTTACTCACGGATGGATGCATAATTGTTAAACTAGGTCCTAACACCCCGACAGTTCCAGGTCTATGTTGACGACGGCACGGCACCCTGGTGAGGCTTAAATAGTCTAATAGCCGTCGGCAGGAAGGACCTCCTGTAGCGCTCTCTGGCACACTGTGGTGGGATCAGTCTGTGACTGAAGGTGCTCCTCTGCGTCATAACCATGGCATGCAGAGGGTGGGTGACGTTGTCCATGATGGCCAGCAGTTTGGCCAGGATCCTTCTCTCCGCCACCTCCTCTAGAGTGTCAAGGCTAATCCCCAGAACAGAGCTAGACTTCCTGATCAGCTTATTTACCTGAGAAGCATCACCGGCTTTTATGTTGGCGTCCCAGCACACCACTGCAAAAAAGATGGCACTGGCCACCACAGACTGGTAGAAGGTATGCAGTAGTTTACTGCACACGTTGAAGGACCTGAGCCTCCTCAGAAAGTAGAGTCGGCTCTGGCCCTTTTTGTACAGAGCCCCGGTGTTACCAGCCCATTCCAGCCTGTTGTCCATATGGACTTCCAGGAACTTGTATGACCCAACCATTTCCACATCCATCCCCTGTATAGGGACTGCAGTCAGTTGGGCCTTGGTTCTCCTGAAGGCCACCACCATCTCCTTTGTTCGGCTGATGTTGAGCTGAAGGTGGTTCTGCTCACACCACAACACAAAGTCATTGATTGCACTCCTGTACTCCTCCTCCTGCCCACCCCTGATGCACCCTACAATTGCGGAGTCATCTGAGAACTTCTGTAGCTGGCATGTTTCAGAGTTATATCTGAAGTCCGAGGTGTAGAGGGTGAACAGGAAGGGGGACAGGACCGTGTGTTGCTCACTGCCCGTTCTGACACACAGCTCTGTAGTCACACAAATTGTGGCCTACCGGTCAGGTAGTCCATGACCCAGGAGACTAAGGGTGCTTCCACTTTCATCCTCTCCATCTTCTCACCCAGTAGCAGGGGCTGAATGGTGTTGAAGGCACTGGAGAAGTCAAAAAACATAACCCTCACAGTGCAACCTGCATTGTCCAGGTGAGAGTAGGCCCTCTGCGCTGATATGCGAACTGCAAGGGGTCCAGTGATGTACACACCAGGGATCTGAGGTGAGCGAGGACTAACCTTTCCAGAAGTACAGGGAGAGGTTTCTTGGCCCGCTTTGAAGGGATGAGACATTTCACGTAGACTACTGGTCTTTAATGGGTGCTATTTTTGGGTCTGATGTTTGTTGTACTAGGGCAGCACACTGTGTTTTGTGAACACCCTTAACTCTCTCACCTACAGTCTAGGGAAAGGATGATGATGAGTGGTGATATCCAAAACTGAAAAATACTTTGACGAATCAAAAAAGGGTCGAGATAAAGAAACAGACACCCTGAGATATTCAGCCATTCAGATATACTCTATCTCTTCTCAAGGTCCAGTGTATATCTCCTCAGTGGCTATGTAGAATGACACAAGGCAGAGTAGTAACTAGAAAGAGGCGGAGAGTAAGGGGCTGTGACATCATCATTGGGTTCAGCCCAGGACGGGCAGCTCTCTGCTGGAACAATGGATGGGATCTAAACAAGGCTTATTATGTAACCAGGTCACAGATGAGAATCAGGAGATGACCACATTACTTTGTGCTACTGTAGGTGGGAGAGACCAAGTGTGCATCTGAAATGCACCCTATTTTCTAAATAGTGCACTACTTTTGACCAGAGCCCTATGCCGGCCCTGGTCAAAAGTAGTGCACTATATAGGGAATAGGGTGCCATTTAGGACGGAGACCAAGTCAAGGATCTGTCCAGCCTGTCATTCTACTGATTTACAATCTGCCCTCCTGCTAAATTCTGAAGGATCCAAGTTAGGCTGGCCCCCAACCAGGGCCTGACAGAAAAACAGAACCAAACGTATTGTGTTTCCACAGAACATTACTAGAGGAAACTATAGAGGAAAATAAATTAAATTGTCTTTCCGCTCTCTTCTCTTTTACCTAGCAACGGCTTCAGCCATGTTCCCCGTGGATACCTTCTTCAAATCTATCCTGTTGCTGTCCAGACGGATAACACCAGAGGAGGGGGAAGTAAGTTATCTGTTTATACGTCAGGTCACCAAGACAACCAATAGTTCTCCTTCTTCATAACAAAAACATGAACATCCTTAAAAGCAGGAGAGAGTGTTATCTGAATTGTGAGGAAAGAGTTGGAGTCTTGAATTCACCATAGCATAATTTGTTTAAATCAAGCATTATATGTCCACAAAGAGACATGACTTGGATACACTGTAATGTTTTACAGACACTGTGTGATGGAATGCATATTTGAATACCATTAAGCACTTAATAAGTAGGTTACAGGTAACTGCAGTTCTACAGGTTGTGCTCTGGGTTTCAAGAAAGGTCTGACACCCACATGATGTAATGACATCAGACTGAAATAGTTCATAAGACTTCATAGCAGAGTTGTTCTATGTAGGGAATGAGAATCACTCTTGCTGTCAATCCTATAACTATCTCATGCCTCCCCTGTTGTTTTTGTCTGTCCCTGGCCTGAGGCAGTTTATCTGTCTGTGTCCATGTGTCTGTAGGCTACTGCATGGTTAGACAGACAGCTGGGGTTACTCTGATAAGTGTCCACACACCCCAATCCTACACACAAACGCAGGCAGACAGGCACGCAGACACACACACACACACACACACACACACACACACACATACACACAGACAGAAAGGGGGAGAGAATTAGAGCGAGAGAAGGAGAGGGGGAGAGATTGAGAGAGAGAGAGAGAGAGAGAGAGAGAGAGAGAGATACAACCACTTTGCCAGAGCAAAATTGCCCATGTCAAAAATAACCCATGAATCAAATAACTCTTTGAGCCTTTCAATGGTTATTTGCAGTTTAAAAAATGTGATAATTCAAATGTATGGGTGGCGGGGCATTGAAATATTTTGGGACGTGTTTTGTTTCACAGCTCTTTTTGTGCAACCGTGAGTGAGTGTGTCATTCCAGTTTATCTAGTCTGTTGTGTTATGCCATTAGATGTTATATATGACTATGGTCTGTGAAGGTGTCTTCTGAGAACAGTTGACTAAGTCTGTAGTTCTCAATTCTCTCCTCAGGAATCCCCAGATGTTGAGGTAGCACACCTGATTAAACTTATTAATAAAAACAGTAATAAAACCTATGGAATTTTAACAATTGAAGCTATTAAACCAGAATAAGAAACATTGTATGGTTCTAAAAAATAACCTTTGTAGAACCATTCAATACTGAACTTGTTTGCTTGTGTATCTAAACTGTACATCACAGTTGATTTACAGATTGAATAAACAAAGAAAGAGTAGTCCCATCCCATATAACAAGCTTGTCATCAGCTCATCAGTTTGATGAGTGTGTGTGTGTGTGTGTGTGTGTGTGTGTGTGTGTGTGTGTGTGTGTGTGTGTGTGTGTGTGTGTGTGTGTGTGTGTGTGTGTGTGTGTGTGTGTGTGTGTGTGTGTGTGTGTGTGTGTGTGTGTGTGTGTGTGTGTGTGTGTGTGTGTGCAAATTTAACTGATTTGTGGTAGTGGCTCCATGACAATTACATTTAAATAAGGCACAGATCATAGTGATACGAAGTCTCAAACATTTGTTGAGTGGCTAGCCATGTCCTTTCCATCTGTTTTGCCCTGTAGTCACTCTCAGTTTAGAAGCCTTTGCCAAGGCTTAAATTGCAAGTGATATAAAACACCAAATAGCAGTTTGTATGCTGTAATATAGAATTCCATATTAACTATTAGATAGATAGATAGATAGATAGATAGATAGATAGATAGATAGATAGATAGATAGATAGATAGATAGATAGATAGATAGATAGATAGATAGATAGATAGATAGATAGATAGATAGATAGATAGATAGATAGATAGATAGATAGATAGATAGATAGATAGATAGATAGATAGATAGATAGATAGATAGATAGATAGATAGATAGATAGATAGGTAGGTAGGTAGGTAGGTAGGTAGGTAGGTAGGTAGGTAGGTAGGTAGGTAGGTAGGTAGGTAGGTAGGTAGGTAGGTAGGTAGGTAGGTAGGTAGGTAGGTAGGTAGGTAGGTAGGTAGGTAGGTAGGTAGGTAGGTAGGTAGGTAGGTAGGTAGGTAGGTAGGTAGGTAGGTAGGTAGGTAGGTAGGTAGGTAGGTAGGTAGGTAGGTAGGTAGGTAGGTAGGTAGGTAGGTAGGTAGGTAGGTAGGTAGGTAGGTAGGTAGGTAGGTAGGTAGGTAGGTAGGTAGGTAGGTAGGTAGGTAGGTAGGTAGGTAGGTAGGTAGGTAGGTAGGTAGGTAGGTAGGTAGGTAGGTAGGTAGGTAGGTAGGTAGGTAGGTAGGTAGGTAGGTAGGTAGGTAGGTAGGTAGGTAGGTAGGTAGGTAGGTAGGTAGGTAGGTAGGTAGGTAGGTAGGTAGGTAGGTAGGTAGGTAGGTAGGTAGGTAGGTAGGTAGGTAGGTAGGTAGGTAGGTAGGTAGGTAGGTAGGTAGGTAGGTAGGTAGGTAGGTAGGTATTGAGAGTATCCTGTCAGGCTGTATCACTGCCTGGTACAGAAACTGCACTGTCCGCAAACGGAGGGCTCTCCAGAGGGTGATGCGGTCTGCCCAACGCATCACCGGGGGCACACTGCCTGCCCTCCAGGACACCTACAGCACCCGATGTCACAGGAAGGCCAAAAAGATCATCAAGGACATCAACCACACAAGCCACGGCCTGTTCACCCTACTATCATCCAGAAGGCGAGGTCAGTACAGGTGCATCAAAGCTGGGCCCGAAAGACTGAAAAACAGCTTATTTCTCAAGGCCATCAAACTGTTAAATAGCCATCACTAGCAGGCTACCACCCGGCTACTCAACCCTGCACCTTATAGGCTTCTGCCCTGTATACATAGGCATGGAATTACTGGCCACTTTAATAATGGAACACTAGTCACTTTAATAATGTTTACATACTGCTTTACTCATCTCATATGTATATACTGTATTCTATTATACTGTATTTAGTCAATGCCACTCCGACATTGCTCGTCCTAATATTTATATATTTCTGAATTCCATTCTTTTACTTTGAGATTTGTGTGTATTGTTGTGAGTTGTTAGATATTACTGCACTGTTGGAGCTAGGAACACAAGCATTTCGCTACACTCGCAATAACATCTGCTAAATATGTGTGTGACCAATAAAATGTGATTTGATTTGATTTGAACTACAACAACATTTTCAGTTATGGTTACATAAACGTTTTACTGTAATATGTGTTTTATTTATCATCCGTGGTTGAATGCACCAACTGTAAGTTGCTAAGGACAAAAGCACCTGCTAAATGACCAAAATGTAAATGTGAAAATGAAAACTTGCAAAGAACAGGGTAATTATAGTAATATGCTGTAATTGTAATTGGTACTGTAAATTAGATTACATTAACTGACTTGGTACTGTAAATCAGATTCCAGTAACATTTGTGGTACCGTAAAATGGATTACAGTAGCTGTATTGTAAATTAAATTCCAGTAACTTACTGGCCAAATGCTGAAAGTAAGTTACTGTAAATTTTACAGGACACGTTTTAGTGTTGTAACCATAGCGGAACCTTTTTTTGTACTAAATAGAACCTTAATTTTCAGCACCATAGAGGTTCCATTTAGAACCTTATGAGCATGACTCTTTATAGAATCTTAAAGGTGCCACATTGCACCAAAAAGGGTTACGCTATGGTTACAAGCCAAATAACCCTTATTTGGCACTATATAGAACCATTTGTTTTTAGTGTGTTCCTCTACCTCTGATCAAAGTGTTTTTGCACCAGTAACTCCTGATGTACAGGTGCTGCTAGCTGGACAGGATCATATTGTAGCCTGCCCACAGTACTGGCCTGGAACATTCTGAACACTTCTATTTGATATACTTATCGTTATCAAACTCAGGTGAAACACCGAGGGCTGGAGTAAACATTTTGTGGTGTGTTTTGGAATCAGATAGGCCTGCCCTACAAAATGTTAAAGAAAATAAATCCATTTGTGACACATCCAACTGGGTACAGACGTCAGTTCAACGTATAGTTTTGATTTACGTTTGGTTGAATTGTGAACTAACGTGAATTCAATGTGAAATCAACCCAAAATGTCATCCTGAAATTAGATTTAGTTTAGAAATGTGAAAAAATTACGAAATTCCGTCATCACATTTTTTTTTATGACGTGGAAACAAACAGCGTTGATTAAACTATATAGTTTTTGCCCGGTGGGATTGGCCTACAGAATTAAGCTATATAACAAGTTTATAACAGCCATTGGAATGACTCCCAAAAGTTTAATCGTAACTGAATTGTGGGAACAAGAATGAGTGAAAAGAGAATCAGATCCTTCTGAAGAGACCGCCGATTTTAATGACTCCGAAATCACTTGACAAGCAGCGGGGACTCATTTGAGAGCAAGTGTGCTCATGCAAAGCTACAATCATGCGCTTGTGCTGAGATAGAGCTAAGGCTGATTGAAAGTGGGTTGGAGTCTCAGAAGTGGTGGCAGTGACAGCTGGGTTGAGTTTTGATGTAGGTTGCATACAAATAATGTAGACTTGTGCCTTTGGTGACACAATAGCAACATGTGGCGATTCAACTGGTCATGCAATGTCCACTGTCGGTATGCTATGTTGTTTTAATGTGGGTCCGGTATTTTTAAAGGGTAGACAGACATGCTTGGAGTCCTGGTCTTCGACATGCGTTATTACCGCAAATCCACTAACCGTGAAAGTTGTTCTGTTTGACTTAAAACAAATATGCATCTGTTCCGGAGTTACAATTATCGAATTTTCCCGGATCATTATTCTGTGGAAACATCGACCATTCGAGGCATCAGTTGGGTATGTTATTATTCTTGCCTAGAATAGCATAACTTTATTTTATTTATTTTATTAAACCTTTAACTATGCAAGTCAGTTATGAACACGTTCTTATTTACAATGACGACCTACAATAGCAACAGTTGTACAGGCTAATAGTATACTACTATTGTAATAATGCTATTCATCATCACTAGGGTACTTATCATCATTATCTGCAACGTCATGATTTTTTGTCTTAACATGATTTGCAAATTCTTCATAAAAACAACATTTTTCTTCAGAAAGTTATGTATGACTATGACTGAAAATATGCTCCAAATATTCCCACCCATTGCAGTTTGATACAATGTTTTCACAGCTAAATAGACCTTCAATAAATGATATGGCCTATTACGTGGACATGTTTTGAGAGTGACGCTCACATTCTAGGTAGTTATGCTGCACCACAGTACTTAATGAAAAGAAGGTGGTGGGAGGTAGAGAACGATCTCTACAGAAAGTCTGACTGTGGCTGCACACATGTCACAGTCATGCTCTGTCCCTCTGCCTTTCGCACACACACTGCACACTTCACTACAAGAGGAGGGAAGAGCGGTCACACTTGAAAACACTGCAACACTTCAGCATAGAAGCTTAAGTCCTTGTATGTGATTGTGCTACTGTATTAGTGTCTGTGTGGTGAGATGTGTGGGTGGTGTGCACTGCAGAGGTGTAGAGTGAATGGGGCTGTGGAGTCAGACACTGTCGGTGGGGGGGGGGGGGGGGGGGAGAAGACTCTCCACATCCACTGTGACAGTCTGTATGTGTCCCCAAAACAAAAGCAGCTATTTGCGTTGCATTTGAGCATGTGGAGAATGCTTAGACTGAGTCGAGGACTACTCTGTTGTCTTGAGCATGTGGAGAATGCTTAGACTGAGTCGAGGACTACTCTGTTGTCTTGAGCATGGGTGCGGGTTAGAGTAGAGGAAGGTAGCAGAGACCCAGCCAAGGTTTTTGTTATTAATAGTGCAGTGTTTATTGTTCACCTCAATCCCCCCCATTCATGTTACAGGGTAGACAAGAATGTCTATTTTTCCCCCAGCCACAGGAAGATTCAGAATAGTGCTCCTCAAAAAAGATCTCAATTTGGCTTTGACTTTGTTATTGAATAGATCCGGATTATACAAATCTAGAGTTATTCATCTAAAGAATTTGTGGTTACCTGAATCTTTGACGACCTGACTCTAAAAAGGCGTAGGTCTTGTATGTGATCAATAACAGCTTAACAAGCAAAGGTGCTGTCTGTCAGTAGACAGTACATTAAAAAAAATTGGCAATGTCTATGGAGTAGCCATAACATATTATTGTTTGTAGGACGTCAATGGAAATATTACTCACTACACTGATCTTGTGTTCAATAGTAACGGCTGTATGAGCGATAAAGTAATCAAAATAACAAAAATATTAAGATGGTTTAGTAAAGCTTCTAAATATTAGTATGTAAAGTGAGTTTGTTTATGTGTATATTGTTTGTCCTCAAGTAGCCTATAGTTGATTAATTACATAGGACACCCTATGGTGATGATGTCTTAATCTTGCCCATCTGCTTAATGTCCTTAAATCCACGGTGTACTAGTGCCTGGAGGTTCAACTACAACTACAACCCTCTCATAGATAAATAGATCAATGCTTTCATACAAAATGAAATGCTTGATCTTATTCATGTCAATTGCTGTGGGCGCATTGCAAAATATTAAAAGCTAAACATACAATACCCAGTTTTTCATTAGATATTCGTAAATATACTTATTACATTGATAATACAGTAAGATATGGAAATATAAAATAATAGGTTTTGAATGTAGATTTAGTTCAGTGGGCCTTATTAGAACCATAGTACTATGCTCCATGCCTTAGATTCAGTTCAGTAGGCCTTATTAGAACCATAGTACAATCCTCCATGCCTTAGATTCAGTTCAGTAGGCCTTATTAGAACCATAGTACAATCCTCCATGCCTTAGATTCAGTTCAGTAGGCCTTATTAGAACCATAGTACAATCCTCCATGCCTTAGATTCAGTTCAGTAGGCCTTATTAGAACCATAGTACAATCCTCCATGCCTTAGATTCAGTTCAGTAGGCCTTATTAGAACCATAGTACTATGCTCCATGCCTTAGATTCAGTTCAGTAGGCCTTATTAGAACCATAGTACAATCCTCCATGCCTTAGATTCAGTTCAGTAGGCCTTATTAGAACCATAGTACTATGCTCCATGCCTTAGATTCAGTTCAGTAGGCCTTATTAGAACCATAGTACAATCATCCATGCCTTAGATGATCAGGCATACATCATTGTACCTAAAGCATCTGCGGCTCCACATCATCCTCGTGTCTGTTTGATTATGTGTCTGGAATGCAGAGGCGGCATGCAACAACATTAGACCCAATTAAACTGGCTTCACACTGGGCGCCAGCTAACTCTAGTTAATTAAGACACACATGACACTTGTGGTCAGATACCACCACTAGTAGCAATGCAGACAAGAGTAATTGTTCTGTAATGAATAGATGCTAATAAGGTCTGTCCCTGCTTATTGCAGTGCATACCAGTGCTGGTGACTCCTGGAGATAAACAGGACAAAATGCCTCACATTCGTAGAGGTCCTTATAATAACAGGTACATAGCAAGAAGTGCACTTCTTGATAAGAGGGACATGGCATCTGGCATTTTCCACTGCGTGCCCCATACTGCTGCCAGCCCTTCAACTTTTTTTTTCCTTAAGTTGTTTTCTAAGATGCAAGGGCTTCTCCAAGGGAGAAAAAAACAACGTCACTATAGCCTACATGTATATCTGTGTGATGCAACATCAGCCTCTACAAGCATGGTTTTGCTGCTCTGAGCACGGCAGAGAGAGAGCATGAGCAACAGAACATATGAGACCAGCTGAAAAGGGCAATGTGCAGTCTCTGGTTGGGGAGCATGTGACAGTGTTGGCAGTAGGACAGACCGGCACAGTTTACTCTGTCAACAGAAAGGAAGGGTGGAGAGGTCTCCACACTAGGAGCCGTTGTACACCTGACTTAAGAGAAGAACAACAGTCTAGTACAATTATAAGAAAAGGGGATAGAAGAAGAATACTTTATTATGTATTTTCTTGACTGCAAATGGAGCTGAGGGAAAAATAATCTGTTCAAACCATTCTCTTCTAGCTGCGTTTGATACCCAAGCACAGCACAAGGGTGTCAGTAGCGCTCCCACACAAAGGGAAGCTATGACAATATCACGTCACGTTCCATATTTATTTTTCTCATCAATTGAGCTGGCAATCCTACACCGCGGCATAGTGAAAACGTGGGGGCCTGTTTCTTATATCATCGCCTTTCTTCTGAGTGGCCCTCAAGGCAAGGCACTAAAGCACTCATGAGTTAACAAGACCTGGAAAGATACAGGAGGGAATTGCCTGTACAAAGCCCTTGTAAATTACTGTTTACTCCTCCTGGCACATCAGCCAGCAGAGTCCTTCCTTGTCATGAAACTTAGCAGCTGGCTTGGGAAAACATTTGGAGAGGCTGTCAGTGGATCATAAAAGAAGAGTTATAAAACAACAAAAGAGGAAGTGAGAATTAGGTTACAGGGCAGTGTTGATGAGTTGACAGGAGGGTTTGCCCATATTTCATCTGGTTTAGGACATATATTGCCTTAACCAGTAGACTTAGAAACACCTCACTGAAAACAAACTGAACACAACAGTATGTATCTCATTAGACTATTCCAGATTCAATTTATCTTTCTGGTCCCACCCATTGGTTTCTGAGAACAACCAGTTGAGCCAGTTCTGTTGGAATGCCTATGAGAGGAAGCAATAATATACTATAGGCCTTATTATTCAGCAATACCTTGATATTATAGGCCTTCTGAACTGGATGTGAACCTCTATAATGGAATAGTCAAATGATGTAGTAGTAAATTATGTTTCCTTCTTTCCCATAGACCCCACTGCCAGAGGCCCTTGACACACAGGACACCATGAAGCAGGTATGTAGTAAGCCGTTCAGGGACAGTGCCACACACACACCAGGGTTGGGCGCAATTTGAATTGAAGGCATATTTTAGTTGACTTTTGAATTGAATGCCTTCAATTCTAATTGAGCCCAACCCTGACACACACAAACACACAGTACAGTAGTACTTCACAGTAGTGCTCTGGCTTCTGATTAATCTTCTGATGAATCTCAATCTTCATGAGAAGAGAACCAACAAGGTCATTGGGTTGACATGTAGGAACATTATTTAAAGTCGGCCATTTTGACCTCTCCCTAAAATATTCTGTTACACCATAGAAACCATAGAAACACCACTCATATAATGCCCCACATTTTCTACAGTATGCCATGTGAAATTCTAAGACTCACAAGACCTTCAACATACAGTTTGCCTCAATATGATGATCCAATGTATGAGCATAATGATATTCTACAACAACTTTAGTCATCTCAGTTATATGTCAACCACAACCTGTTGACATCGGACACAGGCCTTCAGGCTGTATTTCTCCTGCGCCAGCCTTCGTTGTTGCAGCGTTGGCATTCTCTGTAACTGCTGAACCTGCTCTTTTTGGGTTCCTAATATCCTCCATCACTGCTTGAGCAGTGAAGTCTTTCAAAACACATTCCAATCCAGGCGAGCACTGCAGTCACAAGGAGTCTAAAGGACACTCCAAGATACACAGCTAGCTAACTACCCCCCCCGCCCCCGCCCCCCCCTTCCAGTCCCCACTGCCCCCCCCTGCCTGAGCAGAGCAGACTCAACCCTCTCACTCCTTTACCTAACTGCCTCTTCAACAGCCCTCTCAAAGGAGAAAACAGCCTGATAACGGAGTTGAAATGGAAAGACAGACCTGGCTCCTGACTGGCATTATTTTACCCAATATACATACAGTGGGGAGAACAAGTATTTGATACACTGACGATTTTCCAGGTTTTCCTACTTACAAAGCATGTAGAGGTCTGTAATTTTTATCATATGTACACTACAACTGTGAGTGACGGAATCTAAAACAAAAATCCAAAAAATCACATTGTATGATTTTTTTATAATTAATTTGCATTTTATTGCATGACATAAGTATTTGATCACCTACCAACCAGTAAGAATTCCGGCTCTCACAGACCTGTTAGCTTTTCTTTAAGAAGCCCTCCTGTTCTCCACTCATTACTATTAACTGCACCTGTTTGAACTCGTTACCTGTATAAAAGACACCTGTCCACACACTCAATCAAACAGACTCCAACCTCTCCACAATGGCCAAGACCAGAGAGCAATGTAAGGACATCAGGGATAAAATTGTAGACCTGCACAAGGCTGGGATGGGCTACAGGACAATAGGCAAGCAGCTTGGTGAGAAGGCAACAACTGTTGGTGCAATTATTAGAAAATGGAAGAAGTTCAAGATGACGGTCAATCTCCCTCGGTCTAGGGCACCGTGCAAAATGATCATGAGGAAGGTGAGGGATCAGCCCAGAACTACACGGCAGGACCTGGTCAATGACCTGAAGAGAGCTGGGACCACAGTCTCAAAGAAAACTATTAGTAACACACTACGCCGTCATGGATAAAAATCCTGCAGTGCACGCAAGGTCCCCCTGCTCAAGCCAGCGCATGTCCAGGCCCGTCTGAAGTTTGCCAATGACCATCTGGATGATCCAGAGGAGGAATGGGAGAAGGTCATGTGGTCTGATGAGACAAAAATAGAGCTTTTTGGTCTAAACTCCACTCGCCGTGTTTGGAGGAAGAAGAAGGATGAGTACAACCCCAAGAACACCATCCCAACCGTGAAGCATGGAGGTGGAAACATCATTCTTTGGGGAGCTTTTCTGCAAAGGGGACAGGACGACTGCACCGTATTGAGGGGAGGATGGATGGGGCCATGTATCGCGAGATCTTGGCCAGCAACCTCTTTCCCTCAGTAAGAGCATTAAAGATGGGTCGTGGCTGGGTCTTCCAGCATGACAATGACCCGAAACACACAGCCAGGGCAGCTAAGGAGTGGCTCCGTAAGAAGCATCTCAAGGTCCTGGAGTGGCCTAGCCAGTCTCCAGACCTGAACCCAATAGAAAATCTTTGGAGGGAGCTGAAAGTCCATATTGCCCAGCGACAGCCCCGAAACCTGAAGGATCTGGAGAAGGTATGTATGGAGGAGTGGGCCAAAATCCCTGCTGCAGTGTTTGCAAACATGGTCAAGAACTACAGGAAACGTATGATCTCTGTAATTGCAAACAAAGGTTTCTGTACCAAATATTAAGTTCTGCTTTTCTGATGTATCAAATACTTATGTCATGCAATAAAATGCAAATTAATTACTTAAAAATCATACAATGTGATTTTCTGGATTTTTGTTTTAGATTCCGTCACTCACAATTGAAGAGTACCTATGATAAAAATTACAGACATCTACATGCTTTGTAAGTGGGAAAACCTGCAAAATCGGCAGTGTATCAAATACTTCTTTTCTCCCCACTGTACACACAGAGACACACACAGCTAGTCTCGCTTTGATGCATCCAGAATCTCCTGGAATAAAAACAGTGGAACAGTGTTATCTTCTACTGCAGGAACAATGAAAACACAGTAACTAGGCCTATAGAACATTAAAGTTGACTTCAGGTCTATGTTTTGTTCTGCACTGAACATGCAGTGCGTATCTTTAATAAATATCCAGTCAGCCTTGGAATGTTCCTAACTTCCCAAAGGCTTTTTTTTGTGTGAGTGCTGTGTGTATTTTGGAAAGGGGAGAGAGGATGCAGGCCTTGTAGCTAATGGGAGAACAGTAGCGAGATTTTTATTTTTTATTTTTTGTTTGATGGCGAGGAAATATAATTCATTTTAGGTGCGGCCCCCTGGACCTCGGTGAAGACCGAATTTTGCCTACGGGGAAAATGAGTTTGAGATCGTTCAGTTAGTTATCTAATGATGATCAAGATGATGATTGATGTCTGGTGGTTTGGGGTTTGGTGCTACCTATATTTACACATGTCAAAAAAAAACTTATCATCAATGCCAACAGGTATTTTTACCTAAATTGGCACGTCCTGTTTTGAATAAATAAAAGTAAAAAATCCAGTGCTGTAGCTTGGTATTGCTGAAGTGGGGGAGGAAGTGTACTGGTTGGAAACAACAACCCCTCAGAAAGCCTGACGTGGTCTTGTCTGAGAGTGGGATGTGAGATGCAGCTCGCACAGCTCCTCTGCCCGCCTGCGTGGTTCTCCTCCAGGTACAGTCATGTTCCAGAAGAGGAGAGAACAAAACCCACCAAGGTCACAGCACAGAGGGAGACTGTAGACTCGCCCACAGAGGAAACGTTCAAACACTAGTGGAAACGTTCAAACACTAGTGGAAACGTTCAAACACTAGTGGAAACGTTACACTTTTTAAACACAGACTAGAGGCACAAGTTTAGTAAACCCACACACTACACTCAGTGATTGAAACAGTTACTCTCACTGAGCCAGAGAATGAAGGCAACAAAGTTACTTTATTAAAGCTTAGTTATAAGAAGAAAGAAAGTGTGGGAGGAAAGACCAAAACCACAAACCACATTAGCTATTATCAGAGACAAACCAATCCACCCGCAAATATACAAACCATTTTAACAGGCCCATATATTCCTTTTGTGATACTACACCATTCAAAAACGGACAAAACATTCAAAGGGAGACTTTGACTTAGTCTCCATAAGAAATAGTGTCATTAATGTTTATCTAAAGCACATTGTCAACCTGTTCCGGACCTGAAACGTCAGAGAGAGCAGTGTGTGAGAGAAAGGGCCACTTCTACAGTACATACAGTATGTCATTCACCAGCACTAGCACACCTGAGGGAAAACTGTTTACTCTGTAACCTGATGCATGCGTTTGGAAATCAGGGAGCTCCTCCTGCTTATACTAACACATGGAGTATAGTCCCTGGATCAGTGGTTCCTTACCTTTTTTAACTGTGGCACACCTTTATGGGATATGGCGAAGTAAATTGATACAACCCACTGGGCAAAACCTGTTTGAATCAACGTTGTTTCCATGTCATTTCAACCCCAAAAATCTATGCAATGACATTGAATCAACGTGGAAAACGTATTGGATTTGTAAAAAGTAATCAACGTTTGGCATTTAATATTTTTTTCACCTAACTTTTAACTTAAACCCGATGACATGGTGAAACGTTTAGTTGATTTGACGTTGAATTCACAGTCGATAACAACTCAACCAAATGTAAATCATAACCAGACGTTGAACTGACGTCTGTGGCCAGTGGGTAATTACTTTGCTCATGATGCGTGGCCCTAAACTGATACAAAATGTATCAACATGCCTGAGCAAACTGGATATGTAGATACAGACCATGTGCTCTTCAAGTTTCAATGTCACATGCTCAAGTACAGTGAAATGCCGTTATTGCACGCACTACACCCAACAATGCAGTAATCAATACCATTTTAGTACTCAAAATAACAGGTAGAACAAAAACACACGTTAAATACAAATAAGAAATAAGAACAACATCAAAAAGTAAATAAGCTATATACAGGGTCAGTTCCAATACCATATTTACAATGTGCAGAGATTCTGGAGGGATAGAGGTAGACATGTATAGGTGTAAGGTGACTAGGTATCAGGATATATGATAACAATGTATTTATCAAGTCATATTTCCAGGTGCATTCCAAAGGTCACATTTATAAGTGTTTTCAAAAAAATTATCAAGATTAGTGGTACAAATGCCACATTACAACCGTTGAAAACCACTGCCCTAAAGGACATGTTTAGTAGATCTACATGTTCTCAATGGGCAGACAAAAAGAAAGGATGTGAAAGTGTATGTCATGTTGTTCATCACAGAGTGTTATAGCTTTTGGTCTTACAGTATATACAGAACCGAACAGATTGATGAGTGATTATGTTCCGTGTGTTTAGCTACTTGTTGACAATGATCACGTTTAGTAGGTGGCATGCTGTACCCAGGATGGTCTGTTGTTATAAGAAAATGTGTTTAAGATAGCAAACTGAACACAGTCACAGTAGAAATACCAGCCTGATTTATGTATTTGGAGATTATTATCTCAGTGTCAGAGGTCAGAGATGACCAGGCTGAGAACATGGTGGTAGCTAGTGGTCCCACGGGAACAGTCAGGGCACATGAGAATTGTGGTGACCTCCAGCCAGCACAGTCAGTAGAGCCAGTCTGCGGTCCCCTGGGACCAGTCTGCAGTCCCCTTTCCACAGCAGACGGCAGTGAGAGGATGAAAGGTTCAGAATTATGCATACAGTCTGTAGACACTAGGTCTGGGAGCAGAACAGCCTGTGGGAAAACAGGTGGATGAACAGGGAGGGATGGGGGGTTTGGGGGACCCCTCAGTTAACTTCTCACACAGCTGGTGTGTCTCTGTGAACTTTAAACTAGCATTCAGGTTTCCCCGTTCCTTTGTACATGGTTCTGAAAAATGTATGAGAACCCCAGGTTCTGTCAGGTTGTGTTGTTTTCGCAGAGGCCGGAGTCGGCAGATCAGTCACGGGTCAGGAGCCAATAATTTCATCCAGAGTGGCTTGGAGCCAGAGCCATTGGCCAGGGCAGGCTAGGGGCCCAGCTTTGGGGACAGGACAGAGAGGGGAGAGGGCCTCACAGGCTGCCCCATCCGCCACAACACCAGCCAGATCAGGCTAAGGGCTGAGGCCTGGCTAGGAGCCAGGCTTTTGGGAGAGGAGGGGAGGAAAGCACCGTCATCAGCAAGCCAAGCCAAGTGGAGATAAAAGCTAAAGGAAATTGTCTTTGTTAAGTTCAATCTGTATCTCAAGACCACCACCTTGGACAAACAGCACCTGAAGGAAGCCCAATAACAAACAAGCAACTGTGTGAGTCACTTGTGGAATCACAAGACTAGGAGCAAGAAAATACAGAGTGGAAGGGAGTGAGAAGGAAGAAGGAATTCTATTTCATTACCAAATCCAGTAAATATTGATATGTATTAATTTGTAATATTAATATTTGTCACAGAGGTTTCGTATAAACATTAAATGGTAGGAAATAGGCTGCATAGCAACAGACCCAATGTGTTGTGAGTTACATAAGCTTTGGTCTGCATCAGTGGTTGACACAGTTTTACACTAGTTTTTTTTCCCACATTCTGTTTGGGTGGTAGAGCATGGCAGAGATGAGTGAGATAGGGGGGGGGGGGGGGGGGGTGACAGGGAGGTGTATTAAAAATGATACTACTGAGAGAAGCTGAGAGGAGGCAAAGTGAAAGCTCTCAGAATGGAAAAGTTGTCACCGTAGCCAAGTGACATCCACTCACTCTCTGATGAGGAGACAGTTGTGTGGGAGAGGTTAGCAGTGCAATAACTCTCTCTATAACACGCTCTCACCAGCTTTCCTCCCACACACACAATTTGGGACTCTTGCCCCCGCAAAGCAAAACACTCCACTCACACGAGTGACGTATGTGACATCACACATGCTTTCTGTAATGCTTCTCACAGAATATATGTTTTCTGACACTGCCACTTGCTTTTCTCTTTTCATTCTAACTCCTGCCTGCATGTTAAGTCTACACAGTGGCTCCCTGTTGTCACTGTCTCTATTGATGAACAAGATCTTCTGTGTGACATTTCACATTTCCACTTTATTTATATGACCTCCTGTCTTTATCACGTCATGAAAATTACACAGAATTAAAGGCATGTTGGTTGTGTGCGTATGATAGGCACAGAAAGAGATCCATTGTCCAGTTATCTTTTGATTTGTACATAGCCTACATTTGACTGTATCAAGGATTTGATAAGCTTTCTCTCACTCTCTCTCTTTTACCCTTTGTAGTTTCTGTCGGATCGTATTTTGAAGGCAGCCAGGGTGGTGTACAGTGCCTTGATGGAGCGTAACCCTGGCCTGATCAGAGACAGAAAGCATCACCTGAAGACCTACAGGTATGGAGCTTTGCTACTGTCAATGATTGCAAATACTACTATTACCTTGCGTGTTTGTCTTTCTGAAATACTAGACAGTTTCCTTGCAGAAGTCTTACTCTCTCCATTACAGGCAATGTTGTTCTGGGAAAGAGCTTGTTGATTGGCTGATTAAGCTAAACGAATGCTTCCAATCAAGGAGCCAGGCAGTTGGCATGTGGCAAGTCCTGGTGGATGAAGGAATCATTGTTCATGGTAAGAGACTTTAATCAGAGTGAATGTATTATCATCATACATTATCAAATATGATAGTTTTTCAAGAATCAACCACACCCTGCTGTGAGTGTAACCAAACTCAATGTCTCCTATCATTACAATGTAGTGAAGCAGGAGTTAAACTTCCATGACAAAGACACTCAATTTTACCGCTTCCTGGATTTGGAGTTTGGACTGAACCACGTGACCAATGAGAAGGAAACACTGAATCAAACAGTCAATGAGACTCTCTCACTGAACCACAAAACTAATGAGAAGGACCAATTAGACGATGAGCTGCAGGAGGGTTTGTCATTATTACTGCAGATTGGTCCAGATGCTCTTTTGACCATGATTTTACGTAAATGGTGAGTTCCATTTTATTATACTGTGTGTTTGTATCAAGTCTGTTTTACTCTTCAAGTCAAAGGGGCATTTCCATCCTCAGATAAACTTATATTGTATTCTATCTGCTCTCCTGTCGTATCATATCTCATCCTAGTCTGTCATAACCTGTGACTGTATTGTAACCTTCCCATATCCCGTCCTCTCTGCAGCCCCAGCCAGCGTAGTGCAGAGGACCTGGAGGTGATATATGAGGAGCTCCTTCATGTTAAGGCTGCTGCTCACCTCTCCACCTCAGTGAGTTACAGCTTCCTGTACTGTCACTGTTATTGGCTGCCTCCCAAATGGAACCCTATTCCCTATGTATTGAATGGAACCCTATTCCCTATGTATTGCACTATTTTTTTTTTTTTTTCTTTCGGAGTGGGAGAGGCGAAGTTTGAGAGCCATGCGTCCTCTGAAACACGACCCTGCAAAGCCGCACTGCTTCTTGACACGCTGCTCGCTTAACCTGGAAGCCAGCCTCACCAATGTGTCAGAGGAAACACCGTACAAGTCAGCTTGCAGGCGTCCAAACCATCCCCTAACCTGGACGACGTTGGGCCAATTATGTGCACCCTCATTGGTCTCGCGGTCACGGCCAGTTGTGACACAGCCTGGGATCGAACCCGGGTCTGTAGTGACGATGCAGTGCCTTAGACCGCTGCGCCACTCGGGAGGCCGTATTGCACTACTTTTGACCAGGGCCCATAGGGTTCTGACCAGGGCCCATAGGGTTCTGTCCGAAAGTAGTGAACTCTACAAGGAATATGGTGCTATTTAGGATGCATAGTCAAGGATGTTCTGTAAAAATGTAAAACCGTGTTACACCAGTCCATGGCCCATATTCACAGAGTCTCAGAGAAGGAGTACTAATACAGCATCAGTTTTGCCTAGATCAGGGGTCTGGAACCAAAAATCTAAAATCAGACCAAAGACAGATTTCCACCGGTCTAATGTCCATTGCTCATGTTTCTTGGCCTAAGCAAGTCTCTTCTTATTGGTGGTTTCTTTGCAGCAATTCCACCATGAAGGCCTGATTCACACAGTCTCTTCTGAACAGTTGATGTTGAGATGTGTCTGTTACTTGAACTCTGTGAAGCATTTATTAACTCAGCAGAGGTAACTCTGGGTCTTCCTTTCCTGTGGTGGTGCTCATGAGAGCCAGTTTCATCATAGAGCTTGATGGTTTTTGCGACTGCACTTGTAGAAACCTTTTAAGTTCTTGAAATTTTCCAGATTGACTGACCTTTATGTCTTAAAGTAATGATGGACTGTTGTTTCTCATTGCTTATTTGAGCTGTTCTTGCCATAATATGGACTTGGTCTTTTACCAAATAGGCCTGTCTTCTGTATACCATCCCTACCTTGTCACAACACAACTGATTGGCTCAAACGCATTAAGAAGGAAAGAAATTCCACAAATACATTTTTACAAGGCACACCTGTTAATTTAAATGCAATCCAGGTGACTACCTCATGAAGTTGGTTGAGAGAATGCCAAGGGTGTGCAAAGCTGTCATCAAGGCAAAGAGTAGCTACTTTGAATAATCTAAAATATTCAATATTTCTTTATTTGTTTAACACTTTTTTGCTTTCTACATGATTCCGTATGTGTTATTTCATAGTTTTGATATCTTCTACAGTCGTGGTCAAAAGTATTGGTCTCCACAAAGTTTGCTGCCTCAGTGTTGATGATGGCAATTTGCATATACTCCAGAATGTCATGAAGAGTGATCAGATGGTAAGTCCCTCTTTGTCATGAAAATAAACTTAATCCCCAAAAAACATTTCCACTGCATTTCACCCCTGCCACAAAAGGACCAGCTGCCATCATGTCAGTGATTGTCTCGTTAACACAGGTGAGAGTGTTGACGAGGACAAGGCTGGAGATCACTCTGTCATGCTGAATGAGTCAGAATAACAGACTGGAAGCTTTAAAAGGAGGGTGGTGCTTGAAATCATTGTTCTTCCTCTGTCAACCATGGTTACCTGCAAGGAAACACGTGCCATCATCATTGCTTTGCACAACAAGTGCTTCACAGGCAAGGATATTGCTGCTAGTAAGATTGCACCAAAATCAACCATTTATCGGATCATCAAGAACTTCAAGGAGAGAGGTTCAATTGTTGTGAAGAAGGCGTCAGGGCGCACAAGACAGTCCAGCAAGCGCCAGGACCATCTCCTAAAGTTGATTCAGCTGCGGGATCGGGCCACCACCAGTGCAGCGCTTGCTCAGGAATGGCAGCAGGCAGGTGTGAGTGCATCTGCACGCACAGTGAGGCGAAGACTTTTGGAGGATGGCCTGGTGTCAAGAAGGGCAGCAAAGAAGCCACTTCTCTCCAGGAAAAACATTAGGGACAGACTGATATTCTACAAAAGGTACAGGGATGGACTGCTGAGAACTGGGGTAGAGTCATTTTCTCTGATGAATCCCCTTTCCGATTGTTTGGGCCATCCGGAGAAGACAAGGTGAGCGCTACCATCAGTCCTGTGTCATGCCAACAGTAAAGCATCCTGAGACCATTCATGTGTGGGGTTGCTTCTCAGCCAAGGGATTGGGCTCACTCACAATTTTTCCTAAGAACACAGCCATGAATAAAGAATGGTACCAACACATCCTCCGAGAGCAACTTCTCCCAACCATCCAAGAACAGTTTGGTGACGACCAATGCCTTTTCCAGCACGATGCCATAAGGCAAAAGTGACAACTAAGTGGCTCGGGGAACAAAACATCAACATTTTGGGTCCATGGCCAGGAAACTCCCCAGACCTTAATCCCATTGAGAACTTGTGGTCGATCCTCAAGAGGCAGGTGGACAAACAAAAACCCACAACTTCTAACAAACTCCAAGCATTGATTATGCAATAATGGCCTGCCATCAGTCAGGATGTGGCCCAGAAGTTAATTGACAGCATGCCAGGGTGGATTGCAGAGGTCTTGAAAAAGAAGGGTCAACACTGCAAATATTGACTGTTTGCATAAACTGAATGTCATTGTCAATGAAAGCCTTTGACACTTTTTGGAATACTTGTAATTATACTTCAGTGTACTACTGACATAAAGATCTAAGAACACTGAAGCAGCAAACCTTGTGGAGACGAAACTTTTGACCACGACTGTATTATTTTGACTCTGTAGAAAATAGTTAAAATAAAGAAAAACCCTGGAATGAGTAGGTGTGTCCAAACGTTTGAGTGGTACTATTTATTTGTTTGTTTGTTTATTTAGTTATTTATTTATTTAAACATTTTGCTGAACCCTTATAGTACCTCTGTGGACTCCCAGTTGAGACCTGATACTAGATCAGTACTCATACTCTTAGACGTGAATTGAATTGTGAATAGAATATGGGCCCAGGTCTTAGAAAGTGGGTTGAGCCTCCAGTGGACTAGAAATTCTGCACACAATGGGCGGTTTTGCCGGAGCCAGATTAAGTCTAATCCTGGGCTGAAAAAGCAATGCCCAATGGAATATCGAAAGTGATTGAAGTGATGTTTATTCCAGGAATAGGTTTAATCTGGGTCCAAGAGGAGGAAGCAGCCCTACTGTGCCCTCTGACCTCTCCCTGTTTAATCCTGTCTCATTCCCTTCTTTTCCTCCTGTAGGTCCGTAAGGAGTTGGCAGCAGTGCTGATGTTTGAGTCCCATGCCAAGGCAGGCACAGTCTGTGAGTGTCATAGTCTGTCATAGTCCTCTGTGATGTTTGTTTGAACTGTTGTGGGTGAGAGAGAGAAAGAGAGCCTCACTGAGCCCACATCACCACCACCACAGTGCTACAGATGCTTTCTCTGTTACCATCCTCCCCCTCACTGCAGTATACAACCAACCTGTCCATCAGGCAGAACAAATTATTTCTGCCACTGATGTAAAACCTGCTGAAACCCACTTGACTATTTCAACATCTTGATCTTGGACATCAGTCCATTAGATTGTCAGAGAAATCTGTCTGTCGGCAGAGCTGACTGAAACACTGAAACGTCAACTGAAAATGCCATGTGCATACAGATCACCAGCATTTTGCCTCCCAGCCTTTCATTTTGATTGGACTTAGTGTCCTTTGGGACAGCATTACCTGTTATGCACTGTGCCCACATCCTTGTCTGGTAGAGCTGACTGACTGTTGAGACTGACGTGAATCCTGAATCTCTGTTTCTCAGTGTTCAGTCAGGGAGACAAAGGCACTTCCTGGTACATCATCTGGAAGGGCTCTGTCAATGTCATCACACATGGAAAGGTAAGGCTTTTACCTCAGTTATCTTAATTGTGTACAATTCTTTAGTATACACACCATATTCATATTTGGATATAGAGAATTTGAATTGTATTCACACTGTACTTACAGTTAATCAAATCAAATGTTATTGGTCACATGCACCAAATACAACAAGTGTAGACTTTACAGTGAAATGCTTTCTTACGAGCCTGTAAGACAAATATTTGCTCAATAAAAAAGGAAATAGTAACACAATAAAAACAATAGCAAGGCTGTATACAAGAAGTACCAGTACCAAGTCATTTTGCAGTGGTACAAGGTAGTTCAGGTTATACAGTACATGTGAGTAGGGGTCAAAGTGGCTAGGCAATCAGGATATATAATAAACAGAGTACCAGCAGCGTATTTCAAGTGTGAAAGTGTGTCTATGTGTGAGTGTGTGTGGCGTCAATATGAATGTGTGTGTGTGTGTGTGTGTGTGTGTTTTGTACGTGTGAGCGTATTTTTATTTTTGTATTTTATTTCAACTTTATTTAACCAGGTAGGCCAGTTGAGAACAAGTTCTCATTTACAACTGCGACCTGGCCAAGACAAAGCAAAGCAGTGCGACAAAAACAACAATACAGAGTTACACATGGGATAAACAAACGTACAGTCAATAACACAATAGAAAATCTATGTACAGTGTGTGCAAATGTAGTAAGATTAGGAAGGTAAGGCAATAAATAGGTGATAAATAAGCTGATTCTAGATTTGATTTTGGATTGGAGATGCTGGAAGTTGAGTTTACAGTCTAACCAGACACCTAGGTATTTGTAGGTGTCCACGTATTCTAAATCTGACCCGTCGAGAGTAGTGATGATAGTCCGGTGGGCGGGTGTGGGCAGCGTTCGATTGAAAAGCAATCATTTAGTTTTACTAGCATTTAAGAGCAGTTGGAGGCCACGGAAGTAGTGTTGTACGGCATTGAAGCTCGTTTGGAGATCCAAAGTGGGGCCAAATATATACAGAATGGTGTCGTCTGCGTAGAAATGGATCAGAGAGTCACCAGCAGCGAGAGCGACAGCATTGATATATATAGAGAATAGAGTCGGCACAAGAATTGAACCCTGTGGCACCCCCATAGAGACTGCCAGAGGACCGGACAACAGGCCCTCCGATTTGACACACTGAACTCTATTTGAGAAGTAGTTGGTGACCCAGGCGAGGCAGTCATTTGAGATACCAAGGCTGTTGAGTTTGCCGATAAGAATGTTGTGATTGACAGATTCAAAAGCCATAGCCAGGTCGATGAAGACGGCTGCACAGTTCTGTCTTCTATCGATGGCGGTTATGATATTGATAAGAATGTTGTGATTGACAGAGTCAAAAGCCTTGGCCAGGTCGATGAAGACGGCTGCACAGTACTGTCTTCAATCGATGGCGGTTATGATATTGTTTAGTTCCTTGAGCGTGACTGGGGTGCACCCATGACCAGCTTGGAAACCAGATTGCATAGCAGAGAAGGTACGGTGGTATTCGAAATGGTCAGTGATCTGTTTGCTAACTTGGCTTTCGAAGACTTTTGAAAGGCAGGGCAGGATGGATATAGGTCTGTAACAATTTGGGTCTAGAGTGTCTGACCCTTTGAAGAGGGGGATGACCACGGCAGCTTTCCAATCTTTGGGGATCTCAGACGATACAAAAGAGAGGTTGAACAGGCTAGTAATAGGGAGGTGCAGAGCTGTTGGCCGGGGTAGGGGTAGCCAGGTAGAAAGCATGGCCAGCCGTAACAAAATGCTTATTGAAATTTTCGATTACCAATTTATCGGTGGTGACAGTGTTTCCTAGCCTCAGTGCAGTGGTCAACTGGGAGGAGGTGCTCTTATTCTCCATGGAATTTACAGTGACCCATAACTTTTTGGAATTAGTACTACAGGATGCACATTTCTGTTTGAAAAAGCTAGCCTTTGCTTTTCTAAGTGACTGTGTATATTGGTTCCTGAAAAATGGCTATTCGATGCTAATGCAGTACGCCACAGGATGTTTTTGTGCTGGTCAAGGGCAGACAGGTCTGGAGTGACCCAAGGGCTATATCTGTTCTTAGTTCTAAATTTTTTGAATGGGGCAAGCTTATTTAGGATGGTGAGGAAAGCACTTTTAAAGTACAACCATGCATCCTCTACTGACGGGATGAGGTCAATATCCTTCCAGGATACCCAGGCCAGATCGATTAGAAAGGCCTGTTCACTGAAGTGTTTTAGGGAGCGTTTGACAGTGATAAGGGGTGGTCGTTTGACGGCGGACCCATTACGGACGCAGGCAATGAGGCAGTGATCGCTGAGAACCTGGTTGAAAACAGAGGAGGTGTATTTGGAGGGCAAGTTAGTCAGGATGATATCTATGATGGTGCCCATGTTTACAGATTTAGGGTTGTACCTGGTAGGTTCTTTGATAATTTGTGTGAGATTGAGGGATATATCGTAGATTGAAGGACGGCCGGGGTGTTAAGCATATCCCAGTTTAAGTCACCTAACCGTACAAACTCTGATGATAGATGGGGGTCAATCAATTCACAAATGGTGTCCAGGGCACAGCTGGGGGCTGAGGGGGGTCTGTAATAAACAGCAACGGTGAGAGACTTATTTCTGGAAAGCTGGATTTTTAAAAGTAGAAGCTTAAACTGTTTGGGCACAGACCTGGATAGTATGACAGAACTCTGCATCTCTGCAGTAGATTGCAACTCTGCCTCCTTTGGCAGTTCTATCTTGACGGGAAATATTGTATTTGGGGATGGAAATTTCAGAATTTTTGGTGGCCAGGATTCAGACACAGCTAGGACATCAGGGTTGGTGGAGTGTGCTAAAGTAGTGAATAAATCAAACTTAGGGAGGAGGCTTCTGATGTTAACATGCATGAAACCAAGGCTTTTACGGTTACAGAAGTCAACAAATGAGAGCGCCTGGGGAATAGGTGTAGGACTGGGGGCTACAGGACCTGGGTTTACCTCAACATCACCAGAGGAACAGAGGAGGAGTAGGGTAAGGGTACGGCTAAAGGCTTTAAGAACTGGTCGTCTATTGCGTTGGGTACAGAGAATAAAAGGAGCAGATTCCTGGGCGCGATAGAATAGATTGATGGCATAATGTACAGACAGGGATATGGTAGGATGAGAATTCAGTGGGGGTAAACCTAGGCATTGGATAATGATGAGAGAGGTTGCATCTCTGGAGACACCAGTTAAGCCAGGTGAGGTCTCCGCGTGTGTGGGAGGTGGGACAAAGGAGCTACCCGAGGCATGTTGATCGTGACTGTGGGCGCTACAGTGAAATAGAACGATAAGAAATAACCTAAACAGCAACAGACAAGGCAAATTGAAATAAGGGAGAGGCATAAAACAAACACAGTTAATCAAGAGAGCTAAGACAATCACGGGTAAATGGTGATGAATAGACTGAGAAAATGTTGAGAAAATGTGCTGTAGCCCAGGAATTAGCAGGCTAGCTTCTGTCGGAGATTCAGTTAAATGACAAAGAAATAAATAAATAACGAAAATAGTAGATCCATTCCACGTTGGGTGAGGCGGGTTGCAGGAAAAGTATATGAGGAATAAGAAAAATATACGGAAAGACAAACTAATAACAGACTATTTACACGGGACATGCGACAGGACAAAAAAACACGTCCGCACTGTTTCGCCATCTTGGAACTCCAGTGTGTGTGTGTGTGTGTGTTGGAGTGTCAGTGTATTATGTGTGAGTGTGTGGGTAGAGTCTAGGTCATGTGCATAGAGCCAGTGCAAAACAATTAAGATAAAAAAATAAAGAATAGGGGTCAATGTAAATTGTCCGGTTAGCCTTATGATTAACTGTTAAGCAGTCTTATGGCTTGGGGGTAGAAGCTGTTAAGGTGCCTTTTGGTCACAGACTTACATAGTTATACTGTGTGTGTGTGTGTGTGTGTGTGTGTGTGTGTGTGTGTGTGTGTGTGTGTGTGTGTGTGTGTGTGTGTGCGTGCGTGCGTGCGTGCGTGCGTGCGTGCGTGCGTGCGTGCGTGCGTGTGTGTGTGTGTGTGTGATGCAGGGTCTGGTGACGACGCTACATGAGGGAGAGGACTTTGGGCAGCTGGCCCTGGTGAACGATGCTCCCAGAGCAGCCACCATCATCCTGAGAGAGGACAACTGCCACTTCCTACGAGTCGACAAACAGGACTTCATACGCATCCTCAAGGTAAGTTTGGTCACAAACTGAAGATGTGTATATATCGTATTCATACTGATGTGTGTGTACTGTATGTAAAGTAGATACCCATCCTCTTTGATCACAACCTGCTTTTGTGTACAGTACATATTCTATTCAAATCACTGGCCAAGCCAAGCCAGTAAAAAAGCCATATTACAACCTATGTTGTGATAATTGCGTTGTTTTTTCTATAACCCATTAGTTCATACACCACCGTGATATACAGTAAGGCTGTGATAACATTAAAACAACAGTCTCACAGTGGTGGAATAAATTCAACTACACATACGTTTGTTTCATCACAAAACAGGAGATCAAATATTGCATGTAACTAATTCAACTTAAACATTTAAACATCATAAAATCAACAAGGCTATGTATGCTTAGTTTAATACACTGAAAACAAACTTAAAGATTCTAAAAACGATTTAGTCCAACTGATGTTGCTAAATATCATGTGCTGTCCATGGTACTGATTTTGTGTGTGTGTGTGTGTGTGTGTGTGTGTGTGTGTGTGTGTGTGTGTGTGTGTGTGTGTGTGTGTGTGTGTGTGTGTTTTCATGCGTGCACAAGTAAAACAAAAAAGTTGACTCACCCTACTTGTTTTCATAGGCTACCTAGCTAAAATTCTTGCTAGCCTAACTTCCTCGCATGGGCAACAATGAACCAACTAAGTTAGCTAGCTTGTTAACGTGAGCCTACTAACTTCAATCATCTCAGGCCAGTGGCACAATATATGCATTTATGGTTAGATCAGAATCGCCATCATAATCATTGGCCTGTACAGGGAATTAAGACAAAACCACAAATCCAAATCCACATCTCCATCCATGGCTTAGGAAAGGGCAGATTTAACAAGCTAGCTACTGCAGGACATCAAAACAAGCAGATCAGAAATAGACACGTTATCTAACAATGATGAGATTCTGCTTAGAATCTGATTTAATTGGTGTGAAGCCAAATCCAAACTGGCCTCCCTTGTGGGGGGTGTTTTGCTGCGCCAGTACAACCCACAGTTTAGCTCAGCTCAGTGGATTGGCTCATAATTTTATTATTGTTTTATTTTTTATTTTCTTATCAAGAGAGACCAAATACTTGCTAGCATCAATCAATCAAATGCCACGGTGGCAACATGCCATACTCTTTTGCGTCAGACTGCATCAGATAAATGGGCTACACATACTGAGACATAGGGGCTCTGTTTCCCTCACTCTGAGGATTTCTTCTGTGAGATTAAGTCACTTGCGAATTGACACAGAGAGACGAAAGATAAATTATTTTATAAATTACATTTTTTTATTGGTCAAGTAATTGGGAACTTGGCATCCATGAATACATGCCACTGATTCAAATATGCCTATTGCATATGCTTAAAGGTCTATGTATCCATGTGTATCGTGTACAGTGTGTACTGGATGTAAAGTGTCTGCATGTGTGTTTACATTGTGTTTCAGGATGTGGAAGCTAACACCATGCGTCTGGAGGAACATGGCAAAGCTGTGCTGGTGCTGGAGAAGGCTGAGTCAACCAGTCATGGAGGGACAGGAAACAGCAGCAAGTAAGACATGCCCACCTCTAATACAATGTACTGTATAACAACAATCAGTCAAACAAGCACTTAATCAAGACCTAAATTAACACACTCCTCTAAAGCATTCTTAAACCAATGTCATGTAAACAAACATTTTTGCTGTAGAATATTACATGTGCAAGAAACAAGCACCGTTTTAGTTAACAGTGTTGTTAATTGTGGCAGTTATCTACCTGCCTGTTGTTGATTCAACACAGAAATAGACCTCAACCCTGTTCAGTGGAATGGGCTGCGCTTTGTTATCTCACTTCAAGTGTTTTAGCAAACGTTGAGTTTAATTAATGTGATGCTCAACTAATTAATGTGATGCTCCCTCTCCCTCTCCCTCTGTAACTTCTCCCTCTCCCTCTGTAACTTCTCCCTCTCCCTCTCCCCTCTCCTCTCCTTCTCCTTCTCCCTACTTCTCCCTCGCCTCTCCCTCTCCCTCTCCCTCTCCCCTCCCCTCCCCTCCCCTCCCCTCCCCTCCCCTCCCCTCCCCTCTCCTTCTCCCTCCTTCTCCCTCCCCTCTCCCTCTGCCTCTCCTCTCCCCCCTCCCCTCTGCCTCTGTTACTTCCCTTCTCCTTCTACCTCCCCTCTCCCTCTGCCTCTCCTTCCCCCCTCTCCCCTCCTCCCTCTCCCCCTCTCCTTCTCCCTCTCCCCCTCTCCTCTCTCCCTCCCTCCCCTCTCCCTCTGTTACTTCCCCTCCCCCGCTCCCTCTCCTACGCACTCAGGTATACAGTGATGTCTGGAACTCCAGAGAAGATCCTAGAACACCTGCTTGAGACAGTAAAGCTGGATACTAATGGCAATGATGCTATAGGTAGGAAACCTGTCTGGCTTGCCTTGTATGGGTCCAAACGTCTCTCTACAATAGTGGATGGACCACTGACATACTCCCACTGTATTATGTTCAAAGAACAGGAGCTCCTCTTTTAAAACACACTGTACCAGGTTGACCATACAGTAACTTCACCTCTGAATCCTCAGAGAAACTTTAAAGATTGTTTCTGGTTTCATGGGAACAGTTTGTTTTGGTCATTCACATGAAACAGCCAACAAAGACAGAAAATAACAGGCATAATAAGGCCAGGCACATTGCTGGCTATTTAGTTTCTGTCTGTTCGCTAAAAGCCATCAGATGACTCATTGCGGCAGTGTTTTTCAGGGAGGAAGCGGATGGGACACAAAGTGGAGGGACACAGAGTGCCATTAGTCCTTGTTAGTGAGTTATGTGTTGTTCTGTCTGTGCCCACAGATCCCTGTGTGAGTGACTTCCTGCTAACCCACAGGGTCTTCATGCCCTCCAGCCAGCTTTGCCCGGCACTGCAACACCAATATCCTTTTGATGATGATGATGATGATGATGATGGTGTTGATGATGATGATGATGATGGTGGTGGGGGTGGTGGTAGTGGTTGTATGATGATGGTCATGATGACGATGATGATGGCGATGATGATGGTGGTGGGGGTGGTGATAGTGGTTGTATGATGATGGTGATGATGATGGTGGTGGTGGTGGTGACAGTGGTGGTTGTATGATGATGATGGTGTTGGTGACAGTGGTGGTTGTATGATGATGATGGTGGTGGTGACAGTGGTGGTTGTATGATGATGATGGTGTTGGTGACAGTGGTGGTTGTATGATGATGATGGTGGTGGTGGTGACAGTGGTGGTTGTATGATGATGATGATGGTGTTGGTGACAGTGGTGGTTGTATGATGATGATGGTGGTGGTGGTGACAGTGGTGGTTGTATGATGATGATGATGGTGTTGGTGACAGTGGTGGTTGTATGATGATGATGGTGGTGGTGGTGACAGTGGTGGTTGTATGACGATGATGATGGCGATGATGATGGTGGTGGGGGTGGTGATAGTGGTTGTATGATGATGGTGATGATGATGGTGGTGGTGGTGGTGACAGTGGTGGTTGTATGATGATGATGGTGTTGGTGACAGTGGTGGTTGTATGATGATGATGGTGGTGGTGGTGACAGTGGTGGTTGTATGATGATGATGATGGTGGTGGTGACAGTGGTGGTTGTATGATGATGGTGGTGGTGGTGGTGGTGGTGGTGGTGACAGTGGTGGTTGTATGATGATGATGGTGGTGGTGTTGGTGGTGACAGTGGTGGTTGTATGATGATGATGGTGGTGGTTGTATGATGATGATGGTGGTGGTGGTAGTGGTAGTGATTGTGTGATGATGGTGATGGTGGTTGTGTGATGATGGTGGTGGTAGTGGTGGTAGTGGTAGTCAGGGTTGAGGAGTAACGGATTACATGTAAGGGATTACAAAAAAAATGGTAACTGTAATCCGTTACGTTATGACATTCAAATCAGCATTGAAAAAAGGCACAAGTTTAAGTTTCTTCCACCTGAGCGAGTCTGACCACAAGTCAGAGACCATAAATGTGTTTGATGGATCGCGGGAAAAGAGCAAGAATAGGCTTTTGTAGGCTACAGTCCAAGCTATGTCTTCCAATGGTGCGACTCATTTAGCTATTTGTGCCTTACGGATTGTGGTTGTTGTGGATGGCTGTTCACAAGTCTAAATGTGTATTTGAACCCAATAATGGTTGAATTCAAGAAGTTCAAGCTGCCTATCAATCAGTGAAAAATGCACTCTTGCAACAGCTGCATAGCGCAGATCCAAGCCTATGGAATAAAAGTTTTTATTTTTTGCTTTTTTTTTAAAGTTTTTGCTAAAAAAAATAATCCATAGGCCTAAATGGATACATGGTCAAGCTTGCACACTTTCAATAGACTTAAATGGGCAATCTGTAGTTGCTACATCCATTTTGGGACTTTTATATATAAATTATATATACAGTACCAATCAAAAGTTTGGACACACCTACTCATTCAAGGGTTTTTCTTTATTTTTTACTATTTTCTACATTGTAGAATAATATTGAAGACATCGAAACTATGAAATAACACATATGGAATCATGTAGTAACCAAAAAAGTGTTAAACAAATCCAAATATATTTTAGATTCTTCAAAGTAGCCACCCTTTGCCTTGATGACAGCTTTGCACACTCTTGGCAAAGCTGTAATTCCATGAGCGCAGCATTTATTTTTCAACTCGAATCAATGAGCCCAATCAGTCGTCCATGACAACAAAATAAACAAGAGAGTAGGGCTGGCTAATAAGTCCTTAGGTTTGGGGTCATGCTCAGGTAAAACAATTTAGCTAATATATACTTCCATATTTCCAAGTCCTATTCTTTAAGATCAAGGGGTAAAACATTTATTGGAATGACTGGAATTCTCATAGACTTTGGTTTTTAATGTAAATATATAATTTAATCATATTATTATATGTAGTAGAAAGCGATGGGTTAGAAGAAGCCTACATAACCAACCCATAAAGTAAAATTTAGCATCCATATATGGCCAGCTATGTAAACTTTAACATTGATTTATCCTGCAGTAGATGTCATTAAATTGGTAACATACATTTTTATCTTCTTCTAATGCCTCTTAAGGGGAAAGTAATCTAAAAGTAACAGAATGTAATCCGATTACATTACTGAGTTTGGGTAATCCAGAAATTACGTTACTGATTACAATTTTGGACAGGTATCTTGTAACTGTAACGGACATTTAGAAAGTAACCTACTCAACCCGGGTGGTAGTGGTGGTGGTGGTGGTGGTTGTGGTGATGATGGTGGTAGTGATGGTGATAGTGTGATGATGATGATGACCACAATGTCATAAGTTGTTGTGTCTATTTCTATTTATTTAGATTCTGTCTCTAAGAGGTTCACATACCCAACATTCTGTCTCTAAGAGGATCACATACCCAACATTCTGTCTCTAAGAGGATCACATACCCAACATTCTGTCTCTAAGAGGATCACATACCCAACATTCTGTCTCTAAGAGGATCACATACCAAACATTCTGTCTCTAAGAGGATCACATACCCAACATTATGTCTCTAAGAGGATCACATACCCAACATTCTGTCTCTAAGAGGATCACATACCCAACATTATGTATCCAAGAGGATCACATACTGAATATTTGTGGGAGTATGTCTACTGGAAAAAAGCTGTTGTTCAGAAGGGTTGGTTCTCTTCCTTATCCCTGAGTGCACCTACCGTGCCGAGCCTTCTGAGGGCTCAGATCTGGAGAAGGCAGCCTATGCCCTCAACACCAAGCAGAAGATAGTGAAGCTGATTTATCAGTGGGTGGCGCTGTTCGGCCAGCTGCTCAAAGATGACCCCATCGCTGTAGACTTCCTGGAGGTGAGTGAGGGGGGTAGTGGGATTCTCTATAACCAAACACATATTCATATATTATATATGTAGTATAGATTTATAGATGATCTACAGTATAAAAAATAGCAGAGCCTTATATCAATGTTATCCAAATATAACGCTGGGGAAATCGATGTGATATAGTCAATTGTGCAGCATATTGTATTGAATGATGGCCTGTGTGTTGTTTTTGTGTGTTGTGACCATAAAAATACTATATACATTCAGAGTTTATAAATAATGTTTCTATGCATGACAGAGGCTGGGGGAGGAGGTGGCAGGTGACTCCCGTCTGTCCAGTATGCTGAGGGAGCAGCTGAGAGACAGGAGGAGAACCAGAGTGTGAGTAGTAATACATTACCCAGGGTGCATCTGAAATGCACAACTTTTGGGCCCAAAGGGTGAATAATGGGGGTCGAAGTTCAATATAGTATGGGATAGATGTAAGCCTTGTGATCACAGGAATGTGAAACAAGAGCAAAAGTCAGGTCCTTTCCTTTACATTCATATTGATAACATTATGCAGTGTCGTAACCAAGCCAATAAGAGTATTTCTGGAATGTGGACTTTTTTTTTATATCTTTCCAGGCTTGAGAATGAACCCGGGTCACTGACAAGGGTAAGTTGAACCACATTACATCTGCATCTCTGTTTATTACCACCCGACATGCTTTTTTGACTTAGACAGATTGGGAGATATAGCAGAAGAAGCAATACAACTCCAGCCTTTATAACACAGCATGTTAGTCTTCAGAGCTCCTGGAGCTAAAAGACCAAACATTAAAAGCGTACAAAAACATAGAGAAATTAGAAGTCACACTTGTGGCTGACTTACTCTGTCTATTGTTTGTTTCCATGAACTTAACCATCAGTTTGACTGGTTCTCCAGTTGTGAGGAGCAAGTGGGGAAGTGTCTGCCAATCAGATCACAGGACAAAGGTCAGTGAGACTACCACGAAACTTGAAAGATCAGATGTTATGTAAATCATAGCATGATAATAACTGTGTCCTGAATAGCACAGTAATGTCTATGCCTTTTCTATGATGACACAAACTACACAATTGCCCTTCTTTTGGCAGCCCACTGTAACCATGAAATGCACTTACAGATTGATTCATGTTGGTTGTTGCTATACTTTGTTTTAAAGGTCCAATGCAATATCAAATAATTTCTGGGTAAAAATTATGTACCTTAGTGTGATTGTTTAAAAAGATTAAAATGGTCAAACACAGCTTCTTAACAAAGAACAATTTCTCAAGCAAGAATTTAGCAAGGACTGTCTGGGAGTGGGGAGGGAAAAACTGAAAGCTAGCTGTTATTGGCAGAGAGGTTCGGAACTCTCATTCTTATTGGTGTATTAATTAATTTAAGACCTTAGGATTTCACCAGAGGCCAAAACTCCATCTCACCAAAACAGGCTGAAATGTCAGGTGGTCTTTTCAAACAGCTCTTACACTAAAAGGGCATTATAATTTACAGTATTATTCCAACCTCATAGTGTGGAAATATATATAAAACACAGGACAGTCACATTTTTGACGGCACTCGGCCTTAATTGCTTAACTTCCTTTCACGTCTCTGTGTTTTCTCTCCTAGTATTGTATGAGATCTTCCGGCCAGACCATACGTTAATCACTCTGATGCTGCCGGTGAACACTTCTGTTCAGGAAATGATGTCATCGCTAGTAAACCCAGGAGGAGACCACGTCCTGGTCAAAATGAACTCCATGGGAGGTGCGGGGGATATTCTTTGTTTTTTCATGTCATCTGGAAGCAGTATGAAGCCCTTTTCTAAGATACTGCTGTACAGGATATTAATTTCCCTTTCAGTTGGTACACTTAGTCCAATACTCCCTCCTTCAGGCAAGAGCAGTTATATTCATAACTTTATGATTTTGTATATGTGCATGTTAATATCTCGTAACATGTAAATTGAGATTATGGTAAGTTTTATTGAGTGTGTAGCTCTCAGTGAGTGTTGATGTTAAGTTGAGATGTGTGCCTCTAAGGTATTGTGTGTTAAAGGGTTTGTGTTTGCTGTATCATAGACAGGGCTCAGCTGAAGCTGGACGCCACAGCAGTCTACACCTCCCTGGGGCTGAATGAGAGACTGTTCCTCTGCACTGCCTGCCAGGTGCAACAACTGGTGAGTCCTAACCTCCCCTCATCACCTACAATCTATACCTACTCTATAGTCTCTCATGGGTGCTGAGATGAACATATACAGTATAACTCATCTATAACTTAAGAACTACACTGCATGGTGAATCAGGAAAAAACATCCCCAGACAGTCATCATAGCATACTGTTCATAGATATTTGTGTGATGTCATGGAATTATTTATGGTGGTTGTTCTCTGGCACCTTTACAGACGCCCCTGAAAGAGCAGCAGGGTCCTGATCAGAGCACCATTGACACTTTGGAGCAGATGTGTTCCAAGGATATCGCCAGCCAGCTCACCAACTATGACTGGGAACTGTTTACCGCCATGCACGAGGTAAGGCATTGCATTACAGTGCTAGAGGCGTCACTACACACCCTGGTTCGTTCCCAGGCGGTGTCACAACCGGCCATGATCGGGAGTACCATGGGGCGCTGCACAATTGGCCCAGCGTCGTCCGGGTTAGGAGAGAGTTTGGCCGTCATTGTAAATAAGATTGTGTTCTTAACTGACTTGCCTAGTTAAATCAAGGTTAATAACCAAAAAAATGCCAGAGCTGTGCCAATATTATGGAGTTGAAGTTATGGATTTGGGAACAGCAGGATAAGAGTTCAAAGTGAAGAAACTTTGGTGTATGCTTGCAATGGACGCTTGTGTGGGATCATTTGCTACCCAGCTTTAAATACTGAGTATCACCAGTACGCCCCATTTCCCTGAAAGGTATGCAGTCACTACTGCTGTAAGTCGCTCTGGATAAGAGCAACTGTTAAATGACTAAAATCTAAACGTCATCTATCTCACATGTGGGTATGAACTGTGGTAGGTAGCTGGTTTGACAAGGCCTGGTGACTCAGATGTGAGCTCTCTGTCTGTCTCAGAACAACAATAGGCCTGCGTCCTTCATCCTGATCTTGTCTTGATCTTGTCCGTTTACACTTGTAAAATCTGATCACAATCAGTTAACAAAATGTATTTGAATCGTCTACACCTGTCTGAAAAAGTGGGCAATCAGAATGTGAACGTTTTTCCGAACACAGGACACATGTCAGCACCAGGTATAAACAGTGCAGCATCATATCAGTCATCAGGTCATCTCCTCACCTGACACACTACTTTCTGTATTGGCCACGTGTTCCTCCGACACACACCTCTTTTTTATGTAACGTTTATTTAACCGTTGTCCCACTGAGGTCAAAATACCTATTTGACAAGGAAATCAAGTGGTTCAAATGATATGCCAAATTGAAGGTTTAGTCCATTGGATGGTTGCTTGATATATTTGGGTACATACTTTGTGTTAAGTGTTGCTACAGTATATATGGATGGTAAATGAATGTGTCTCTCCCACCAGGTGGAACTAGTCTACTATATATTTGGGCGACATAAATTCCCAGGCGCCACCACAGCTAACCTGGAGCGTTTTGTGCGGCGCTTCAATGAGGTGCAGTACTGGGTGGTGACGGAGGTGTGTCTGTGTGATGACCTTGTGAAGAGAGCCATGCTGCTGAAGAAGTTCATCAAGATGGCCGCCATGTGAGTCTGAATTAAATTAAGACACAGTTTACCTTGTAATGTGCAGATTAATGACTATGTTATCTTAGGGGTAAATATCCCTATAGAGCAGTATACTATATTGGTGATTTTGTACAATAACACACTATATACAAAAAATATTCAGCATAACATCAGAAATCATGTTTTTATATTCAGTAAAAATATTGGTAGTGTCTGTAGACACTGACGCTCTAATAACCATTTAGGTGACGTATACACCCCCCGGTCAAAAGTTTGGAATATTACTCATTCAAGGGTTTTTCTTTATTAGCATTTTTTTACATTGTAGAATAAAAGTGAAGACATCAAAACTATGACATAACACATATGGAATCATGTAGTAACCATAAAATAAATAACCATACAAATTTGGACTGGTCTAATGTCCATTGCTCGTGTTTCTTGGCCCAAGCAAGTCTCTTCTTCTTATTGGTGTCTTTTAGTAGTGGTTTCTTTGCAGAAATTTAGTGCAAATAAAGAAAAACCGTTGAGTAATATTGAGTAATATTCCAAACTTTTGACTGGGGGTGTATGTTTAGTCTGCCCACAGCTGTTACTGTCTGTGTTTCCTGTTCCAGGTTGAAGGAGCAGAAGAACCTCAACTCGTTCTTTGCTGTGATGTTTGGTCTAAGCAACAGTGCTGTACAGAGACTTTACAAGACCTGGGAGGTGAGGCCTGCTGGGGACAATGACCTGCATTATAATAACAACTTATTTTATTTATAACATATGTGAAATGAGTATCAGAGGAGTAACAGTTGTTGTTGTTGTTGTTAAAAGAGAGTGCCGAGTAAGACGAAAAGGGTCTATTGTGCCTACGAGAGGTTTATGGTGAGTGAGTTAATGTGTGCACACTTACAAGTATTATAACAAAGTGTTCTATTAAATGTCATAGATAACAACATGTGACATCACAAGCCGCTTGTCAATCCCTCCCCCTCATTTCCATTGTGTGTATGAATCATGTTTTCCTCCCATTGTAATATGTGAATTTTTTGGCCTATATTTCCTTTATAACTAGAGCTAATAGAGAAGTGTGTGTATTTCTGTTCATGTGTCAGGATCCGTCACGTAACCACAGAGCCTACAGACTGGCTGTGGCAAAGCTCAGTCCTCCCTACATCCCCTTCATGCCCCTGCTACTCAAAGGTAATAATGCTTTGTTATAAACCTCTTGTGAGAGATGTAACATTCAGTACCTGAGTAAAGTCTACATGACCTTATACTGAACGAGTGTGTTGTTCTGTTTGTCAACTGTTCCTCTAGACATGACATTCATCCATGAGGGAAACAAGAACTACACCAACAAACTGGTCAATTTTGAGAAAATGGTGAGTTGTCTAGGCTAAATATCAAAAACTTACATCAGTTATGTCTTCTCTTTTTGTCTGTAAACTATTGGCTAAATAAGCCACCTTATCTTTTCATCTTTTCAGCGCATGATTGCCAAGACAGTGAAGATAGTTAGAGGGTGCAGAAGCACACCTTACGGTAAGACAACAAAATAAAACAAAATTGTGGCATGGTGTTCACGGTCTATGGTGGCATGGTGTTCACGGTCTATGGTGGCATGGTGTTCACGGTCTATGGTGGCATGGTGTTCACGGTCTATGGTGGCATGGTGTTCACGGTCTATGGTGGCATGGTGTTCACTGTCTATGGTGGCATGGTGTTCACTGTCTATGGTAGCATGGTGTTCACTGTCTATGGTAGCATGGTGTTCACTGTCTATGGTGGCATGGTGTTCACTGTCTATGGTAGCATGGTGTTCACTGTCTATGGTGGCATGGTGTTCACTGTCTATGGTAGCATGGTGTTCACTGTCTATGGTAGCATGGTGTTCACTGTCTATGGTGGCATGGTGTTCACTGTCTATGGTAGCATGGTGTTCACTGTCTATGGTGGCATGGTGTTCACTGTCTATGGTAGCATGGTGTTCACTGTCTATGGTAGCATGGTGTTCACTGTCTATGGTGGCATGGTGTTCACTGTCTATGGTGGCATGGTGTTCACTGTCTATGGTGGCATGGTGTTCACTCTATGGTAGCATGGTGTTCACCGTCTATGGTGGCATGGTGTTCACTCTATGGTAGCATGGTGTTCACTCTATGGTAGTATGGTGTTCACTGTCTATGGTGGCATGATGTTCACTGTCTATGGTAGCATGGTGTTCACTCTATGGTAGTATGGTGTTCACTGTCTATGGTGGCATGGTGTTCACTGTCTATAGTGGCATGATGTTCACTCTATGGTAGTATGGTGTTCACTGTCTATGGTGGCATGATGTTCACTCTATGGTGGCATGGTGTTCACTGTCTATGGTGGCATGGTGTTCACTGTCTATGGTGGCATGGTGTTCACTGTCTATGGTGGCATGGTGTTCACTGTCTATGGTGGCATGGTGTTCACCGTCTATGGTGGCATGGTGTTCACCGTCTATGGTAGCATGGTGTTCACTGTCTATGGTAGCATGGTGTTCACTGTCTATGGTGGCATGGTGTTCACTCTATGGTAGCATGGTGTTCACTGTCTATGGTGGCATGGTGTTCACTGTCTATGGTAGCATGGTGTTCACTGTCTATGGTAGCATGGTGTTCACTGTCTATGGTGGCATGGTGTTCACCGTCTATGGTGGCATGATGTTCTCCGTCTATGGTGGCATGGTGTTCACCGTCTATGGTAGCATGATGTTCTCCGTCTATGGTTGCATGGTGTTCACCGTCTATGGTGTCATGGTGTTCACCGTCTATGGTAGCATGGTGTTCACTCTATGGTAGTATGGTGTTCACTGTCTATGGTGGCATGATGTTCACTGTCTATGGTAGCATGGTGTTCACTCTATGGTAGTATGGTGTTCACTGTCTATGGTGGCATGGTGTTCACTGTCTATAGTGGCATGATGTTCACTCTATGGTAGTATGGTGTTCACTGTCTATGGTGGCATGATGTTCACTCTATGGTGGCATGGTGTTCACTGTCTATGGTGGCATGGTGTTCACTGTCTATGGTGGCATGGTGTTCACTGTCTATGGTGGCATGGTGTTCACTGTCTATGGTGGCATGGTGTTCACCGTCTATGGTGGCATGGTGTTCACCGTCTATGGTAGCATGGTGTTCACTGTCTATGGTAGCATGGTGTTCACTGTCTATGGTGGCATGGTGTTCACTCTATGGTAGCATGGTGTTCACTGTCTATGGTGGCATGGTGTTCACTGTCTATGGTAGCATGGTGTTCACTGTCTATGGTAGCATGGTGTTCACTGTCTATGGTGGCATGGTGTTCACCGTCTATGGTGGCATGATGTTCTCCGTCTATGGTGGCATGGTGTTCACCGTCTATGGTAGCATGATGTTCTCCGTCTATGGTTGCATGGTGTTCACCGTCTATGGTGTCATGGTGTTCACCGTCTATGGTGGCATGGTGTTCACCGTCTATGGTGGCATGGTGTTCACCGTCTATGGTGGCATGGTGTTCACCGTCTATGGTAGCATGATGTTCTCCGTCTATGGTGGCATGGTGTTCACCGTCTATGGTGTCATGGTGTTCACCGTCTATGGTGGCATGGTGTTCACCGTCTATGGTGGCATGGTGTTCACCATCTATGGTGGCATGGTGTTCACTCTATGGTGGCATGGTGTTCACTCTATGGTGGCATGGTGTTCACTCTATGGTGGCATGGTGTTCACTCTATGGTGTCATGGTGTTCACCGTCTATGGTGGCATGGTGTTCACCGTCTATGGTGGCATGGTGTTCTCCGTCTATGGTAGCATGATGTTCTCCGTCTATGGTGTCATGGTGTTCACCGTCTATGGTGGCATGGTGTTCACCGTCTATGGTGTCATGGTGTTCACCGTCTATGGTGGCATGGTGTTCACCGTCTATGGTGGCATGGTGTTCACCGTCTATGGTGGCATGGTGTTCACTCTATGGTAGTATGGTGTTCACTGTCTATGGTAGCATGGTGTTCACTGTCTATGGTAGCATGGTGTTCACTCTATGGTGGCATGGTGTTCACTCTATGGTGGCATGGTGTTCACTGTCTATGGTAGCATGGTGTTCACTGTCTATGGTAGCATGGTGTTCACTCTATGGTGGCATGGTGTTCACTCTATGGTGGCATGGTGTTCACCGTCTATGGTGGCATGGTGTTCACTGTCTATGGTAGCATGGTGTTCACTGTCTATGGTAGCATGGTGTTCACTGTCTATGGTGGCATGGTGTTCACTCTCTATGGTGGCATGGTGTTCACTCTATGGTTCTTTGTCCTGCAGTGCCTTCCTCCCCTCAGAAGGGACTCACAGACAGAATGTTTCTGGAGGCGCCTTCCATTCGGGTGTCCACATGTAAGCTATGCCACAAGCTATGCCTCATCTACAAAATATGTCAATGCTTAACTCATTTTCCACTCAGAGCTTCAAATTATATGAAGTAAATGTAGCTCTTCTGTGTTAGGTGTTAAAAAACAATCTCCCTCTTTGTCTCTTGTCCAGATTCCGAGCAGTCCCTCCCTCTCCGGAATCCTAGCAACATCCGACACTATGTTCAGAACTTTGAAGTGATCGACAATCAGCGCAAACTGACACAACTGTCCAGGGGAATGGAGCGCTGAGAGCTGAACCAGACCAGTGTATAAGGACTGTATCTACATATTACAGACTATCTCTGTGTATAAAGACTGTCCACATCACAGCCTGTGAATAAGAGGTTGCAGGGGAATACACACACCTCCATGGTCATACTAATCCACATGCAAGCTCTTCTATAGACTCATGTACATGTCTGGTGTCAAGAATGGAGGACTGTGGTTGTTTCTGGGCTGTTCAGTATCACACAGAGAGCATTCAAGAGAAGAGCTGTTTGGACTGCTAATCAACAGGACTTGAGGAGGGATCCGACTGGCAGTATCTTGTGACCCCTAGTGCCTTACCAGAGACGTTGCTGGTCCTGTGACTGCTGTTACTTATAGGCGTGCGCTGCAACACTACACTCCGGAGGTAGAAGTGTATACATTTGTCATTAGCTGTTATTTATACGATCATATGTATAGCAGACTGTTTGTATGATAACCTTATGGTTTTACAAGTGAGTGCAATAGACAGGTTGGTTGTTTAGCAATAAAATCGGTGTGCGCAACTATTGGGCAAGACAGAAGTGGTTGGCTTAGGGGAACATGTAAACTATATTTTGTCTCCAATGTTTATTGAAAACAAATAGATTTGCACAATGAGCACTTGTCTCTCAAATATATCGTTACAGTTGTTGGTTAGCTAGCTAGCATTCTTTTTGCCATATTAGCATAGATGTGAGTCATACCACCTCAAAACAAGACATGGTAACAAGATAAAACTAGCTCAAGCTTTTTGTCATTGTTGCTAGCTATCTGGCCACCCAGAATCACAACACAGACTTCTGCCCCATTGAAGCGTGTAACTTCATGACGTTGTTAGCTAACCCGTCTACATGAGCACATACAGTAGAGTAGATCTATGCTATAGCTTGGTTGGTGTATGTTTGTTTGGACCTTTTTCCACAAGTTGTAATACAACTTTCATTTACAATAAATAGTTTAGCAACCAGAACGCATACCAAAATGTGTAAAACATTTCATACCATGCAAGTTTATTTTTTCTAAATAAATTATTTTCAGAATGATGTGTATTCAATCAAAGCATGAAGTCGGGGTTTGTAAAAATTGAAATTTTATTGTAAATGCAAACCATAAAATAAGATACAAATGATCACTGAAAGACTAAAACACCCCCCGGCCACACACACAAAAAAAAGTCTCCCCAATATGAGGAGAGTAAATTTCACAACAAGCTATTTTTTTGGGGGGGGGATCTAAAAAGATTCTCCTTGTCAGAAACATATTTACAACTTCGGTAAAAAGGAGAACAAATATCAAAATGGGGCCTAGAAAACATTTAGAAAAACAAGGATAAACCCAGTGTAGTCTCCTGCTGTAACCACAGAGGATTATGTTTAAAACATCCTCAACATATAAATAATACTAGGTTGAAATTTTCAGTCTGGACACTACTATCATATAAATACTGTTCAAAACAATATTATACGTGTAAAATGAATCCACTGAGTGGCATTAGCAGTCGTTGCACCATGACTCTTGATAAAGCTCTCTCATTAAAAAGCCTAATCGTAGAATAAAATCAATATCACCCAGGGGGCATAACAGATAAAAACAAATGTGTAATGCTATGGCTGTGTTTGGATAGCTGATACAATTGAACTGCACATACATTAGCACACAAGTAACCTAGGCCAACTCGAGTTCAACTCAGAGGTTTGCTGGAGGTTGTAGTTGTTTTTATTACCACTGATATCTAAAATATTGATACTTAAGATTGGCTAGGTATAGCAGTGGAGCAAAATGTAAGTGGTCAAAACGTGCAGTGGAAATCAAATCAAATCAAATGTCATTGGTCACATACACGTGTTTAGAATAACCTAGAGAAAAACAATCGGAGCATACCCCTTCAGAACACAGGGAGTAGTCTATGTATGGTTGATATCTCACACTCATCACTAGATGTTCGATACGGGTTTAACACAACACCTCTAGAACAAAACGAAAGAAAATAACAAAACTGTAAAAACTAAAACCGATATTAACCAGAGTAAATAATATTGCACGTACAAACAAGTTATTTTTTCTTCCCAATGCTCAGTTGCTATTCCTTTACAAGAGGCACAAACTGATTTTACAGTACAGACATGTACGTATGTACATGCATTTGCATTGTAGTCTCTCTATTGCATTAAATTAATAGCTACTCTGGTCCTAGCTGTCCTAAACAGCAGTCTCAACCCATCCAGAGCACAAATTCTAGTGATGCGATAATCAGCATAATGCTGGACAAGTCTACCCTTCTCAGGTGATGCAAGGGAGGATGGAGTGGACATAGCAATGGGAAAGATCTCTGATTCACATGAAAAACATACACAGACAGGAACATGCACACATGAAGTCATATGCAGTCCAGCACACACACACACACACCCCCACACACACCCACACCTCTTAGGCACCGACTATTTACATAAAAACATGACAAATAAATGAGCCCCACATATTCAGTCCCTGGGTGAAGCTGCAGCATTGTGTTGGTAGTGCTTCTGATACTTCTGTTTCCCTGACACTCACATGGAATAAGCCCTGACCTGCTAGCAACCCACTCAGAATGTACTGCAACTTCCCTGATCTCTGTCAGCAACATACGATAGGTATATATTGACTTTCAAGACATCATTACACACCAAGGCTGTGGATATACCTGGATGGCCTTTGCTTCAACCCAATTTCCATACTGCCTCTTGCAGCACAAGCAAAGTTTGACAACCTTGCTTGCAAGTCACCAGCCAGAGTTCTGGCAAAGGACAACACTGTTTCAAGCTCTTAGTGAGATCTATCTCACAGGCCCATGGTGGTGGATCCAGTCAAGTCCCAGATGACTTTGAGGCAATGCTTTCATTTGTCACAACAAACATGGATCAACACAACGTGGTCAGTAAGAGTGTCAAACTCAAAGGAAGATCAGTCAGTCAGTTTCCTGACTGTTTTTGGCATGTTGTTAGTCATCAGTATATTTCCTTTGAGTGCAAAACAACTGGACCAAGCACTGCATGTCCATCACTCAGAAGGGGGCAGAAGCCATGTGGATAGAACAGAGGAGCCTATCTATACCTGACAAACATTACTGGAGCCCTTGGGCTGCCCTTACATGAACTTACATAAAACAATAAAAGTCTTTGGTAGAGATTCTGATAGGTAAAAAGTCAAAGTTTCGAGAGTTTGGCGACATGAGACAGACAATCATCTGTAGCCCTGATCATGCAGTTTCCAGGTCTTCGGTGGGGAAAGTATCAGCTGTGACTCCTTAATGCTATAAAAAGGAAGGGAGATGTGGCCATTCCCTGTTTGAAGCACTGAGCACAACGTTTTTACTTTTTAGCACCAAAAACGAAGGCAGTTAAAATTACTTAAACATGATTATCTTTCATAAGGATCCAAGAGAAGAAAAAGCTATTTTAAAAGATGTGGAGGGAGAAACCAAGCGTCTTCCTCGATCCTGGGCTCATCAAGGGCTTCCATAGGCGGCTTCCATTCTCCTTCTTCTTCTTTAGTCTCTAGTCAAATAGGATCAGTAAGTCTAAGGCCAGTTTGTCTGACTGTGACACTGGAGTTCAGCTTGGTGATTGACCCCAACCCGACGACTACAAACAAAACAACACATATTAAATTAAAAACATTCATTTGGTTTGGAGTACTTAGGGTTTTCTTCCTCTAGTGCAGTACAGTGGAGTTCCAGTGGTCTTTTCTAGTCCTTTTCCTAACTCTTCAACTGCAGTCTGATCCTCTCTGGACGTTTAAATGAACCATGTTTCTCTGTTGCAATCATTTGGGTATCTAGATTTCTTTGGTTCTTCGACAACAAAATAGTTTGTTGAAATCCTTTTGTGGTGTTTAGGCCTCAGATGCAGCATGAGGCTTGAGTTGGGCCTTCTCCATAGCCGTGCCGTAGGGTAGCGACCTCTTGAAGAAGCCAAGCTGGGAGGGAGAAAGAAAACGACAGAAAAAAAAGTTTGAACTGAATATAAAATAATATTTATAACATCCTCCCAAATCGTCATATGTCAATGAGGTTCTAGTCTCTCCAGTCAGACTTAGGCCTACAGAAGACTGAGCTGAGCTAGACGGAGTTTGGCCTGAGACTAATACATCTTAAGTTCTGAAGGCAAATATGGGAAGTTCTTAAGAGATGGGAACCGCCCACTCTGCCAGACGTTGACATCCGCACAATCCTGACCACTCACTTTGTACAGGACGTAAATCAGCAGTGCCAGTAGCAGAAGTCCAGCTAGAATGGCCAAGATGATAATCCACAGGGGCACAGAGTATTGGCTGTCCGGTTTGTTCCACACCACCGGGGTCACCACCTGAGGAGGGGGCAGAGAATTAGTCATGACCACCACTTATAATATAATAGCCACGATTCTAGGCTTCCTGTATTTTCCAAACAGCAGAGTGATGAACAACACTTGGGCCTATGAGGCACTGCATCTCAGTGCTAGAGGCGTCACTACAGACACGCTAGTTGATTCCAGCCTGTATCAAAACTGGCCGTGATTGGGAGTCCCAAAGGGCAGCGCACAATTGGCCCAGCATTGTCCGAGTTTGGCCGGTGTAGGCCGTCAATGTAAATAAGAATTTGCTCTTAACTGACTTGCCTAGTTAAATAGATATTACTTTTTTTTTATTTTATTGTAAATACTGTATGGCAATGCATGACTAACAATACAGTAAAAAAATAAAGCAGTTTGGTAACATGGGTCCATTGCACAAAGACCTACCTTTTTAGATCCACTTGGTACCTCCTTGGGTAAGATGGCATAGGGCATCTTGACCACACTGAATCTTGCCAGGCACTCAAGCACATACCCTTTGTATGCCCTCTGAGGATGGAAGCAAAACAACAGGAACTGGATCAGATTGGATATTCATTGTGATTCTGCAAATCATTTGTGTAGGAGTACTGGGAAATTGCAACGTGTATAGGCGTTAGTGAGGCTAGGGTGTGGACTGGTAATGGGTGCAATTAATGTTGTGTCCAGTAGGTGGCAATGTGCTACAGAGAGATGCAACTATTATCAGACCGGCTGTCTCTCTCACAAAACCCCTTTGACATTCCAATCCTATGAGAAGCCGGGACCACCAGCTAATGAATTTTCAATGCACTCACACATAAGCCTTGCATGTAAGGTCTCTCACAACTGCTTCTGTGGACAGATACCGTCCAGCAGGTAGCCAAGCGGTTAAAGCGTTGGGCCAGTAACCGAAAGGTCGCTGGTTCGTATACCCGAGCCGAGAAGGTGAAAAAACCTGTCAATGTGTCCTTGAGCAAGGCACTTAACCCTCATTTGCTCCAGGGGCTGACCCCGTAGGTAGACTGTCATTGTAAATAAGATTTTTTTTCTTAACTGACTTGCCTAGTTTAATCAAAGGTTAAATTAAAAAAATACTATAGACCAACTCACACACACACAACTTTTGAAATTAGATTTGAATCATACACTCTGTTAGCCACCGCTTTCCCTTCATTTGGGCCAAATATTTGAGACAGAGTTTAGCTCTGTGCTAGCATTAATACTGACATCTAGTCAATACAGTCATATGTGTGAGTCTGACTGGTCATTAATCTTTTTCAGTCTCAAATTTGAGGTTGAGTGTTGCTTTTTTCTTTGTAGATACTTAAAGGAATCGTTACGCTTATACTCAGCCAAACCTTGACATGAGAAAATACACAGACGACAATGTGAACGGAGACAGTCCGTCTCATGCAATCAGAGCCATTGTCATCTGGTAGAAACATGCGTCTACATGTGTAGTGAGTTTGAGAGAAGCGGTTGGTTTTATCTCTGCATCTGAACCTGACCAAGATCCACTCTTCGATAGCCATATTAAAAGGTATATGGTGGAGCAATTGTATGCAGAGTGGTTGGTTTCATCTCCAGTCCATACAGTATGTACCTTGACGAAGGTCTCAGCCCAGATGCGTGAGCGGACTTTGAGGATGGCACTGGTCCCCTTCTCCAGAAGACCAACGTCACACTGCAGCGTCCAGCATTCTACATTAGAGCAGGACTAGAGGGAGAGAGGGAGGGAGAAGGAGGGAGGGAGAGAAAGTGTTAATGCTTAACAAATGACATAAAATATGCCATAATTTGAGATATGCCAAGCTAAAATTACTATTGCTGTCCTCGGCAAGAAAACTAAACAGCTATAAAACAAACTTGATTTGACATTCTGTCAGGCTTAAATTAACAGTAATTACTGTAAGTGCATGAATTAAAAATTGACGTGAAGGTCAGTAGACAGGGAGGAGGTGGATATGAAGAGCAGTAAGCGCAATGTTAACTCTGCAGACCAAATAAATAGAACAAAGAGCTCAATGTTATGATCCCTATCCTGGGCTGCTTCCAATTACAGAGATTGAGTGAATGTCATGAGACTGTAAAAATGCAGCACGCAGTCGACACTCAACATTATTGCCCAACCACTGAAACCAGCTCACTTTTCACAAGACTGTTAGAATACACAATCTTAATTAAATCCTCATAATGGTAGCCGGGCGCTTTGCATTGTAAACCTCCGCAAACTGACTTTTAGTGCTGGCGTGTTAGACGGACCACCCCGGACTGGGCAGTTTTGGTGGGCTTCCTGCGGGAGCGAATTAGTTTGCCTATTAAGCCAAGAGCGAAGGAGAGCAAATGAACACAGGAAGAGAGGGTATAGTACACAACCCAGTAGCTACCCTGCTGCCTGTAACCTCCCTCAGGGCCTTACAGGCCTAATAATGGCATTACAGTAACAGACAGACTGAGACAGGCAGACAGACAGGGGGCATATCTGTTTAATTCCTCCTCCTGTCCTGGACCTCCCCGATGCCCCAGGATACTGAGGCCTAGTCCAACAAGTCAGACAATTGTTTCCAAAATATTACACTTTATTAAAATTGGAACTGGAGGCTAACTGAGGCTGGTGGAGGCTTGGAGAAGCTCTCCGATTCTGGTGGACCTGGGGAAATGGTCCAAAGATGCCCTAAGTCCCCCATATCCTCCCTAGTGGGGCGGCCGAGGTCAGGGGCAGGAGCTGGGGGCTGGGAGGGATGCTGCTGTTCCCACAATGAGTAGAACAGCAGTGACTGACTATATAGAACTGCAGTGTGGGAGTTGAAGTGTACAATGGCAGCTACTGTGTGACCTGAACGTAAACAATAATTAAATCAAAATGTTTCTCCATTTTTGTAATAGACGTTTAGAGACCAAGCTCAGATGGCAGTACTCCCTTTTTAACCAGAACCCTACTACAACCAGATTCAATCAAGGGCCTATACAATGCACTACACACAGCTCTAACTACTAACACACTTTCTCTTGAAAGACATTTTTAACAGGGGTCTGTCCTTTGTTCCGACTCGGCACAAAAACTAAAGCTCTAAGAGTGAAACATCTTTGAATGAAGGCCTTTATAGAAACGTGTCATCGGGCAGGCTTGATAAACGAGGGGCGGTTAAGAGCGACAGGCGGGTGGACAAAGACCTCTTTCACCACTCCGGATAGTGACAGACCAGGGAGAGGGAGAACAGAGGGAGAGGGAGAACAGGGGGAGAGGGAGAACAGGGGGAGAGGGAGAACAGGGGGAGAGGGAGAACAGGGGGAGAGGGAGAACAGGGGGAGAGGGAGAACAGGGGGAGAGGGAGAACAGGGGGAGAGGGAGAACAGGGGGAGAGGGAGAGGGAGAGCTACCTGGCCCTGGTGCTGGTTGGATCAATAGGATAGCACTCACACTGACACCCTGCGCATCATGCCCCTGGTCCCACAGATCTCCTGCTATCCCTGCAGCCCTTTAACGTTAACCACCCCAGCGGGACCACCACCACCTCACGCCCTCTGACCCCTTCCTCTCAATTATATTAGAACCTCATTAGTCAATCCCAGGAGGCTTTCCAAGAGCAGGGCCAGAGCCACTGTCCCAGATCAATACATGGCTTCAGGCAACTCAGAGGAGCAGAGAGGCAAAGGTTCAACCCTCCATCTCAGCTCTCTTCCAAAGGAAAGTCCCTAGTCACTTCCATCCACTTGTCCTGTTTATTTGAACTATTTGACAACATGAAATGGCCCGCCAGAAATACCACAAGCTCTACTCACCCCTCAAAAAGCCATTTGCATTAGGGTCATCCGCCTAATAGTATACTGTTACAATAACTCTCTCCCTCTCTCAAGCTGTCCTTGCTAAGGGCCTCACCAGGTTAGTGTGCTCAGCCAGCCTGTCTCTCTGGACTTCTCTCCTCTCGATGTGGTGATCCTGGCCGGGCACAAGTAGGGGAGGCTGCTCTGTGGACGACTGCTGGAGCTAAAGAGACCGAGAGAAAGAACACACACACCACCCATTAGGTCAATGCATTACAGACAGAGACCTCAACCATGAGAGAAAAGAATACCCCCCTTCCTGTCAATATAGGGAGTGAGGTTAGTGACCCATCCTTATCCTCATAACTCATCTAGTGAATGTGAGGTCTCATTACCAAGGTTTCCCATAGAAACACACTGTAGTTCGCAAGGAAAACAGATCACAGCGAAATGGAAAACCACTTCGGGCTCATCTCAGCATCTGGCCAGTTAGAAGTTCTAAACACAAACAATCACCTACTCAAGTGTCATCTGTTCCCATGGAAAAAGCTGAGGCTTAAACACATCAGAAGGGGACCTAATGTTAGAAGTTGAGTGAGTGTTTCAGTACAGCAGAGGTTCATCAAGCTGTGTGGAGCTGAGGGAGGTGCTGAGAGATCTAAGTGATAGTGGGGCTGGTGTCCTGGGTGTGGCTGGTTTGGGCTGGGAGGGTGGAGGTGGGTGTAGAGACTGTTAATCACACACTGAATTAGAACCTGTGGGACAGTGCCCGTCTCTCTGAAGTGTTCTATCCTCACACAGATGTCTGTGAGCCTCATGTGACCCTGAGAATGGAGCGCGAGGGATGGTTGGTGTGTGTGTGTGTGTATCTATATTGACCCTGAGAGAAAATGAGTTCAAGACTTGCTATTCCCTTACAAAAGCTTAACCAACACACTGGCAACATTAACATAACAATAAAAAAAACAGTAATTGATTGCTCACCTTGAGCTGCAGGTAGTTGATGGAGTGGTTGGTGGTGCAGTTGAGGGGTCCCTCAGTAGAGATCTCCAGGGGGTAAAGGAGACCCTGTCCCTGAACACTGAGAGGACAGCTGAGCTGAAGCACCGTGTGGCTAATACCACTGGGGCCTTTGTTCACCAGCTGACAGATGGGGAGAGAACGAGGGAGAAAGGGAGAGAGAGACGGAAGGAAAGACGGAAAAAGAGAGGAATTAGTTAAAGGATATTACAAGGATACCCCCCAGCTAGTCTTTGCTAAAAATTAACCCGTTCTGGTTGACCCAGACTTCCAGGAAATGGCATATTGGTGTGCTGTCATCTAAACTTGAACACTGTTTTTCTTTCTGCTATGTGGAAGGTGGTCCGGTGTGATGTCTGTCACAGGAGTCTAGGTTGTCCTCACAAATTGAGTAAGCCTGTAATGATGTAAAGCTCAAAACAAACCCCTGTGCTTCCTGGAATGTGTATTTTCTTTTCTTCTTCTCCTTTGACTTCTCTGCAGCCCCAGGAAGTAGTGTCTGGCCTGGTCTGCTTCTACACAAAGGTTAGTGTCTGGGAAGTACTGCCTGCTGCTACAGACCTGCTTAAGGCCACTTTGCTGTATAGAACCCTTTATACTGATGAGTCTGTCCAGCCAGCAAGCAGCTGGCCTACAGGAGGGCCTCTGGCTCTAGCTCCTTACATTGAAAAAAGGGAATGTTCACTCACAGTTTTGCTGCATTCCCATTTTTCAATGCATTGAATGTTCCATTGGATCTTCCCAACCTAACCTTAATCCTAACCCTAACCCCAACCCGATGTCTCCTTACCTCATAGACGTGTTGGACTGCAGGCCCAATGTCCTGCTCCACCTGGGGGCTCTTGGACACCTTCCAGTTGGGGGGAGGGAAGAAGACCTTGTCTGGCCGAGAGACTCTTCAAAAGAGAGGGAAAAGAAAGTTTGAGACTGTGTGGGGAAAAAGAAAATGACTTTTATGGAGTTCGAAAACGTTTTTTTGCTCTGGTGGGGGTAATCTAACAGAGATTCCGCCCACCCCTGGACATCTCTCTGAATTCCTCTGGACTCACCCCTGTAAAATAACGTCGGCCTGGACAACCACCTCCAACTTGTAGGGAGCCACCTCACTGTGGGAATTATTCTCATTTTTACTGTGGAGAGAAACCCAGAGAAGATGAGATGGTGATGAGAGAAAACACTCAAACATATAGGAGTGCTGTGGTATAGGAGTACTGTGGTATAGGAGTGCTGTGGTATAGGAGTGCTGTGGTATAGGAGTGCTGTGGTATAGGAGTGCTGTGGTATAGGAGTGCTGTGGTATAGGAGTGCTGTGGTATAGGAGTGCTGTGGTATAGGAGTGCTGTGGTATAGGAGTGCTGTGGTATAGGAGTGCTGTGGTATAGGAGTGCTGTGGTATAGGAGTGCTGTGGTATAGGAGTACTGTGGTATAGGAGTGCTGTGGTATAGGAGTGCTGTGGTATAGGAGTGCTGTGGTATAGGAGTACTGTGGTATAGGAGTACTGTGGTATAGGAGTACTGTGGTATAGGAGTGCTGTGGTATAGGAGTGCTGTGGTATAGGAGTGCTGTGGTATAGGAGTACTGTGGTATAGGAGTGCTGTGGTATAGGAGTACTGTGGTATAGGAGTACTGTGGTATAGGAGTACTGTGGTATAGGAGTACTGTGGTATAGGAGTACTGTGGTATTTGCTGATGGTCTATATCCTCAAGTTTAACCTTCAATTATTTTGTCAATGACACATAACACATGCCCAGTTATAGTCCCAGTTCAAACATATGCCTAGAGAGGTGAAGTAACTGAGTCATACCTGCGGATCTGCAGCTCAAACTGAACTGTCTTAGATGTGTCCTTCAGTCGTGGCACAGTGAAGCGCAGGCCTGCCCACAGCTGCAGATGAGGAGAAGCAATGTGATCAGGGACAAGGGTTTGAGGCCAACATGATGTGAGGCAAGAGAGTTACAAATGGCTAAGGGGGATGATACAAACAACATATCTAAAGCTAAGCTATTTTGATACTATTTTGACATATGCAGTACAGAGACGGTGAGTAGACTCTCTATTATACAATAATTACAGCATACCAGGGGGCCCGCACCAGACTAACAGTCCTCTCCTCTCTTTCTCTCTCCTGTTCTCTCCTCCCAACTGTTCTGTTATCTTTAGTGATCAATCAGTCAGTCAGTCAGTCTGTACTCCCTGTCTGTCTGCCTGCCTGGCACATACACAGTTGAAATACACCTGGGCATGCAGCTCCAGACGGTCTGGGAGTTCCTGCTTACAGTATTCTGCTCTGATACCCTTTATTTCAACTGGAATTTCATGCCCCTTTTATTTTCCATCCAAACCGCACGCACGTACCACACAGTAATTGCAATCAGGAAGCCAGCGAGTTTAGAGCTTTTACTGTTTAACGGTGTAGTGTGAGTGTGTGAGTGTGTGTCAGACTGCAAATGTGAACTGTAAAAACAATTAAAACACTGCTCATAAACATTCTGGTTTCTCCCTGGCTCAATGAATATATTAATCCATAATGCCTGTCTGTATCTATGCCATTATGAATTAGAACTAATGCACTACAGAGACAAATTAGGCAAAGTACAGTATCCTCAGCGCAATAGGTACTACACTATATGTTTGTTGTATACTTTCAACTTTAGTTTACACTTTGAATACAACCATTCAATCAGAAAAACATTCTTAACCTCTCCACCAATGTCCACTTTACAGTCTTCCTCAGCAGTCAGACACATTAGACCAGGAACAGCAGACCATTAGGAGGGAACCTCTGCTCAGAGCAGAGACATTGACCAGCTTCTTGCTACCCGGACAGGAACTTCCTCTCTGAACACTGCTGTGACATGAAATGAGAGCCTTTCCTGTCCAGTTCAGTTCTCCACTCAACCCCTGGACGACGCACAACCCCTGGACGACGCACAACCCCTGGACGACGCACAACCCCTGGACGACGCACAACCCCTGGACGACGCACAACCCCTGGACGACGCACAACCCCTGGACGACGCACAACCCCTGGACGACGCACAACCCCTGGATGACACACAACCCTTGGACGACACTAAATCCCTTCCTTCACACACTAGGATACATTGATTTTGTGCTAGCTCCAATTACTTTTCTACCACTAGACAGATCTCAGAGGGCTAGACTAGCTATTCCATCAGCCATCAACACTCATCAGTGTTGAGTGTTGATGGCTGGATGAAGAGTATTGTTTACGAGTAGGGCCAGGACCATGTGACCTAACCAAGAAGAACTGCTCACCCCATTCATAACCAATGCTCTTCAGAAAGGTCTTGAGTAGGACCAGGCCCAAAGTTTATTTTTAGGTCCTTGTGACCTCATTCTCATGAAGACCAGGATGGCCGAAACAAACATCAATGATTTTTCACGTCAATAGTCAGAGCTGCTCCTGTTTTCCACCCATGTGACCTAAACAGGAAATACTCCTGGCCCTACTCATGACCAATCCTCTTCAGAAGGGCAAGCAGAACATGACTCCTTGACTTACGCTGGTGCCCGACTTCATAGGGTTGCCTAGGTCACAGCTGAGGTAGCGGGTCTGGTTCTCTGTCTCGTAGCTACAGGTAAGCTGAGTCAGGCTCTGGGAGAGAGAGAAGAGAGAGGGAGGGGAGGGAGAGAGAGAGACCAGGAGAGACAGAGGAGAAAACAGAGTGCTGGTTTAGAACCATATATATTTCCTGTGTTTATCATTGGTTAGAACACAGCAAAGAAGAATCATAGATCCAGATATACTCCTGTGTATATTCAAACATCAAGAACAAACATTTGGTTCCATTTGGAGTTTTCATAACTTACATAACAGTACTGTTCCTTATAGATCTACAGTATCATCACAAGTCTTATGAGCCAATAGACTGGGACCCTTACATTACTCCACATCCAATAGTAATGTTGGGTTCAGGTGAATGTTCAGTAGTTCCTCTCACCTCGTTATTGCGAGCTATACCGCTGTAGTCCGCTTCAGGAGGCAGCACCACGTACAGCTCAGCCTCGTAGGCCCCTCCTTCACCCTCATTCCGAGCGTTGAAAGTCAAGGTCAGCGAGTTGTCGTCACCTAGGTACGCTTCCTTCCGTCCCTGAGGGCCCAACAAAACCAGAAATGGATTACTAATCAGGTCAGAGGTCAGGTGAAGAGGTGTCAGGTCTCCGAGGGTAAATAAGCACTGGAAGAGGTGGGAGAAGGTGCCATTATACTTGATAAAACTGTGAAGGCTTTGTACACGGTGCACATACAGCAGTGTCTGGCCACTAACATACTTGCATGTTCTGTTGCCATAGCCTGATATGTCTGTGCTTTGTCTCTTCCTCTCTGGTCACGCTTTGTGCTTTACACATCAGGCCTATTTAGATCCGGGTGTACGAAACGGACAGAGCCCAACACGCATCACTTTCATGATTCATCTCAGGAAACTC